>JAQMYG010000038.1:27964850-27986325 GCA_030014215.1 Clariallabes teugelsi | reverse complement strand
ATTTTTTTTGTTGGGTTGCTCATAGTAAGTCAATAAAATGTATTAGCAATGGATTAATCATGAATTCTGCTAACATGTCATACTTTCTGAATGCAAATGTTCAGCCATGGGACCAGATGTGCCGGGGAGGTGTCTGCAGTGGCTAACAACAACATCTGTGGCGTAGGAGTGGCCTACAATTCCAAAGTGGCCGGTATGTCTTATGCTATTTGTCAGTGTAATTTTGATCCATATCAAGATCAGATCTCATGAGTTCACCAGATATCTATATTTACCTGGATTTAACTTAAGTAGAATACACGAGTCAGTCAGTTACTCACTTACTCATCATCCATATCACCTTATACAGTACTGTGCACGGGGAGAACATGCAAACACGCAAACCTTTATGCACACAGACCCAGATGCGGGAATCGAACCCCAACCCTGGAGGTGCAAGGTGATAGTGCTAACCACTAAACCACCACGCCACCTTTACACGAGTCACATACAGTCAAAAGGAAAAGAAAGAAAATGGCTCACGGGTACGACTAAATTACTGGTGCTACAGATGATGTAAAGAACACTCCGAACAGTTTTCTGTGAAAAACAGAAGCAGTTATCACATTGGCTTTGCCCTCAACTCTCGTTGAGTGTCGTCTCGCTCAACTAACTCCTAAGTTCTCATTAGGGCCAGCTTTAAAGAACATGCCTCCTGAACAGTATGTAAGTACACATACTTCCCAAAGCTCCCTGCCTCAGACTCACTGTTTTAGCAGAACTGCAGCACATACTGTAACGGAGGAGATACACCCTAAATTCTAACTGTTCTTAAGCTCAATAGTAAATAATAGAAGTGTTTGTCATAAGAAACATGACCTGGATCTTATAGGCATCCGGATGCTGGACCAGCCATTCATGACGGACATTATTGAAGCTTCCTCCATCAGTCACATGCCGCAGGTTATTGACATCTACAGTGCTAGCTGGGGTCCCACTGATGATGGCAAGACGGTGGACGGACCTCGTGAGCTAACCCTTCAGGCCATGGCAGATGGCGTGAACAAGGTACTCATGGGAAATATGGTGTTATTGCAAATATAATCAGATCATGTCCACGCTCATGGCAGTTTTAAACTGTCAATAAGTAGAATTTTTTAAATCTGCAGTCAGCTACAGACCGAAATATCATCAATGTGCTGTTTAGATGTTTAGTGTTCATACTCCAAACAATATTGTATCTCACAGCATTTCAAGCTAGAAACTGTAACTATGATAGGCATAGTTTGGCCACTTTGATGAACATTGTAGCATGTTAGCATGTTAGACAATGGATGGGTAATTTTTTTCTAATAATAATGTAACATTTTTAATGATTATAAAGTATTACAGAAATATATACAGTATCAATAACTGCATTGATGTTTGGAAAAAATGTTTCCCATGGCCCCATTCTCATGGGGTAATAATTGCCAGGGTGAGAACCTACTGTATGCTATAAAGTATTATAATTTTTGCAGATATGCAACAAATTTTTTTTTTGATATCTTTTCTTTCATGAAGAATTCAACTGGATGTTCATTATGAACCATGGCCCTTTAAAAACTTTCATGTTTTTTCTATAAAACTGCACAAGGTTACAGGACTTTCTCTCATTCAAACACATGCAAAAAAAGTATTTTAGGTTAACAAAGAGAGTAAAACCTAATGATATTTACAAATAATGTTTAACTAAATATGAGTCGACAGTTGGCCCTTGATTGGTGCATCTTTACTATGAACCTATAGTACCACATTTTACTTAGCCAGGCTTCATGGTCCATGGTCTTTCCACAGAAATTAACTTGTGGAATTAATCACAGCACATTGGAGTGACACCCTCATGTTCCCAAGTGATCTGGAATGATGATTGCTACCCTCATATTCCTCCCTCTAGACCAGGGAAAAACAAGCAACACTAATCAAGTCGTCAATTGAGTCTTCAAGTCTCCAGGCGTCAATCTTTCTGCAGTAGTGATGACGTGTATAGTTTTTTTTTGTGCACTTTAGAAAAGATGGAGAGAAATTCTCTTGGGAAGTTACATACCATTGTTACACTGGCAAAGTCAAATCATTTCCCCCATAACTGTCCTAGTCTTTGAATGTCTTTGACTAAATGACGTAATGCACAATGTTCAGCAAGCCCAGTACACATATGGCTTTTTGGGGAAAGCAGGGTAAGTAATCATACTGTATAGCATAGAAATGGTCTTCCGAAAGAACATGCATGAAAATCACTCTAGCTCCTCTCTCTGAAAGTATCCCTTAGAAGGATTATGGTCCTCCCACACCTCGAAGATTCCCTCTTCTGAGCTCTCTGTTTGAATAGAGCTTGTTACAAAAGCAGCAGCGTTTAAAGTGCAATCATTTCTTTTAGCTAATTGCAGCCAAGCTGAGCTGATGGGTCTCCGTTCAGGGAGAGGGAACAGTGCGAGAGAGAATACACGATTATGGGGCGGGTGGGAGATGGAGGGGTGTGGTTAGAGGAATAAATAAATTCAGAGAGAGAGAGAGAAGGAAAGAAAAATGTGTTTACAAAAACAAAACCACAGGCAATTCATTAAGGATCTTGAGTCTGTCTTCAGTTTTCTGAACATTACACTATAAATCCAAGTAATTCACTTAACCAAGCATACTTAATTGCTACATAAAAAGATGATAATCAGGGGACAAGTGGCAATATGAGAGCTAATAGTATGAAACCAAATAAATATATAGTGTTTATGATTATTGATTGATTATAAAATGTTTATAAAAAATTGCTCTGAAATTGACCTCAGAGTCATCTGGAATATATGAATAATAGTAGCTATTACAATGTGTTATTAACTTTGGTTAAATACAGGAATGCTAATTATGCATGTTGTGTATGTCCAGGGCCGCGGGGGTAAAGGCAGTATCTATGTGTGGGCCTCGGGGGATGGTGGTGGCTATGACGACTGCAATTGTGATGGCTATGCCTCCAGCATGTGGACTATCTCCATCAACTCAGCTATTAACGATGGACGCACAGCTTTGTACGATGAGAGCTGCTCCTCCACACTCGCCTCAACATTCAGCAATGGCCGCAAGAGGAACCCTGAGGCAGGAGTGGTAAGTTGGTAGATGTTGTGTGAGTGTGTGTGATTGTAGCTGCACACGTGTATGTTTCAGATGTATGTCTTTAAGTATATTTTATGCACTCAATGACTGCCCATGTTATTAGTTATACCTCAATTTTTTGAGTTGTTTCTTGAGGTAGGTGGGAATCCTATTTGACTTGGTGGTACCTACAGGAAGCCAGTGGAGAGCACATAGCAATGGGATGGTGTGGGAGAACTTGTGTTATGGATTGGTTATAATTACCACATGGTGCAATAAAGTTGTAATGCTGATTGAGATTTATAGAACTACCCCAAGGTTGTATGAACTGTTAGATGACGTGATCTGAACATTCCCCAAAGAAATCATAAGAAGGCACAAGAATGCATCTGTAGGAATATATAGCAGCTCAGCCTTGCTGAAATTTAATTCAATCTGTAACACGATGTTGCAGACAATCTGCGACAGATACAGAAACATGAAAAGCTGAGGGAGGAAAGGGGATAATGAGCTGACTATCATTAGTATAGCAGTGGCATGAAAAGCCATTCGAAATGGGGGAGCAGAATAGGGCTGAGCACTGAGCCTTGTGGGACACCTGTGGAGAGACTGCATGGAGCAGCTGGATACTTTCCATGTCACCTAATTTGACCTTCCTGCAACAATCACCCCACTACCATGCTGTGCACTTAATTGCAAGGTTTGTGAGGTTGGACATGAGACACTTGTGACTGAGTGTTTCAAAGGCTTTTGTGCACAGCTCAAGGAGGATGACAACCAATTTTAGTTTGTAATTTAGATCTTTTGGTACAAAGTTTCTTATGGGAGTTTTTTTATAGGTTGTGTGAGCTTGAAGCTGGGCTGGTTACTAGAGGCTTGAGTAAGAAAATATTATTGGGAAAACCAAACAGCTTAATGTCCATAGTAATAATCAGTAATACAATGGATTAGCATTTGCCAAATCTATACCAATCCATAATCAGTAGTCCTTAAGCCATGATGGAGCCTGTGACACTTGCTGAGTTAGATTTTAATAATAGAAAGCTGAAATAACAGAATTGGTAAGACCACTTGATCCTTGAACACAATCTACTGTCTGTGCAAATCCTACTAAGACTGTAGACAATTCTGGAGATTTCCACTGGGAGAGGGAACTCAGTAGATGTTCGAATTTGTGTGGTTCTAAAAAGGGTTTAATCACTTTAATCACTATTAAGCATAAGACAAAGTGTAGATGTTTTTATGTCAGAATGTGCACTGAAACATAATACTTTAATGCAAAATGTGATAATTTAATGAAGTTAATTACCACTAAATGGCTGCCCATGCTGAGAAGCACAAACCAGTCGTGATAGCACTTTAAGCTTTAGTAAATATGACAAAAAAACCTTTTAGTTCGAACTCCTGTATAACTAACGATATTTTTTAATATTATGAAAACAGTCACGCAATTTCTGTAGTTGAATCTCAAGTGGCTTTCTGCACTGCTCATGTAGGCTGGTCTCCATTATGCTATATCCTATTTAGAGGTCAAACAATTGGGCAAAAAATAAATAAATAAATAAAATAAAACTAATAATAAAATATGTTTTATTCCTGGGAAGAAAAATAAGCTCAATACAAAATCTACACAAATTTCATTGCAGCTAAATATATATAAAGATAAAGATAAATGAAAAACTTTTATTTAACCTGCTTAAATGGAATGAATTCCTGGTTTCTTACAGTATAGCCTCTGTAAGTGTACACAACATTATTGAAGATTTCTCTGCCAGGAGAGACACAGTTCCAGCAAAAGATATTTATTAGGATGATTCGTATGTTCAGTGGATGGTCTGTGCTATTTTTAGCTTGACGTGTATAACCGATGTATGCTAACCAAATTAAGCACATAAAGTACAGCACAGCTTGCTTGGCTGTGTAGAAGAGCAACAGCATTGATGCTGCTTCTTCCAGGGGAGAAGTGCTACTGTAAGCTCCTGGAGTAGGCTTTTCTGTACACAGGGTAAAGCGGTAGACAATGAGTGAGAGACATGTCACAATTTCTCCTTCCCTTTACCCCTTTTTTTGTTTTTTTAGTTGTTGTTTTTATTTTCGTTTATAACCTGTGCTTTTACATGCCATTATTAAATGCATGTGTTTTGGTCTGTTACCTAATGTGTGCACCTGTTCTATGTTCAGGCCTTGATTATTTTGTGTATTTACTACAGTATATGCTTCTGTTTCCTTATCTTTTCGTAGTGCTATAAATTTAATTTGAAGTTATTGGTTTTAGTTAATTCAAATTTTTTTCCCCATGATGACAGTCTTCTTAACACATAATTGTATATATACGGTGCTATTGAGCTGATTCATCTTAGGCACTCTCTCTCTTTCTCTCTCTCAATTTTTTATCTTTTAATTCAGATCCAGAAAGCTAATAGCGTTGGCATAAACTGTCATAAATGTTGGCAAAGCTACACTGTCGAATAAAATCGTCGTAGAATGATGGTGAGCCGATAAAAATAGAATGTCTCTGTCTCTCTCTCTCTCTCTCTCTCTCACTCTCTTTCTCTGCAGGCCACCACAGATCTGTATGGAAACTGTACACTGCGTCATTCAGGCACATCAGCTGCTGCTCCCGAGGCTGCTGGAGTGTTTGCCTTGGCATTAGAGGCCAAGTAGGTACACATTTGCTTCTTAGCACATGTTTAAGCCACACAGCCTGATTAATGCTTCATAAAACATGCAGCAGAGCTCATAGTGCAGTATCTTGCAGTATATTGCACTGATCTCTACCATTATAGTGTTTTATATCATTCTGGTTTGTATATCTGATGTATTTCTCTTGCGCTTAAGGCCAACATTGAGCAAATCATTGTAACAAATGTCAGCACAAAAAAAACCCACTGGCCCTTATGTAGGCTTTAAAGCTAATTAAATGGGCGTGAAGCTCACACTTTGCATCACTGCATTGGCTCAAAGCTCTCCATAATTTGCTTAATTGGAAGCAAGAGACCTTTAGAGGGGCAGGTGCTCATTTAAAAAAAAAAAAAAAAAAGGAAGACATGGATCAGTGTTTAAACCACTAGATACACCCTATGCTGCTAAAACATTGTAATGATCTGCAGAAATTGCAAATGGCAGTGTGAACTTCTGCAACAGCTATGCATGTGCAAGAGCTAGGCAATGCATGTACTGTACATTATTACATTTTGTAAAAGATCATGGTCCCTTTAGCAAACACTGACCACAAAAATCATGACTGTTAAATTAGATGCTGTCTGATTTCCCTAGAAAGTATAGCACTATGAATCTAAAGTGACAACATATGCATTGTTTTAAACACGATATGCATGCCGGCTCCACATTTGCTTCCTGGATAAACAGTTTTTTGAGGTCAATTCCAGCATCAACAGTGTGGTAATTATCATTTTTGAAATTGTTGATGAAACCTCCTTATTATGTTTCCATGCAGACCTTTTAAGCAAAACATGTAAAACTATTATAGCACCAGTGTAACATAATGTAGGTTTCACACTAAATGAAGCAATAGTAGCACTTTGTTAAATATCACGAAGGAAGCCAAGGTGGAATCTCCTATCCACTCAGGGACACTGTTTATTTACTGTAAGTGCAAATAGCTCACAAAGCAAGTGAAATAATTGACTTCTTTAAAGCCTTTAAATAAATAAATAAGACCAACATGGACATCAAGGGGTAAAGGAGGAAATGCGCAAATCAGTCTACTGTTACTGTACATGCTGCATCGTATCAAAGGCAATACTGCTATGCCGTCTATCAAAAAAATTTAATATCTCCCACAGTCAAAGTGATCTAGATGTCATATTAATTAATCCCTGTTTGTGGTGAAACTGACTTTAACATGTCATTTTCACATCACTAGTGCTGCTCGGCACGGTCTTTCTTGTGCTTTGACTTTTGGGTGTTAATGAATGTTGACATGACCTTACCTCTGCAAAGACTCAGTGTTTGCTCAGCATTGAATAATGTTGTAGCTGATGGTGGAGCAGGTCACTCTCTCCAGCCAATGGTAAATACCGATCTCAGACGGTAAGTGCATGTGTGTTTTGTCACTAGGCCAAACATACTTACAGCACTGTAGTGATACAGTACCTGCAGCATGCTGAGGAGCAGGGAATGGACTTGTATGAAGGACACATTGAACAGTCACATTAAAATCGGGACCAGCACTCCAAGAAAAATATCCTGTTTTTTTTCTTTATTTTTTTTTTACTAAAATGCTTTTCAGAAAATTTGCCAGTGCTCATGTCTTTATTGATATGGAAATGACAAATTTTATGCTTCATAAAGCAGGTCTGCATGGTGGCTCTTAATGTTTCACCTAGATACATACGTTGTAATTCAAAATAAAGACAATATATATGAGACAATCCATTTGTTTATTTCAACTTGTGCAGCTGAAGATCAGAAAAAAAGATGATTTACCAATATTGCCTTAGATTCCTGGCTGACTGGAGAGGAAGGTGATGTGGTTGTTGTAGCTCAGCTGCATTCAGTATATCTTATGAAATGCGTTTTTCATTATCATTGTTGTAAACAGCATTTACTATAAGACAGTAATCATATCATTCCTGAGATCTGGCTATTCTTAACATTATTCTTATCGTACAAACATATTCTTAAATACTCTAAAATGCTTAAACTAGCCCATCTGGCACCAGCAAGTATACAGTATGCCACAGTCAGAGTGATTGGAATGACATATTTCCCCCATTCGGAAGCTTTTAACCTGAATTTCTATGATTGTATACATTGTGCTGCTGTATGTTTAGCTGATTGGATAATTCCAGGGCAAGATGTTTTGCTGTTAAAGTGGCTAGTTAGTGCATATATTATAATATTGTATATTCTCCAATAAGTGTAAGGTATCATAAAACAAAATTATAACCATAGTTTATGAGAGGTTACTTAAATGAAAAAAGTGATATTCTTTGAAAAAGCGTAAATTACGTAGAAACTATTGCATAACAAGAGAATTTATCTATATCAAGCAAATTCTTAAAAATACTACATCGTTCTGTAGTGATAAGGGCTAAGACACATGAATTATTTATAATTATTTTAATTATGAACAATTCAACTGAAATCCAGACATGCTTTAGCCATAATTATGAATGTGATCATTTTCCAAGTGTTATAACTATTTTTCATGAATCCAGTCTTGTTTGTGTGTGTGTGTGTGTGTGCAGTCCAAACCTGACCTGGAGGGACATGCAGCACCTCACAGTACTCACTTCAAAAAGGAATAAACTCCATGATGAGGTGCACCAGTGGAGGAGAAACGGCGTGGGTTTGGAGTTCAACCATCTGTTCGGCTATGGAGTGCTGGATGCCGGTGCCATGGTCAACCTGGCGCGTGACTGGAAGACTGTGCCTGAGCGCTTTCATTGCGTGGCCGGAGCGGTCCAGGAGACACAGTAAGTGGTATAGGACACAAACATTCTTCAAATATTGTTGTCCAGTTCTTTTGTACATTTTATACAAAAGATTGCATTCGGACTAATATTTTAATATTAATTTTATTTTAATTAAACTATATTTTGTGCTGAATATCAACACGGGTGTGATGCGGTCATAGGCACAAGGCTGCAGGCCCAGACCTGAAGATATCACAGTCGTACAGCAGCATGACCTGGAATGTAGTATTACCTTTATATAACATCAAACACCATACATCATAAACAGAACGTGATTTATTTAATTTTTTAACCAGTTATTTTTCCTCTGCCAACACATATCCTTTCGGGATTGGTTGAACTAGTGTTGAGATGGTAACCGACAGTTAGTGACCAACAGTTCATTGTAATTGACAGGTGAAAAGTAGTTTTATATTCTTCCCAGTAGGTGAGGAGACTGAACCATGGAAGTAGTGGACAGTCCTGAGAAATTTACAAGATTTACTTTATATTTGCATCTGCCTTAGAATTTCCATTCTGCCTTAAAATATCAGCTTTCTAATTTCCGGGGTTGATTTACAGATAATATAAGATGGAAAACTAGTGTGTGTTAAGTAGGGTGTATGTTCAAGTCATTTGCTCCCAAACTCCAAGTAATGCCTTTGATCAGGGTTTATATGAGATAAAATTATCAGAAGTGATTTCTTTTTGCTCAAAGTGCTATCTTGAATGGTTTAAAATGTATGTTTTGGTAGGTAGCTGCTCTCCCTTCTCTACTACGGACCGCACCGACCTACTTTCAAACTTAAATAATTCTTTTGATTATGTAAAGCTGCTTTCCGACAATGACAATTGTTAAAAGCGCTATACAAATAAAATTGAATTGAATTGAACTTTCACCCATGCTGACAACCAACCAGTTAGTGTAATTAATGATTGTTAAAACAACTGTGATGCGGAGTGATATGTACAGCATAGTGAAACATCCCAGTGCTGTTATGCTTTGTTATCATCACATGTGGAATGCCTCAATCCAATCAGATTACTCAGTCGGAACTGTTGTATAACCATTATTTGCCATAAAATGTAGTACTAAAGAATGGGTGCAGTGTGACAGCATTGCTAAGCTACACATGATAGCATTTTTCACATTTCAAATCTTCTTTCTTACTACACCAACATTGGGAGTCCCTGTTCTTTCCCCAAGCACCTGCGCTCCTTATTCTCAAGTCTGCTATAATTAGTCTTCTCCTACTCAGCGCTGGGCACAGCATCCTATGGCAACAGCCTCAATTAGACTGGGCTTGAGTGCCAAGGAAAATGTGTGTGTGTGTGTGTGTGTGTGTGTGTGTGTGTGCGCAATCCGTGTGTTTATATTTCTATGTTTGTGTGCATCCTTGTCAAACCCCTATGGACAAACGTGCTAGCTCTCATATCGTCCCTAGCAGAGAGATGGTGGGAGTCCTAGCCGAGGTAGTAGGTGAGAATAGCAATTAAAAAAAACAAAAAAAAAAGGCAGAAGAGGAAAGAAAGATGGTCTTGAATCCAAATGAGCACAGACATGCTGGGCACTCACCATGTGATAAGCTTCTATCAGCCCTGACTAATGAGGACCACTAAACCCTCAGACGCTGAACAAACCTGAAAAATAAGACGTTAATTGTTTCAGAGAGATGTTCTTAATTTTTGTGGATTAAGTGCGAGAGGGGGGAAAAATAGGAAAGAGTGTGTGACTGCAAGACGAGGAAGAGGATTAGGGAGCATTTAGGTGGGATTCAGTAAAGCCCAGGAGAGAGTATGTACAGAACACAGTATTTGTCAAGCATACCTCAAACCCAATATTTACTGTTTCTCATTCTTAGCTCTACACTGTAGTCGAAGAGGATCACACAGAGAGGTGTTTCCAGTCTCACAGTACAGCACCTTTTGTTCCAGAGCAGTAATTACAATCAGAACGACAGCATGACACTCCTCCAGCTACTGTTCTATTAATAATCCAACTTGGGCTTTGATAATAAACACAACAACAGGAAAAAAAACAACATGCATGGCACCTCATCTGAGCACTATAGCTGCAATACAGAATTATTCATATGTACAATTGGATTTTAATACAACCAATAATGTGTGCAAGACGTGCGTTTCTTTAATTAATCTCACACTAAGCAGGCTAACATTAGTTAGTTAGTAACACACTTACTCTGTGTGTTTATGGTATACTAGCGTGAGTTCACGTCATTGATGGGAAAAGAGTTTGTAGAAATAGATCAAAGGTAAAACTCATCAGCTTTAATGTAATCAGTGATATTATTATTATTATTTCAGGTTGAAGCCCATGTTCATGTCTGTCTTTCTGTACTACAGAACTCTCTGACTAACTTATTAACACAAAGAAATAAAATTGTGTAAGGTTGAGTATATTATTATTATTATTATTATTATTATTATTAGCCATATTTACGCTAAGTTGTACTTCTTTTGTTGTTAACGGAGAGTGAATCACAGATGAGAAATCGAAAAATTTGATTATGTTTTGTCTTAAAACGACTCCAGCTCATTACAATTCACTTCTACTGTACCACTTCAGCACTGTTGTTTCAGCTGTAAAAAATATTAAGTAATGCCAGTAAAAACATTCAGCTTAGCTTTTCTAATTACTATCTATCGGTGCAGTTGTTTGTTTATTTGAGCAAGTACCTTATTAGTAGCTTATATATTATTAAATCTGCCGCATAACTGTTCATAACATCGCTTTTACTCAACGTTTTGATTTCACCTACGGTGCAGGTTAACCTTCAGGCAGATACTGTATCTAAGAACTGCAAAATTTTAATCCTTAACATTTTGATTCCATTTATGGTACAGGTTTAACTTACTAAGGACTGGCAACATATCGTTAAATTCTGAGACTTTGAGACTGGTTTCTGGTCCTGCAATATGTGAATCGTTAAGATATCATTGAAGGAGCGAGTTCTGACCAATGTACAAACAAAACCTTTTTTTAATTTATATAAATGCGTATATCTTTGCAATCTGAATCACATGTCTCATATGTAAACATATTTGGTTACATCAGTAACCAGTGACTTCTTCTCAGATATGCAATGTCTTATAAGCCTCACTGATTGTTCAGGTGTATCTCAGAAATACACCAGTTATGGCAAACATCAGAGAGTTGCAGATGAAGAGTCAAAGTTGAGAAATATGCTTATTGTTATGAATTTTCTTAGAAGTGACTGTTCATGTTTTTATTTTTTTTTACGGTCTTTATGGTCCACAAAAGTGCAATTCTTTCACTTAAGTTGATCTAATTAGCACATTTGCTGTTAAATGTAGTTGGTGTTGTTGCGTTGCTCTACACTGATTGTCTTCCTGAACGTTTCTGTTCCACTGGTGTATTTATAGAAGGTATTTTTAGAAACCATCGATTTCCATTTCACATGTTACAAGCAGCGCTGTTAAACAGTGCATATTCATGAGACACCCCCTGCGGCTTTAGTTCGTGACGTTCCAATTTTCCAAACAACCCACCAACCGAATACACGCTCGACTTCCCTTTTGTCTCTTACTTCTTCTTTTTTTTTTTCTTCTAAATTAATCTCCCAGGAAACACGCCCCACTTGCGTACCAGTAGTCTCACACAGACCCACGTACGTAATCCGAGTGCAGTAATGGACCAGGATGGGAGACCTGTCTCTGATAATGCCATTACGTCCACTTTATGGCCGCTCGCTCCAGCCCTCTGGCGTTATCATCCTGCTGGCACAAAACAGGCTGTCAGCAGCACTGCGCCTTTGTGCGAACGCAGCAACAAAGCCGTCCGCCTCTTACGCCGTGGACGAGATCCCTTCATCTCGCCAGAACAATTTGTCTAGCACAAGGGTGGTGCGTTATTGAAAAAGGGGACACAATAGGGTTTCTGTTGTCTGCTCTTTACAGTTTGTTCTTACTGAACTAATATTTCAGGGAAGTAAAAAAGAGTTCGGGGCTAACCTTTCCACATGAGAAGCTGGTAGTTTTTCTTTTTTCTCCTCCTAGTACAGTATATAATTCATGATTAAGTGCATGATTAAGGGAGAAAACTGTGCCTAAAATACTAGTTATGAAAGGACTTGATTATTGCTTTTTATAAAACAGCAAAAAAAAAAAGCATTCTATTAAAAATGATTTATTAGTATTTATTTATTTGTGTTGATATTCACATGAGCACTTCTTCAATAACACAATGTAGTCTGTCAAGAGTAAGTAGCTTATGTGTAATGGATTTATTGGTTTTATTGGCAGTACAGTGGCTTAGCAATTAATAATCTCTAGGGTTGATTCATCTCAGTTTGTGTGTGTGTGTGTTTTTGCCCATGTTTAGTGAGTTTCTCCAGGTACTGTAGGCTGATTGATGTGTCCAAATTGAACAGAATGTAATAATGTGTAAGTGTGTGTTCTGTGTGTACACACAGGGTATCCACTGCCTTGTGCCCTGATCCCAGGGGAAGGCTCCAGGATGCTCATGACCATAAACTGGATATCACTGTGTGGATCAAGTTATAGCCATTTCGATTATAATCTGTAATGATGATTTAATTAAAATTTATTTCAATCAAGACATTGTATCTCACATTGTATTTGTCTCCCCTTTCCCCACAGCAAGATCCAATCAGGTTCAAAGCTAGCACTCACCATCACCACAGACGCGTGTCAGGGCCGCGAGAATTTTGTGCGCTATCTGGAGCACGTCCAGGCGGTGGTGACAGTGAACGCGAGCCGGCGCGGAGAGCTCATGCTCAACCTGACTTCACCTATGGGCACCAAGTCCATCCTGCTGAGCCGGCGGCCACGTGACTCCGACTCGACCGTTGGGTTTGACAAGTGGCCTTTCATGAGCACGCACACGTGGGGCGAAGACCCTCGCGGCACCTGGAAGCTCGAGGTCGGCTTCAGCGGAGAGTCACCGCAGAGTGGCCATCTAACCGAGTGGACCCTCATGCTGCATGGCACGCAGAGTGCGCCCTACATAGAGCAAGTGGTCAGGGACTACCAGTCCAAATTAGCCATGTCCAAAAAGGAGGAGCTGGAGGAGGAGCTGGACGAAGCTGTCGAAAGGAGCCTTGAGAGGATGATGAGCAAAAGCAACTAGCCTCAGTCGGAACTGCATGATGCCTGCTTTCTCTCTTTTTCTCTAGCTCTCTTTCCCTCTCAGTGTATCTCTACTCTTTCTCTTCCTATCTTTCTTGCTCTTATATTCCTTTTTTCTCTGTGGTCACGAGTTTCCTGTTGAATGATTGTTCCATGTAGGCCCGCGTTAATTAAAAACAAAAAGTATATTCTCCAAAACGACCTATTCTACAAGATATTAACTCCGGTATTCTCTTCTTTTTTTTTTTAGAATTTTTAGAAAATGTATATACAGAATATAAAATGTAAAAATAGTATATTAATTTATTGCTTCCCTTGCTGTCTCCCCACCTCTACAAAGACAACTATTATACAGTTTGTGACTGTAAATGATTTTCTGTGTTATTCCACCTAAAGACTAGTACCTTGCTGAGAGAGCAGTGACATTGATTTTTTTTTCTTCTTTTGAATAACACCTATTTATATCTAAACAGGAGACGTAATGTGTGATCACAGCTTGTGGCCAACAATGAAACCTTCATATCCTTCAATATATATCTAACAATAAATCTGTTCTGCTGTTTGTTAAAGCATTTGAATGATACTGAGGATGTTTTACAACATAGGGACAATAGGATTTAGACCGGTTTTCAGAAATAAACAGAATATTATCGAATCAAGGTTGCGTTTCTCACACGTCAATAATAACATAAAAAACTGAAATCCACCATAATAACTTGACAGGTCTGTAAAACTATCCGGGAATGATTAACATCATACTATCCGAAGATAAACCTTCAACTGGTGGTTTGAAGATGGTGGTCATAGTCATCTCTCATCGAGAAATTAATGAGAAGGGGTTGATCATAGGATAAATGTGATGAGACTGAATACTGTAACTGTGTACTAATTTGCAGCAAGTTTAACAATCTAAAGACATGCATATACCCCAACCATGACAAGAAGATGCTCCAGCATGACAGAAATGCTTTTTTCCCCCATTCATTTGGAATTTGTCCATTTAAGCAGTAGCATAGTGTCTGATTCCCCCCCCCCCCCTTATATGTTAAACCTCGAGAAAATTCGTAGAAGCCTGTTTTTTAAGACAAATGCAAACAAATTCTAGTTATCTTTGGCTCCAGAGAGCAGATTATTCAGAGGTCACATCTGTACTCTACTGGGCCACCTTCATGTAAAATGGATGAGCGTCATCTCCAGCTGTCTCTTCTAGGCAAACACATTCACTTCATGGTGCAGAGTGAGAGACAGAGAGACTTTATACAGTGTGAATCCATGCTATAGTGATAACCCCGTGAGATCCTAGACTAGATATCCAATAATAAAAATAACATTTAAAGGGGACATATAATGCAGTATTCACTTTCTAGTCCTTCCCTGTTTTGTTTTGTTTATCCCTTTTTTTCATTTTTATATTTGCTGGAGCTAAAACAAGTCAATTCGATTCCCCTCCTATTGTGACCTCATAGATGAAGATACCCTCCCTGGCTGGTTGCTTAGCACTGCTGTTCTCTGGAAGGGCAGGAGGATATTTACATAGACACTAAAATTGAGTATTTAAATAAAAAATGAAACAGAGGGTTTGAAATTTATTTTCAACTGGAGCGTTAACAAACAGTTTGGGGAGACCTGTGTTAACTTGTTAAATAAATAGTAAAATATTGGAAACTTAAATGCTGCAATGGCCATTACGACAACTCCATACAGTATGTTACAAATGACATAGAATGAGCAAATTAAAACATGCTGATCATTTATTCAGAAACTATTACACTGCAAATCTGTGCAACTTCCAATTAATCATATTTCAAATTAACGATTAGGAGTAAGATTTTCATCTTTTTCCTCTGGATTTTCGCTGTAGATCAAAAAATGTTGAGGCAAAGGACAATAGTGTAAAGCAGTGGCTTTGGCGTGAAACGCAGCCCCATAAACCAGACTCAGATTCTCATGTAGCCCGATCCCCATGCTTCTTTTTGCTCATCTTCTCAATCATGGTCTCCACCACCATGGACGTTTCCTCATACCCCTTCACTCTGAGGTCAGGTGAAAGCTTCTCCACCGACTCCACCACTTCCACCTTCTCGTACCGCATGGAATCCGAAGCAATGCTTGAGCTTGACTTCATAGGTGGAGGTCCTCGTTTCCCACTCGTGCCTTTCTTGTTTTTTGGCTTGCCACCCTGTGGAGTAGGGGTATAGCCTGCATCATCGTCATTATCTTCCTTCCCACTTGACTGGTCGTCTTTCTTACCGGTATGGTTGTTATCTGGGGGACTGGGAGGAATTACTGGGAAAGTGGGGGCAACAGGGGAGGGGCTTGGTGGAGGAGAAGGAGTTTTACGCTCACGGGGCTTGAATGGGGAGATGTCGTCATCACAAATGGTGACGAAAATGTGGCCAGGAGAGGGTGTTGTAGTGTAGAAGCAAGGATCCAGGTAGCTGGATTCCCCTGTGACCAGGACATAGCGGCCTTTAGTATAGAAATCAGTGATGGGTTCAGGCTGCTTGTACCTTCTCATGCGGTTGCGCACAATGTTGCAGAGTGTGTCGAAAGCCTTGCTGATCTGAGCACCGTCAGGTACATCATCAGCTTGTTTCACCTCCCCTTCAACCTTGACATGACCATATGCTTCTTCTTCTTGTTCCTCTTGCACATCCTTTTTCTTTTTGATCACCTTCTTAGCCTGGTTCTTCTGACGGGGCTTGACACTGGCAATGTCTTGGAAGGCTTGAGTGATGTCTGAAAAAGAGGGTTAATCAGAATCCTTGTCACTTATAAGCAATTCATCTGAGCAGTTACTGACACAAACACTGAAGCAAGAAGCAAAAATCAAGACGTTTATGGTAAGAAAAGGTTACAGAAGTAAGCAGTGCAATGAGCTACTGTAGATCTACAGAAATAGCAAAAGTATTTTATAAATGTTCATAACACTCCCTTAGGCACAGAGCACATTATCGAGAAAAGTAGAATTGTACTTGAATCATGTGGCTGACACTTTGCTTGTGAATATTGATTCTGATTAACAAGCTCATATTCCATGAACCCTTATTACAGAATATCTAGTTGCCATTTGCGACAAATTAAAAAAGACCTTTTAGTGATTTGTCAGACCTCTAACAGCACATTATGTCTACCAACATGCTCCCATTTCACTTATCTGCTTTATTACAGTGCTCATTTACCGAACATCGGTGTGGATTACAAAAAAAAAAAAAAGGCTTTAATTAGTTAATGATAAGCAAGCTAATTGCTGAGGCCAAAATCAAGATAATAATCAGGATGTGATCACCAGAGCAGCCCTAAACACGCTCACACAAAGACTAATCACACCTAAAACCTTTTTCTCCACTTAAAACACACAATTGCGTTAAATGAATCGCTCGAGTGTCGTTTTGAGCACACAGCAATTAGTCAAACGATTCACACTTGCACAGTGTTGTGCCAGACGAGTTTGTTCGAAAGGTCAGTATAATGCATCATTGCTAGAGCCGGTCCAGCTTCCTCCCAAAGCACCTTAGACAGAAATAGAAAGAAAGAGAGTGGGAACTGGCTAATCAATAGCCTGGGATGTCAGGAAAGGTCCAGTGCCCTGATGTAAGGACAGCCCTAAACATGCTGGAATTACAGAAAAGACTTATAGGTACTAGACGAATAAATACATTATAATAAATTTTCTGAATAAATAGGTTGAGGCTGAAATTTCCATCTGTAAAAATGAAAGGAGGAATTTTAGAGGTTTATCTCCCATCTATAGACAAATGGTTCAGTCCGCCTCTGCATATTGATCAAGTGCAATTGAAGCCTTTCCGAAAAAACATCAGGAGTAAATTTACAGTCCTTAATGCAGCTATATATCCTGGACTCTGTGTAGTGCTGCTATCTTTATGTAGATTCCAACAAACCACCAAACAAAAAAGCTGTGTTCTGTATGCTTTACACCCATAAAATGTACTGCATTTTCGTCTAGACTATCATGTGTCCAAAATATAACCATGAAGCTGATAATACTGATTGACACTCACCAGGTACATCATCAGGTACACCTATTCTACTGCTTGTTAAAGCAAATATCTAATCAGCCAAGCACATGGCAGCAACTCAATGTATTTAGGCATGCAGACATGGTCAAGACAATCTGCTGAAGTTCAATCCGAGCAGAGAGGAGAATGGGCAGATTGCTTCAGAAAGGCAACAGTAACCCGAGTAACATCTTCATACAACCGAGGTATGCTGAAGATCAAATTTGAATGGATCTTGAATCAGATGGACTACAGCAGAAGACCACACCAGGTGCCACTACTGTCAGCTAAGAACAGGAAACTGAGGCAACAATTTGCAATTTAAAAAAACGGAAAAATGTTGCCTGGTCTGATGAGTCTCGATTTCTGCTGCAACACTCGGATGCTAGGGTCAGAATTTAATGAAAACAGCATGAAAGCATGAATCCATCCTGATTTATGTCAATGGTTCGGGCTGGCGTGGTAGTGTAATGTTGTGGGGCATATTGTCTTAGCACACATTGGCCCAATTGAGCACAGCCTACCTGAGTAGTGTTTAGACCGTGTCCATGCCTTTATGATCAGAAATATAACACACCATGTCACAAAGCTAAAAGTTTCTTGAACATGACAGTATGTTCACTTTACTCAAATGGTGGCATCATGTCGCATCATGGGTGCGTAGCTGATAAATCTACATCAGCGTGATGCTATCATGTCAATATGGACCAAAATCTCTACGGAATGTTTCCAGCAACTTGTCGAATCTATGCTATGAAGACTTAAGGGAGTTCTGAAACAAGAGTGGGTCCAACCCAGTAATAACAAGTGCCCGGTGAGTGTACTGTACATAGACTTTTTTTTTTTGAACAGATGATCACTGCAGCAACAATTCCAACCATTTGGAGTAGCATACTGACACTAGAATGCATTTACTGTATTATAATGTGTCTAAAGTACAGTAGTTCTTTTTTTTAAAGGTAAGAATCTTTACTCTTCGAATCTTTACTATTCTCATATCTTTCTTAAACATTAAATATCCTAAAATACAGCTGTGGCTAAAAGTTTTGAGAATGACAAAAATCTGCTGCTTCAGTGTTTTTAGATCTTTTTGTAGGATGTTACTACAGTATACTGAAGTAACAAGTAATGCTACCATGAGTCCTGTGATAAGCCAACAGTAAAGCATCCCGAGACTATTCATGTGTTGAGTTGCTTTTCAGCCAAGAGCATGGGCTCACTCACAATTTTGCCTAAGAACACAGCCATGAAGAAGAGTGATACAAAAACATCCGCAGAGAACTATTTTTCTCTATCGTCCAAGAACAGTTTGGTGACAAACAATACCTTCTCCAGCATAATGGAGCACCTTGCCATAAGGTAAACGTGATAACTAAGGGAATTGGGGAACAAAACATCTCAATTTTGAGTCCATGGCCAGGAAATTCCACAGACCTTGTGGTGAATCCTCAAGATGATGGCTGACAAACAAAAACCCAAACATTCTGACAATTAATTATGCAGGAATGGGCCGCCATCAGTCAGGATGTGGCCCAGAAGTTGAATGACAGCATGCCAGGGCTAATTGCAGAGGTCTTGAACAAGAATGGTCAACACTGCAAATATTGCCTCACTGCATCATCTTAATGGAATTGTCAATAAAAGCCTTTGATACTTACAAAATTCTTGTAATTATACTTCAGTATATAATAGTAACATCTGACAAAAAGATCTAAAAACACTGAAGCAGCAGACTTTTGGCCACAACTGTACATGATTTTTTCTGATATTTTACTACAAAGCAATGCACTGCTCTAACTGTTTATTCGTTCACAGCACAATTCTATAATTAGTAAGCATAAAACAAAAGCATTTTTTTTTTTTTAGATTGTACAAGTACTGAAACCATTAGTCTATCATATGATCTAATCATATCTACCAAAACAACACATAATGCATTTCTTATTGTTTGACTATTGTTGGTCAATCAGGCCTGATCGGAATGAGTAGCAAAATAAATGTACTCTCAAATGAAATAAGTATATGAATAAAATCAGGGTTGTCAATTTTTATGTATTTTAAATTTAGCTAAGAGACAATTTAATAGTTCTAATGACTGATCATATTATTATTATTATTATCTTGGAATTCTAGGCTTACTGCAAATTTGATAACGCCCCTTTTAAAAAATGTAAATCTGCCCTACTAACTATAAACCAGCTCAATCAGTAATTCTATGCCAATTAAATTTTAAACTCTATAACTTTACAAATTTACATCCATAAATTTGATATTTATGAGGCCATTTGTTCCAGAGATAAAATGATGAGATAAAAATAACCCAAATGGACCAGACACACAGGTTTCCCCTCCCCTCTCTTCCTCCCTCCACATCACCCTCATCCTCTGTCACCTTTCCCTCGGCTGGTCATGGTGGGGCTGCGAGTGTGTGATCTGTAATTGGCGGTGAGCAGACTAATGGGGCTTCCAATTATGGCTGAATTCAATCTGTGAAATAGAGTGAGACAAGTGTGATCACAACAAGGCAGAGCATCAGGGATACCTATTTCCTGTTTCAAAAGGTGTTTCAGTGTGAAACCAAATGTCATTATGATTATTTAAAAGAAAAAGAGTATAATTTAGTTTAATTAAAAGAAAAAGAAAACACTAAAAAGACTAGTATTCATCATTAGTTGGATTCCTGGGATTGTACCCCCACCTTGTGGCTATGTCCAGTAACCCAGTATACAGGAGAGACATTTATCAAGCATCTAATAAAGTATTCTTGCAAGAGATCCACAGTCATCTAACCTGCTGTCTTCATTCTCAATGATCCTCTTGTATCTCTCCAGTTCGTTCTCCAGTGAGGTCTGGTACACGGCCAGTTGTCTGCACTCATTGATGTATTTCTCCAGCAAGAGCTCAGCCTCCTCGATCCCCTTTCTGAGAGATTCGATTTGCTCATTGTACATTTGAATCTCTTCATCATAGCTCTCTTGTGTGATCTTGATGGCCTGCTCTAATGCTGAGGTCTAGGAGAGGGTGAATGGCAAGAGAAGGTTTTGGTTATATATTCTGCCACCAAATGTCCAAAGAGATGTAAAATAGTATACAGTATGTGTTGCTATTTCATACAGACCTAAAGACAGTACGAATTAGTCATACAATAGAAAATACTGAATCTATCTATCTATCTATCTATCTATCTATCTATCTATGATAAGGGTTCAAGTCAAACCTGGACTTATTGTGTTATTACCACATCACTCGTACAGTCCTGATGTCACTCCAAGCCATTTCCTCATGTTTGGGTCATTAAAGGAGTTCCTGGGAGGCTAGCGTTTCAATACTTGAATAAGCGCATTAGTGTAGAGGGGATTATATAAAGAAATAATGGTAGGTTTACTCTCATAACCGTCTTCTCTTATTCTGTACAGTCAACAGTCCCAGTTTGACAAAACAAAAGTTGACATTTTACTGCCACCCTGTGGTTGTGTATAGATATTGAGAGCTTGGTGACTTTCAAATCTAATGTCATTTTATAAATTTTAAACAATTCATTGTAGAACAACGACAATAGTCTCCAGTAAAAGAAAGTAATTTTTCGGGAAGGGGCAGAGTAGCTCAGGTTCTGGTTACTGATCCTAAGGTTGCAGTTTACGCACAGAGTTGGAAAGAGTAACAACATTTTGTACTTAAGTAAAAGTACTGTTACTTCAGTGAACTTTTACTGAAGTACAAGTAAAGTTAACCTTATAAAAATCTACTCAAGTAAAAGTAAAAAGTAGCTCATTAAAAATTTACTCAGAGTAAAAGTTACTGAGTTAC
>JAQMYG010000038.1:27927011-27952736 GCA_030014215.1 Clariallabes teugelsi | reverse complement strand
ACAGGGAGATGCAGCGTAAGGTGAAGGTAGAGGTGGCAAAGACCAAACAAAGAGCATATGAGGACTTGTATGCTAGGTTGGACAGTAAGGAGGGAGAGGTGGATCTGTACAGGTTTGCGAGGCAAAGAGATAGAGATGGAAAGGATGTGTAGCAGGTTAGAGTAATTAAAGATTGGGATGGAAATGTACTGACAGATGCCAAGAGGGTGATGTGAAGATGGAAGGCGTACTTTGATGAATGAGGAATATAAAATTGAACGAAGAGTAAAAAAGGTGATGTTGTAAATCAGGAAGTAGCAAAAATCAGAGTGAGTTGAGGAGAGCGTTAAAGAGGACGAAGAGTGGAAAGGCAGGTGGTCCTGATGACATACCTGTGGAGGTATAGCAGTGCTTAGGAGACTAGTCTGTTTAACAAGAACTTGGAGAGTGAGAGGATCTCAGAGGAATGGAGAAAAGGTGTATTGGTCTTTAAGAACAAGGAAGATGTGCAGAACTGTGGCAACTTCAGAGGAATAAAGCTGATGAGCCATCCAATGAAGCTTTGGGAAAGAGTAGTGGAAGCTAGGTTAAGGGCAGAGGTGAGCATTTGTGAGCAGCAATATGGTTTCATGCCTAGAAAAAGTACAACAGATGCAGTATTAGCTTTGATGATGCTGATGGAGAATTACAGAGAAAGTAATAGGGAGTTGCATTGTGTCTATGTAGATTTAAAGAAAGCATATGACAGGATGCCGAGAAAGGAGCAGTGGCATTGTATGAGCAAGTCTGGAGTGGCAGAGAAGTATGTTAGAGTGGTGCAGGACATGTATGAGAGTTGTAGGTGAGATGTGCTGTAGCGAGATCAGGGAACAGGTGGAGGAAAATCTAGAGAGGTGGAGGTATGCTCTGGAAATCAGAGGAATGAAGGTTAGCTGTAGCAAGACAGAATACATGTGTGTGAATTAGAAGGACCCAAGTGGAATGGTGACGCTACAGGGAGCAGAGGTAAAGAAGGAGAAGGACTTTAAGTACTTTAAGGTCAACGGTCCAGAGCAAGATACAGGCAGGTTGGAACAGGTGGAGAAAAGTATCACGTGTGTTATGTGACAAAAGAGTAGCAGCAAGAATGAAAGGAAAGGTGTAGAAAACAGTGGTGAAATCAGTGATGATCTATGGCTTAGAGACAGTGGCATTGAAGGAAAGACTGAAGGCAGAGTTGGAGGTAGTGATGAAGATGAAGATGTTGAGTTTCCCTTTGGGAGTGACAGGGACGGATAGGATCAAGAATGAGTCCATCAGAGGGACAACCCATGTTACATGTTTTGGAGATAGAGTCAAAGTAGGCAGATTGAGGTGGTTTGGACATGTTCAGAGGAGAGATTGTGAGCATATTGGTCGAAGGATGCTGAGGTTGGACCTGCCAGGCAGGAGGTCTAGAGGAAGACCAAAGAGGAGATTTATGGATGCAGTGAGAGAGGATATGAAGTTAGTTTGAAGATTGGGTTAGATGGAGGCAGATGATTCACTGTAGCGACCCCTGAGAGGGAACAGCTGAAAGACAAAGAAGTCCATCTTCTAGGTGCATTATGGTCATTTCTGTGTCTCCTGCATACTCTGTGTATATACCATAAACTATCACATTGATTGGCTCTGTTGATCGATGTGTATAGCCAATGACTTTTTTGTTTTGTTTTTTTGTTTGTTTGTTTTTTTATGCTAGATGCCATGACATAATCTGGCTGGACAGACATACAGACAGACATGCAGACAGAACATTTTCTAAGATGGGTTTCTCCGAAAGATATCATTAAAGATATCATTGAAAGAGCAAGTTCTGACCAATATATAGTCAAAACCTTTCTTTTTTTATATAGATGTAAGAAATTTATAGATCACATTTGTTCTCGCTTTATTTCAAAGCCACTATTTCCAGCACTGATGTTGCCTTCCCCATCATATCGGCTTACAACAGTGACAGTAAGGACAGTAAAATTACAGTATATATATATATATGGGGAAGTGACTTGAGTATTTCCCATGCTTAAAAAAAAACATTTGTCAAAGCAAGGATACAAAGAAACATACAATTTTCAAGTCATTTGGCCAAAAAAAAACAATGTTTCTTAAAACATTTGACTGCTGTTCACTGTGATTCACACTGACTGTCAGATTTACTGTACATCTCAAAATATATAGTAAACATTAATTTCTTCCTCTGCTGCTTCAGAGGAAACCATCAAAGCCATAAATGATGTGTTTCAGGTCACCACACATGGTATTCATGTCACACTATTACAAAATGAGATGTCAACTTGAATAATGCGTTCTTGAATTCTCCTGCCTTACAACTGGTGTCCACTGGATAGGCTCCAGATCCACCATGTCTATGACCAAAATAAATCTATTCTGCTGTCCAGGCAAGTTTTCACTGATGGCTTTAGAAGTATCTCAGGGGGACTAATGGGAGCATGTGAGATTCCCTGTAATGTTATAATATAATAATGTTAAAACCGGGCTTGTTCTTTATTCAGTGGAGTTCCTAATGTCTTTCATATACATAGACAACTCTGCATTCTCCTCTGCTTTGCATGAATATCTTAATAACCTCAGGTAGTCCTATTTTGCTTTCACAGAGATGCTTTCACAGAAGCAAACCCTTGACAGAGCATTAGACTATTAATGAAATGGGCCTAATCCTCAACTTCATTATATGTGCATTCATATCACCGACTGTGCTCATTTGGTTGGAGTGCTAGTTTAGAAAGTGAGGGTAAGAGATTAAATGATTATAAAGGCCAGACATATGCAAAATCACTGTTCTGGACGGTACTGAAGGAATGAATTATTCTTCTAAAAAGTAATACCTCGAATAATGTTTTGATGATGGATGTAGAGAGCGTTGTCTATCATGTCGCTCTAAAGTCTTTCAAGTTTCGTGTTTAATTGAGAGCTGGTGACTATGAAGGACATACAGTAGCATATGATTTCCATCATTTTCATAATCATAAAAACATTCAGTGAGGTCTTGTGTCCTGTGCAGGGGACGTTATAATGCTGGAAGAGAATGGGATTAAGGGGATCAGTCGAAAAAACAAGAAGGATAGATATATCTGGCAGTTTTGAACTTGTAAGAACATTTGGCTAGTCCTATAAATAAATAAATAGATCTCATTCTCTGTACCGCTTGTCCTGTACAGTGTCACGGGAAGCCTAGAGCCAGCCTGTCCCAGGGGGACACCTTGGTGCAAATCCATCGCAGGGCACACTAGTGCACACACACACACACACACACACACACACACACACACACACACACACACACACACACACACACTATGGGTAATTTGGAAATGCCAACCAGCCTACTCTGCATGACTTTGGAGTGTTTGAGGAAACTGGATTCCCCAGAGGAAATCCACCAAGCACAGGGAGAACATGCAAGTGGGATTTGAGGATTTGAGGGTTTTCTCCAGATACTTCACAGTCCAAATACATGAACTGTAGACTGAATGGTGATTCCAAAAGGTCCTAGTGGTTGAGTGTGTGTTTGTTTGTGTGTGGCACCCTATTCAAATTGTCCCCTGCCTAGCCATGAACTGCCTGCTATAGGCTCCTGGCTCCCTATGACCCTAGACAAGGATAATCTATACAGAAAATTAATGAATAAATTTAGTTATAGCCATGGATTTAATCAGCTGTGCTAATAATTCTATTAAAACACTTTAAACCCAAGTATCACAGATCTGTGTCGGCAATGCAACATACTGTAGGTCGATGGCACTTAAAAATCATTGGAAACTTTGGTTTTCACAATATGTCAGGTAGAATGAAAATTCTCATTACTTTAATAACATGTAAATTGTACCACCATCAGAGTACGGGAATGACACCACAAAAACCTCGAACTCTCAAAATGAGCATAGTTTTATACGTTTTTTTTTTTTTTTGGTCAAACTGAAAACTAAAAACAACCAGAAAACGTGTGATCGTGTATATTTGTGCTATTTCTTTCCCTATGTGGCATATTTTTACCTTCTTTGCTCATTCATGTTTGTATAGTTGGATAAAATGAAATAAAATTCAGTTAATCATATTGCCTGAACAACAAAACAAATAATGGCTAAAATGCTCTTAGGTTTAGGGGCTATAAAGGATATTCTCACAAAATTAAGACAAATATGTGTGAGACTTTGTCCCAGCAGCATGGCGTGCAGGTTATCTGTAGAAGGTCTTTAAAACTCAAGACTCCTTAAGAGATCTTTAGGTCGGCATCACAAAAAAAGAAAAGAAAAGAAATTATATTACAAATTATTCCGTGAAAACGACCTAAGATATAAGGGCTTTGGCACAGGTTGTGAAGATATCCTCCAGCCCTACATGTGCTCGTAATGCGTTCTGGGGCAGGAATCGAACCATCAACCCTGGATGTGTGAGGACCCAGTGGTACCCACTACGCCACCATGCTGCAAACAAATAAATGAATACTGTACATTTAGTTTGTGGGCAGCATGACGGTTCAGTGGTTAGCCTTGCATCTTCAAGATTGTGGGCTTAAATCTTGCCTGCAGTCTGTGTTCATGGAGTTTCCCTGGGATTTGAGGGTTTTCTCCAAGTACTCCACAGTCCAACGTTCCTGTAGTGCGTGCGTGTTTGAGTTTGAGTTGGCACTCTATTCATGGTGTCCCCTGATGGTATAGGCTCCAGGCTCCCCATGACCCTACACACGGTAAACAGTATGGAAAATTAATTTAGTTGTAGTCATGAACATAATTAGCTTGGTAATAATTATATTAAAAAGAATATTCTAACAGGATTAAGATGATAATGTGAGACATTGTCCCAGCAGCATGGCATGCAGGTCATCTGTACAGTAGAAGGTCTTTAAAGTTTAAAACTCATTAAGAGGTCTGTAGGTCGGAGTCACAAAAAAAAGAGATAAAATCTTATTTCATCTTGATATGTTGAATGAAACCCTTTAGCCAACCGAAAGAAAGAGAGAGAGAGAGAGAGAGAAGCCTCAGCCTCACCCACCCTCATTCCCTCTTTTATATACACTCTCTCTCTCTCTCTCTCTAACACACACGCGCACAAAACATTCGACTCCGTGTTTCCTTCAGCACAAGAGGCGAAATGGGAAATGTTCCGGAATTCTTAGGAAAAGGTGAGATGAACTGATTTAAAGGCAGAGATTTTGTGTGTCATGAGATCAGAAGTGAAGGACGATGTTTTAACCTGAAATCGCAGCCGAACTGTTTCCTAATGACTGGATTTCCTCAACAACCTTCTTCTACTCCTGTTTAACGGGCTTTCAGCAGCGTTCAGCGTCTCAGTCGGTTAGAAATATCCGGAATTATACTCTTTCAGATTTTCACTTCTGGTATAAATTCACTTTAGCGTTTAATCGGTTTACTTTGTGACGCTCACATAGAGGATAAACTGTGTGATTTTCTCATTTAAAGAAATAAAATATAATTACGAGTTGTATAATTAAGACATGATGATGATGATGATGTCATTTCAAAGGAAATCCTACCTGAGCTGAAGATCATACGATTCATTTCTTTTGAACTGAAATGATGTTTTGATTCATTTGAGATAAACATAACATCAAACACTTCACTACCACTCTTAGAGTTACAGGTTCATCATAATCATGGAAGTCTGCATTATTATTATTATTATTATTATTATTATTGTTATTATTATATTTTGTTCTCATTATGTCTATTAATTAAAGTAATATTAAATTGCCTACTTGTTCCTTTTAGAATTCTTCTAAATGTACACACCAGAAAATAGCTTAACATTTCTCACAAAACCAACACTCCAGACAAGGTCAGAAAGCTTTTCTTCAAGCTGCCTGCGTTCTACATCATTCGGTTGTGAATCACGTTTAACTATGAATTCAGTAGCCACTCAGCAGCGCGGTCATCTTCTCATCAGAGCACAAAAGTGCCCTGAGATTGTCCTTCATGTCAATAAAAAAAAAAAAAACAATAGCATTTCTTAATTATAGGCCTGAATTACCTTTGCATTGAGATTTGATTTCTAATTTGTGTAGCAATTGGACCCGAAATCATTTTACAAAGATTTGTCGACTACTCACCTGTGGGTGCAAGATCATTTGTAGGAATTAACAGGGTTGTTTTTAATTAATTACTTTTTTTGTCCAAGATGAATGTATATGGTAAGGAAAAGCAGTTAAATCGGTAAATTAATCGAAACCCACATTTAGAACCTCTAATATAAAAAAAAAGACAACTCTGTTAATATTTTCCCCATTGTGTGATTTCATGCAGTGGTCACCGGCAGATAATCCTGTGCATGCTTTTTAAAAAGATTTTCGTCAGTTTTTACATCACATTTCTAGCAATCAAATAAGTAGCATAGGAATGACCAAATGAAAACAGCTGAAAATTTTTTTCAATCTTTTGAAAAGAGAAAGCGACCTGTTGTAATTCAGTGAAGATTCAGCCGAGAGCAAGAGGCTGACCTTTGAAATGCATGCAGTAGAGTAATCAGAGTGTTATGGTGGTGTTTTATTGGTAACATGCAAAAAAAAAAAAAAAAACCTTAATCAATCTGTCTTGTTCTTGCTCGCTCACTCACTCACAGAGTAGTTGTATATGCAGACTGCACCGGGAAGTACAACTCTTTCATTAGAAAAAAAAATCCACATTTTAATAGTTAGATTTACAGTTCAAACAAAACAAAACAAAAAAAATCATTAATTAATTAGTGATTAATAAATAAATTAATTGTGATATAGATTTGAGACTTAAAAGTATAAATAATAGCAAATGCTCAATTTAACATAACAAACGCATGAATGAAAAGTTCTTAATGTATCAGAACTGATGTTACATACAGAGATGATTTTCTCCTTTATTGCAGCAGTTGGTTCGGGCCCCTCCCAAAAAGTCTCAAAAACTACTGACTTCAAATGAGTCCTCCAACAAAAATCAAGTGGTGTTAGTTCTGGTTTTATTCAATATTATTCAATGTTTTTAGTTTCAAAGGTACATTAAGGCTGAAATAATAAGTAAAACATTAAATTTCATTTAAGGAAAAAATGCCTATGGATCCAGACTTTTGGGCTCGTTATACAATACTGTATAACAGGCAGCATTCTGCGAGGCAGCAACAATAACAAAACAAAAAACAACAGTTTTAAACTCTAAACCCTAATTAGGATGTTAAGATGAGGTGAGAACATGGTGAGAAGGAAAAAACCAGGCAGATTCAGAAAATAACGACATGACACAATACACGAGACTGGTCCATTTTTAATGTGTCAAATTCGAGAATGAGGTGAGGATGTTGACTGATTAAAATTTGGAGTGTCCGAGAGAGGTTACAGAAGGTGAGAGAGCTGCAGCTGAACTTAGTTGAAATTCAACTGAATGTTCAAATGCCTATAAAGTCATCAAGCTGGAACAAAGAAAGAGAAAAAATAAACACCAGTGCTGAATCTTGTATGACTTACTAGGCAGCACTTAAACAACGATCAATAGAATGGTATCATCAATAGAATTAAATCATTTACTTCTTAACAAAGGCAATAATAACACTGCAAAGCTTAGTAATTTTTTTAACATGGCCTTCAAACAACAGTGTTCTGAACAGAGGAAAACAAAGAAGACATTTTCATTACTCCAAACCCTGTATTCTTCTCTTCTGGGTATCACCCATGCAAAGTTTTGTACATTTTGTCCTTTGAGCAAATTTCTGACATCATGGGTTCTGTGGACAGAACGACAATAAATCGGTATAAATGAAACCAATTCACATTGAAAATGCTTCAAGTTTTCTAAAAGAGTGAAATAAACAACAAAATGTTTCACATTTATATTTCTATGAGAAGTGAACGATTTCAAACTAATGTTCAAAAACAGAAATATTAGTATGAAAAATAATAAACGTTGTTTTAATTTGGCATTCAGGAAATTTATTTTAGGGCCGAAAATGTACATGAACTTTGTAAAGCTGCACAAATGAAACTGCTTATTTGCTGGGAATCAGTTAGGAAATATATATATGATGGCAAAAAACTAAACAAAACAAAACAGAAAATCATTTATTAATTAGAATCACAGTAAAATGTTGTATTGATCATAATATAGATTTCAGGTCTTAAAAGTATAAAAACAGCAAATGCTCAATTTGACATTATAAACGCTGAACTCTTAATGTATCAGAACTGATGTTACATCCAGAGAAGATTTTCTCTTTTATTGCAGCAATTGATTTAAAAAGTATATTCCAAAAATAATAATACAAAATGTTATTTATATAATTTACTTAATGACAAATCATAACAAATGTCAAGAAGTGGCCTCAGACTCACACAAAAGCGGTGAGTGTGGCTAAACTAAATGATGAAATATTTAATGAAATATTAAGTTTAGATTTTCGATAATTGATGAAATTATCCACTTACAACAAGCCAAGGACGTCCACTGCAAAATCCACTGGATGTTCACCACTTGTGGGTCTTTATACAAAAACAACCATCTTCCCAGCTTTCACATGTTGCCAGTGTGTGTGTGTGTGTGTGTGTGTGTGTGTGTGTGTGTGTGTGTGTGTGCATGTGCATGTAGTTACACTGATGCTACACAGTCTACCTACATCCTGAGGGACTGCTAGCAGGTAGTTTCTAAAGAATCAATTGTAACTTTACGAGAGTTCTTTGTGTCTTTATGTGATTTCTTGTCTTTGCTTAGAGGGTTTTTTTGAGTGTGACCAGCAAATCAAACACTGTTCTCCTGGACTTAGAGCTCATTTGCTAGCCAAGGAACAATGTCAAGACGAGTTGGAATTGACACTTGTAGGGGTAGATTGTACCTCCTGGAAATCATGTGAGATTTTGCTCATGAGTCTTGTTAAATAGGATCCACACTCCAATTTATCTCTGTCTTTTCTCTCCAGAAGAATAAAGTCGTAGTGCAAACATAGACACACAATCATTATTAATTATAATAATAACACTGTGCATACAGTATATTTTGTTAAAAGTTACCATAATATTGTTTTTTGAGTAGAGCTTCCACCAGCTTTAAATGATCTGTCAACATGTGGAGCGCTACAGTACATACTCAACTGCCTCCCCAGACAAGGGCAATCTTGTTTCCAAGGCAATCTAAGTGAAGTTTTGAAGCTATAAAAATTCATATATGGTCCAGATTTCAGCCACGTCTTACAATTATGTGATACCTTGCAGTCAAATCTACCAGAAATCCTGTCATGCGTGATCCAAAAAACAAGCATTATATTTTGTGGGGTTTGCCTATAGCCATTTCCCACTTGTCCTTGAAGAATAAAATTAGATACAATGGGTAAAACCATAAAAGTTAAAACCAGGGTCAACTACAGATTTAAAGGGTAATAATTCTATGAAATCAAACCGGGACACACTATGGTGCTAAGACTCTTAAAATATAAGTAAAATATTAGAATGGTGCAAACATTTTTAAAAAAGACGTAATCCGTGAATGATGATGTCGCTCGGGGCTCACTGCAGGCGTTCCCATGAACAGTCATGGAGTGGAACTGGCTGCTCACTGGCCAAAGAGACAAACTGGCTGTAGGGACTATACACACATCATTCATCATGCATCAACACTATTTGCACTTTACAGGAACTCGGCTGGGAGTTATTGCCACATTTCCTTTGCAGTCCTGACCTTGCTCTTCTTTTTCATTTCCACATGTCTGGGCCATTAAAGGAGTTCCTGGGAGGCCACCTTTTCAGAAATGAAGCAGGCAGTCTGAAAAATCTTTCTACCCTGTTGGTGTCCAAGCACTACTGAAAGACTGGGATAAGTGCATTAACGTAGGAGGGGAATTTACAGAAAATAAAGGTGGGTTTCATATTTGTGTTATGTTGCAAAAGTCCCAGTTTGATTTGAACACCCTTCATACTTATTTTAATTATTTGTGGTACTAATTTTGCTCAAGCTTTTTATCATCCCCCCCACATGCACACACAAACTCCAACCGGATCTTATGTACAGTATGTGGTCATGTTCTTAATCCCAGTGGCTTTTTTGTCTATACTGTACCATCCACAAAGTATATTAATTATACATAGTTGTAACCAAAAGACCCACTTTGATGTCAACTGAATTTGCTCCTGACAGAGGTTCCTGTGAGGCCAGGTGTCATTTTAAACCTTGGTCAATAATAATTTCATTTATAATGATTGCTTTAAATGTAAGACATTCTAAATTCAGCTGTTCAAGGTTCAGATCTGATTCCTGGCAGTTCAGACAGTATTATCTAATTTAATAAAAGTGTATTGTTTATACCAGTCTTTTTTTTTTTTTTTTTTTTTTTTAAACCAAGGAGATATTCTCTAAGACTAAAACAAGAAAAAAGGTTTGAGAGAAATATAACCTATGAATATCGATCCATATCACTTATTTTCAGATTTATTAATGCTTAAAATCCATTATATCAAAGGTGAAAGATACACATTAATCATGTGTCACCAGTATTTCATGATAGTTTAATTAATGAAGTGAATTAAAGCATTGGGAATAGGAGTTCTCTTTATAATATGATTCAGCCACTTTTAGATGTACTGTACTCATTTCAAGCTTCTTTTCTTTAAATAAAAATTTCAAGCTAGAAATTATTTTAGAATTGACTAGCAATAGGTTTAATAATTATATTTGTTTTACTGTACTCATGGGAATTATAAAAAAAATTGATTGGATATTGATGGATAACCAGATTATTTTAAATGGGATGCAACAAAGTGCTGTGTATATATATATATTTTAATTTTGCTAATATACAGTAAGTCTGTTTGGGCAGCACTTTAAATAATAGCATTATTATAGCAAGGAATATTCTTTTTTATTTTAGCTTTTTAGCTTCTATTATTATTAAATTTTATTTGACACCTTTATCATAACCTAATCTACATAGATAACAAGGCATAAATATGTTATTTTACGCATATTTATTGCTTGCTTGCTGTTTTAGTTGGTTTTAAATATCTTAAATGCTTCAGCCGTTTAAATTCACCATGCATGCTTGGATTTTAAAACAGCATTCAAAATATTTGTGCATTTACTTCTACAGAGGTAACATGTGTAGAAGGATGTGGAAGCTGCCATTAAAACACCACCATCAGAGCTGACCAGTGTTGTGATTTCTACCTGTGATCTACATAACATAACCCAGGCAATGAAGATTTAAGGCAAAGACCAAGAATTTTAAAACCGAACAAAACCGTATTTCTTAATCATGTCAAACATTACACATATGGCAGTGGTGTTTGTGGACCCCCACAGCCAAGTGGCCACAGATGAGCATGATCCGTCCCTGAACCTTTATGATATGGACTATGGGATTCCAGCTGAGGAAATGCCGGACACCACTCAGGGCCTGGCTTATTTTGTGGCCACTATTGTTATCGGAGTTGTTCTTGTCTGCATCATGCTGGTATGTGGCATCGGAAACTTCCTGTTTATAGCCACCCTGGCTCGCTACAAGAAGCTCCGAAATCTCACCAATCTCCTGATCGCGAACCTGGCCGTCTCCGATTTCCTTGTGGCTGTTGTGTGCTGCCCTTTTTTGGTGGATTACTATGTGGTGAAACAGCTGTCCTGGGACCACGGGAAGGTGCTCTGTGCCTGTGTTAACTACCTACGAACTATGTCTCTGTACGTGTCCACCAACGCCTTGTTGGCCATTGCTGTGGACAGGTAAGTGAAATTAAATATCATTGCTCTCTGGTGGAGACTAATTGCATTTAGACAGACAGCCCTGAGGTGTGATTCGATGTATTTCGAATGAGAGCTACCTGCCACTGAACCATGTGTGACATTTCACTTGGACAGGTGTTTGGTCATGCTCAGTTCACAATGCCTAAAAAAAGATACTTAATAACTACTTATAAAGTACTTCATAATGCATGAACAGAAGACTTTGTAGATCTTTATTTGCACTACAGAAATTTCACAACTAATAGTACATAAAGTAATCACAGATCAACATTTTGTTGCACAGAGAGACATATTTTAGCATCACTAACCAATCACATAAACAGAAAACATTACACCCATGATTGCAATGTGTTCCGGTGTATTTCTTATTTCCAGTGTAATATGGTTACTTCAAGTTAGTCACATTTCAACCATAAATAATCAAAATCAAGCAGGATTGTGATTTTTTTTTTGATAGATACTGTAAATGCTTAAATGTTGATTAAAATAATTCTGTAGTTTAAACAAACTAGTAATAGTTTTTAGTAATATAATTTATTAATATGCAAATATTTCACTAATATATCCGAAAGGTGCACTTAATCACATGAGTCGGGATTGTTATAATACAGTATTTGAGAAAGAAACATGACTGATACAGTTATTGTTTACACAACAAACAGTAATAGATTCTGCAAAGAAGAAAGGAAAGAAGGTGTCAAACTGCTTTTTATTAAAGTAGAATTTTCATAGGACAGCGGTTCAAATGGTGGCGATCACATGATTTATTTTTTTTTACTCAATTTGCATACATTTGCATAACTTAAACTTCAAGGTTGGTGCAATGCTGCAAGTCATGCACATATCAAATTAAACAACTTTAAAATGTCTTTTACAATTCCAAAATATCCCAAAATGTCTTATCAGTTCTGTGCAAAAGTCTTGAGCTACCCCTCATTTCTTCATATTTTGCCTACAAAGAGCCAGACTTTCTTGTATTTTTAATATAGGCTTGAGAAATAGTTCTGAAGGATTTTTTTTTTACCGGCGAGCTTTGGCAAGATTTTGATTCTCATTTTCAATCCAGTCCCTGTACCTGAGCAGTTTCGGGAGGAATGTTCTTTTTGTTTGTTAAGCAACAAAAGTGACTTATGAATCATTCAAGCATAGAAAAGATCTAACTTAAGGCATGAGCCAGTGAGAAAGAGGTGCAGATGATGACAGATGATCAGTATACTGCTGATGCTAAATGCAGAGTGGCTGGAACAGACGAGAGGGGAAATGAGGATGCTGATGAGGTTGTCACATACTGTAATTAACCAATTTTTCGATTGTATCTTTAAGCACTTTTCAGCCTGTCGCAGTAAAACACTTGTTCCCATTTCTTTAGTTGTATCATTATAATTTAATTATATTTATTATGAAGAAATTTGAAATTAGGGGCGGCTCAAGAATTTTGCACAGTAGTGTAAGCAAGACTTTCTTAAAGGAGCCAAAAAATTTGATAAGTCAAATAAATTTTAAATGCTAAAATATTAAACCATATTGTGGGGTATACACAATTATATAGTATCTTGATTTGTTGCCATTTGTTCTATCTAGAAAAAGAGACTGATTTTAAAATTGTTTTAAAATTTAAGCTTAGACACTTAAACCACACTTTATTACTGTATGTACTGTATGTACACAATGCAGATCCATTTGAGTGTTTAACATATAAGGATAAAAAAGTGAATGTTCATTATAGATCCCATAAGGTTATGCTCAAACTATGTCACTTTGTGCAACGTCTATTTTTCATTGTTTGATTTTTGTGATTATTTCCATTTATACTAAGCTATAGATGAACTTATGACACAACAGGATGTCATTTTCTTTGCACAAAATACCTCTTGATACCTTTTAACATGATTAAAGTGTCACTGCATGTTTATATACCATCTGCTTATATACCATTTGTTTGCACTCTGTAGCGCATTATGCTTACTGAACTATGCATGACCAGCTGAAACTGCCCATCAGGTGGTGGTATAAGAGCATAATGGAGACAAAACATGCACAAATCTTCATGGGATGGCTTTAGGAGCTTGGGATAACACTTGTGATGTCTTTTCAGGTATATGGCCATTATTCACCCATTACGGCCCAGGATGAAACATCAGACTGCCTACTGTTTGATAACAGGTGTGTGGATTGTTCCGGTCATCATATCCATACCCTCTGCTTACTTTACCTCTGCGACCAAAGTGCCTTACGGTGCCAACCGCAGTAAAACCTTCTGTGCTCAGATCTGGACAGTGGACCAGCAGCTGTACTACCGTTCCTACTTCCTCTTCATCTTTGCCGTGGAGTTCCTGTGCCCAGTCCTGAGCATGGCCCTGTGCTACATGCGCATCTCCAGGGAGCTTTGGTTCAAAAGCGTTCCCGGTTTCCAGACGGATCAGATCCGGAAGCGCTTGCGATGCCGGAGAAAGACAGTCATGGTGCTCATTGGGATCCTCACGGCGTACATTCTCTGCTGGGCTCCTTACTACGGTTACACCATCCTGCGTGATTTCTACCCCACTCTCATCTCCAGGGAGAAGAACTCCCTGGTGGCGTTTTACATTATCGAGTGCATTGCCATGAGCAACAGTATGATCAATACCTTCTGCTTTGTCAGCGTGAAGAATAACACAGCCGTGTACTTCAAGAGGATTGTGCTGCTTCGCTGGAAATCAACGTACACCTCTAGGAAGACCGATGTGAGGACATTGTCCACGCCTGTGACTGAGGAAATTGATTGTGTACAACTGAGGTAATAAACAAACAACAAAAACAAACAAACGCATCCCCCTGCAGATTTTCATCTGTCTTACGGAGACAAGAGATCGTAGGCAGAATTGGGTTACTGTATCTAAGAAAACATTTTACAAAAGCCATTGTATGGTTCAGCCTTTTCTTTAGCAGTGTTGCAGAAAAAAAAAGAAAAAAAAAAGATTCTCGTTATCCAGTTCAGTTTTATCTGTAAGACATTGAATTAAATTTCAATTGAAGTCACCTGGATTATTTACGTACTGATAAATATCTATGTCGTTAGCTGTACGATGGTTTAAATGTTACAGTGAAAATGTGCAGTATTCATATTTAAGGGTTTATCGGTTTAAGCCCAAGCAAGTGAGTATTTCTTTACTAATCTTTTGTGTATTGTTGTTTTGTTTGTGGTATTATTTTTCTGAGTGCCTCTAAATAGATTTCAATCACAGTTATTTCATGGTGACTGTTTTTCTTAACTGTCTCTTTGGATTGTATCTTGTGCATGAAGTTAAGACAAATAAATATAAAACTTAAAAAAAAATTGTCATTTTTCCTGCTTGAAGTACTGTAAGGCATCTACTTTAAAAACGATTCGTATTTTTCACAAAATCACTCATTCGGATGGCGGGACGATGGCGTAGTGGTTAGCACTGTGGCACAGTTCTCCCAGTGCTTGGCTGGTTTCCTTCGGGTACACTGGTTTCCTCCCGCAGTCCAAAGACCTGCAGATTAGGCTAATTGGCGTTCCCAAATTTCCCGTAGTGTGTGTGAATGAATGTGTGAGAGTGTGTCTATATGTGTGGGCCAGCGATGGATTGGCAACCTGTCCAGTATATACCCCGTCCCATGCCCTAAGTCTCCTGGGATAGACTCCAGGCCCCCCATGACCCTATATAGGATAAAGTGGTATAAACAATGATGGCTCATTTACCCCAGAAAGATCAGAGCAAGCGTGATCTAGTTAGTATAAAAAAGTAATAAGTTTAAACAGTTAAAAATATACGTATTTAATATAGTGTCCAATTACTTCTTCATTTAGCAAATACCTAGATATTTACCTTTTAACACTTTGCGGCAGTCTCTGTGACAGTTACACTGACTAACAGCTGATCTGCCTACGTTCTCTGTTTCGGGAGACACATTAGTGTTTGGCTGGCTAATTGAATTAGTCATTGTACTAATCTCAGTTGTTGCGTTCATCTGTCTATTAACACAGACAGATTTTATTGCTCTCATTTGTCTTCTAGTGTGGCCTTTCCCTCTAATGAAAACACACCAAACATGGCTTCTTAGAAACTCCAATATGCTCTTGCTAGTGCTAGGACAATTATAACCGCCATGGTTTTTGTCTGATGGTGTGAAGGATGGTGACATAAAAGGGGGCTAAAAACAACGATGACAACAAGAGGATTACCAGAGGAAACTGCATCAGGTTAATAAACTCACACTCAACAGAGACACATATACCTGCAGTTATGTGCAATGCAGGATGCCTTCCTTGGCCTACTGTAGCTTGGGTTGCAGTGTGATGCCAAAGGGGCACGGGCACGGGCATGTGACTGTCAGTTGCATCAATCATCAAGGTGGCATGAGGACAGACGGCTTGCTTCAACTTACTGTATAGGGAAGCTTCTCAGCTAAGCCTGTCACCGTGCAAGGGTCAGTTGGACCTTTTAGCCAGTGTCATGTCAAATCATTGCCAAATGTGGTTCTCCAAACTAGAGCTGCTCTATGATGTGTATCTACTATCTTAAATGGATGAAATGATTTAGCATCCTCAGCCAGGTCACCTGTCCTTGTGGGTTTGAAGCACAGCCTGACAACTGCAAACAACAGCACTTCAAGGAACACTCCTTGAACACAAGAGCATCAAATACTGTACCTTGTCTGGCCTTATATGGAAATTGTTCTGTGAACTGTGTGTACCTATTTGTACAATAAAGACATTCAAAAAACCTCATCATCTGAATCCCTTGCACTAACCTCTTTTCAGGGAATGATACACAGTGTATTATGTGCATGTTGTGCCCATTGTGATAGGATGCCATTATAAGCATCGGTAAACTTAGTATGAATTTTCTGAATAAGGCAACGTATCCTGCATCCGCCAAGAAATTGTGCTCTCACATATTCTTGGTCATAGGAATAAAACTGCTGGCAGTGCTGTGTTTATTCTATCCACATTTTGTAGTGGTGGAACCCTGATGGTTGTGTTGTTGTTGTGTTTTCTAGCTGCCCAGAGAGACAAATAAATGAAAAATCATCAGCATTACCACTGGAAGGCAATAATTCTGGATGTATTTGAGATTGGAAAAAAAAAAGATATACAGTACAACTCTTTGAATATGAGACGCAGCTAGGATTCCAGTTCAACTCTCTCAGCTTGGACCACTCTATAACCTCTAGCCACTTTGTTGATACTTAATTACTTTCCAAAAAATGCTTAAACCTCTTGTATGCATTCCCAGAGGTTTTTGTTCTTTTAAGACCTCTTAAAATTATTCCTAGCTTATGTCTGGTTATCAGCCTCAGTCTAACAGGCAGATAAAAAGCTTTCTACCGTAGACTCATGCTATAAAGCATTGTGTTAAAAATTGTACTGTATGTTTTCTCATGATACTAGCTACAGGTTTAACACTTTTGCAGTGAATTTTACGTTTACTGTACACATGTTGCCTACAACATCTTAACATCCAAACCTTTACATCAAAACACATTCTGGCCTGGGCTGCATCCTAGTGGTACCAAGTGTACAGGAACTTCGACTTGGCCAGAATATATATTTTCATTATTTAAATTTGCCAAAGAAAACAGCCCACTTGACCCCTGTTGGACCATGAGAATTTTATTTTCTAAAAAAAAAAAAATTATCAAGCAGCTGATTGGGTAGTGACAAGGTTCATGAGGTTTGTTTGGTTTTGATATAATTCATCACTGCTGTATAATTCTGGGTAACTAGACAGCATAGTGGCAAAACATCAGAAAGAAAAAATGATAGCAGAGCACAAACATGAAAAGCACAATGGCTGAAAGAATAGCGTGGCCAAGAGCTACTAAAAAAATTCCAAAGTTGATTGGATATTTCAAAACAGCCAAATCTTCATCCAGTCACCTAATCGTCATCTAGCTCTACCTTTGGCAAAGATGTCAGTCAAGCTGACACCAATCATGCCGGATAACTCGCTTCCAGATACACTGTGAACTTCTTTTTCCTGTTGCCCTGCTGTTTATACAGCTCTGGAAAAAAAATAAGAGACGACTGCAATTTCCTACAGAAAACTTGAAGATGGTCACAAACCATCAAGCAAAGCTGAGCTGTTTGTTTTTTTGCGTAAAGAGTGGTATAAAGTTTCCCACCAGCAATGTAAAAAACATTTCGAGAGTGAAAATCATTGTGGAGAGCATGTGGAGAGGATGTATTGTCATTTCCTTTAAATATACTGTATATCCTATATAACAATAATCATATTTTGAATTTAGGAGAAATGTGGTCAGCAGTTCACAAAAAAATGTACCTGTAAGAAAAAAAAAACATAAGAAACAAATTATTTTGCAGTGGTCTCTTTTTTTTTTCTTTTTTTTTTTCAGAGCTGTATATCCATTTAGGCTGGGGATTATTGATTGATTGATTGATTGATTGATTGATTGATTGATTTTTAAGTTTTTAAATAGACATGCATTAAGGGGAACCTGAACAAATGCAAGCAACGCCCTATATTTCATCATCTAAAGCCAGAGCAATATTGGAGACTTGAGAATTATTAGCCTGATCTTAATAGTACTATGGTACATTAATGTTATTTTTTCTACCACAATATGTACCTGATTACACAGGTGTAGCAGCATGAGCACACCAGAGTCTTTAGTTGGAGAGCAGTCACACACACATTTCCATTAAACCAACATTACCGTTCAATTTTTTTTAACACTGCCGATACAGAATAAAGTGAACACAATTACACAACATTCAGAACTTCACAAGCTGTTTGTGTCTGATCTACTGTTAGTTTTTCAAATGTCTCTCAGGGAATGCCTGCTAAGTACCCATGTGTCTCAAAACTAATGCGGCCTATTTAGTTTCATAGAGTCACACTGCAGCTAATAACTCTTGTCCTGTCCTTGGTTTTATGGGCAGCTGAAGACGAGCAGAACTGATTTATCTAACAGTAGATAATTGTTTATCCTATCCAGTGAAAAATGAAAATTTCTCTTGAAAATTAATGGGAATGGTTCAGGAAATGTATCTAGAATAGAATATGGGTGAGTTTTTATTTATCATCCTCACCATTTAACCTGTGTACGGTCCAGGAGACCTGGACACTATCACAGGGAACACTGACCCAGCACAGGGCACAAGGACACCCAGTCATACACTCCAGGCAATTTGGAAACACCAGTCAGCCTACAACCCATGTCTTCAGACTGTTGAAAACTGGAGTACACACAGGAAACCCCACCAAGCACACGGAAAACATGCAAACACTACGTACACTGACCAGAGACACGATTTAATCCGCAAACCTGGAGGTGTGAAGCGACAGTAATAACCACTAACCACTATGCTATCAGGTCACCAAACACGTTTCTCTAATAACCAAACACAAGCCTTGCTTTCTATTTAACTTACCTGTCATGTTAGTGTCTCTCGCTCACTCAGTATCTATACCGCTTATGCACAGGGTCACGGGAAGCCTGGTGCCTCCCCCAAGGGACTCGGGCCATGAGGCAGGGTACACCCTGGAGTGCAGGGATTCTGCCATGATGGCAACCCACAGTTAGTATAACTGTTTATAAATATTAAATATTGGTAAAACACCTGTGGCATGGAGTCATACAGGACATATTGTTACAAGTCGCAGTGCTGTTGTGCTCTATTATAAGCACTCATGGAATCAGATTTCTTGGTTGGAACTAACTGTTGTATGATAATAATATGTTATTACATACAGTACATAAGACATAATTGGATGCTCACCACTTATAAACTAAAAATATATATTTACCTTACGTATGTGCATTAACATCCTATGCCATCTTTCTAGGAACATTTTTAGAACCTTGGTAAGACCTCCGGTCGACATTCACACTCAATGGACAATTTGGGGAGCCCAAGGATGGGAATCGAACCCAGACCCTCTAGGTGCAAGGCAACACTGATAACCACTACACCAATGTGCCACCATACAGTAACTATGCCATATGTTGATGTTAATGTTTTAATGGTTTTTGGATCAAAATCTAAAATTAATTATCTAAAAATATCTTGATTTATGGATCAATGTAGGTCATTGATCAGAATAGGCCAATAATTGACATAGATCAATTGCTTTGATAATGGGGTATATGCTATTGCTGTTGTTATTAATATTTTTAGCCAGAAATAAATTATAAATATATAATTATTCCCCGAAGTAGAGTCCAGGTTTATTACTTATTTGACTCGCATGATGTACACGACTTGTTTACTATTTGCCGGATCACATCCCCTATGCTAAGAGGACGGAAGTATCACATTTGAAAAGGTCAGTAGTAGAAAGGGTCTCATCTATATCTGTAGACCGGCACATGAGGCAACAGTGTCCGTGTTTATGATCTCAGCTCACACCTCTTAACAGTGCCATTCCTCATGGACAAATAATACTGTCAGCACCAGTCGTCGAGCTGAACGCTCTATTAATTTCCGCACCTGTGGGATTGTGTTTTATAGCGGATCAGTTGAGTCAGCTGTGGCTTTTGTGTTTGTATCTCTTCTCCTTGGCTTATTCAGTCATTACGTTTCATAAGGCAATGTTTGCAGGAGAGCTACTGAAAGCCATGCTGATTGCAATCAAGATATGGTCAAGTTCTTTTTTGTGCTGGTGACCCTAAACTGGCAGGCTTTATTTTGAAAATAGTTTTTAGGAGATCCATCTAAGCCATTCACCAGGGATGCTTAACCACTTTAAGAGGCTAAACGAGGCTTGGTGATATATACAATAAGCTTTCTGTAGGGTCCTTACAATACTGCAAGAAACATACCACAGTCTTCAGGCTCGTTTGTGAAGCTGATATATAGCTAATGAAGCAGGTGCATGGCATTGATTTGCAATCATACTCCAAACAGTAAGTCAGCTGCAAAGAATTTAATGAATTCATGTGCATAAGATGTGAAGGATTCATGAGTGAGTTGCGCATTACGGTATTTGCCAAAATAATTTATTCACATCTCTGTGTCAGTAGACTTGTTCAGTCGAGCAGAACCCATGCTCAATGCTCCTGTGTCATTTGAGCATTTCAGTTAGGGGTTTGACTATATGTGGAAAACTGAGTGTAGTAATGAGAAAGAAAGGGTAAAAAAACAACCGAGAATCTGTGACCTGCAGTAAAATTGCCTGACCTGCTGCATTAATGGTCATGGATGATTCACACCATTTTTTACTTCTACAGAAACTGTGTACATTTTAGAATTTAATGTGTCACTTGGCCATTGTTTTGGAAATTATAATACAGGCTTTTCTTTTTCTAATTAGATTTTTCACACAACACTGTAATTGCTGGAGAGTTTATGGTTTTAAATAATGTTTTGGGACATTAATCCTAAATCCAGGAAGTGCCTGGAAACAGCAGTGGTTGTTTAACAAGATACAGCAGAGACAATGATATCTAAAATTAATTATGCATACTGTATGAACATATAATGTGCGTGGGCATCATTCTTACTTCATTCTTATGTTGACTCATCTCATACTGCATACAGAAAATTGTCCTGCAAAGGCAGTAACACACTCACTCTCTTGGTATATTTGCATGTCATTTGTCCCTGTTTAATTATGACCTGAGTTGGGTGGGTTGGTGGGTGGATAGGGGATAAGAAAAAACCTATAGAGACTGATGTACAACCTACCCATTTTCTTTACTGTCAGTTATTGTTGTATGTCAAGAACAAAAAATTTAAATAAAAAAGATTTTGGGGAAAAAAAAGGATTCTCTGTCAATCCAAGCCGATCGATAGTGTCTATGAGCTCTTGTAGGTGAGTTATATGAGCTCTGGGTCCTCTGTGACAAAAGATCAGCAGCAGTTTTGAAAAGATGTATGACCGGTTTAACTTGTCTAGAAAAATAGCTCCTGTTAGCCTTTACCATCTTGGGTTGGTAGCCTTCTCATTACAGGATTGAGGACTTTTAGGAATTTTCAGGTGACTAGATTTTGAGAGAAAATTGGCAAATATATGAACAGTTTGACAGATAAAAGAAAATAACTTCATTTTTGATGTTTTAAGAAAAACATGTTTTCTTTACATCATACTAACTAAGTATTAAAAAAGGAAAACATTTCTAAAATATTTTTGTTAAATTGTTTGGATTATATAAGTGTGTGTTGTGTAATTTTTCAAAGAGCTTTAACTCCAGCTCCACAGTGGATAAATCAGCCTGAAGCTGTACTTGTAGACGTTCAGGTATGCAGTTTAATATCAATAATATGTTGGTAGAGATTAAAAAAAAAAAAAAAAAAGCAAACTCATATTTTGTGATTTTGTAGTGAGTCATTTCTCTTGCACACAAATTGTCTGTGCATAAATCAGTTCTCTTTTAAAAATATTACTATAATCTGCATAACGGCTCCCATATGCAGCAAAAATCAGTGCAAGTGAAAGTAGGAGCAAAAGGGTAAAAAGATTCATATCCACTGGGAAGTGAAACAGAAGGATGCATTACAGTACCCTGGCATAGGTTTGTTAAGTATATGGTGTTCAAACAACATTCAAATCACATAATGTCCTGTTTCTCAGAATGTTTCACAGACGTTAAGTGGCACGTACGTGTAATTCCTTATTACTGGAGTGACTTGGCTTCAACAGTCTCCAAAAACCCATTCAACATGTTTAAGTCACCCACGACAGGCAAAATCCACCTGTCAAAATCTATTGTCATGTTTGGCATAAGATATGTAAGTTGAAAGCTTGTAAAATGAGGTATAATATAGCAGGTATAATTTAATTAAATGTTTTTAAAAAAGACAAGCTCGTATGTCAGATAATAATAATAATAATCCAAAATGAGTTATCACATTCATATACGTAACTGTTTCAAACTTTTCATATATACTGTAGTAGACGACTTTTGTGCAGGGCACACACACATACACACATTCACACACACACTACAGGCAATTTTGGGATCACCAATCAACCTAACCTACATGTCTTTGGACTGTGGGAGAACATGTGTGAAACTCCATGCACACAGAGACAGGAATCGAGCCTGGCCGGGAATCAAACCCGGACCCTGGAGGTGAAAGGCAACAGTGCTAACCACTACACCACCGTGCCGCCTTTATATGTTTCTATATACTGTATATAAAACGCTTATGTACAAAAAAAAGTGCACCATTTCAGAATAATTTAGAAAGGAAAACATTTGGCCACATGCACCTGTAAAAACGAATGTGAAAACTTTTCTTTATAAGGTGAGCTGGCTGATCGATTCCGCCTGCTCTCTGTAGTAAGGCGCTAATGGACAGGCAGATTGAGAGAACTCTTCTCATGCATATTAGTTATTCTTTCTTCTCGGTAACACTCTGAATTTTGTGTCTTGTTCAGAGCTTTCACATTAATCATCAGCAGCAGCAGTGGGAAGGAGATGGGGGAATGTGGATTTAAGTAGGAACATCAGACATCCATCCACAATTGTGCTAAAAGTTCCCTTGTTTGTTTTTTGAATAGTGCTATTTAATTTTGTGCAACAGATTTTTGTGTTATGGGCTTTTCAACAAAGGGAAACTCTAGACTGAGAAATGACAAAAAAAACTTTCCTGTTAGTTCCATTTCTCAAAAATGGAAGTGGACAAATTTGCACTTCTGCATTTTGTGTGTAATGTTATATACAGAAACCCGGACGAATGAATACGTATCTTTTATAGGTCTGGTACTTTTTGCATGTGGAGAAATCGATCCTCTCTTCTAACGGTCCACTTACATCTCCCTAATGTCAGGTATCCAAGCCAGGTTTAAAATTGCTTCAGAATGTGGCGATGCAAATGCTGACATGAAACTGAAGTTGGAGGAACTAAATTTCTCTTGAGCAGGTGCTCAAAATTTAACAAGCATATTTTGTTGCAACAAAAGATGCTCAGTTTGAACTTCAACAGATCGTGTTGACCATGCATATGTATACATGCTTAAATGCATTGAGCTGCTGCCATGTGTTGAACGGGTGTACTATATACTGTAGGTGTGTGTGTTGTGTGCTCCACCAAACAGCTCTTCTGCACTTCTGAAGGTGTGATGTGGTATCTGGCACTGGGATGTAAATTGACTCCATGGATGAGAGGTGTTTGTCCAGCACATCACATGGATGCTTGATTGGATTGAGATCTGGGGAATTTGGAAGATATGCCTGCTAAGCCCCATGCAGAGCAAACTATGAGGCACTGAGTATTCTAATATTTTTCTGTGGGAATGGACCAGGCAGGGTAGCCTTTGCTCCTCACAAGCATAAATAAACTTTATGTGCCCATGATCCTGTCATCGGTTTACTGGAATATCATTGATAATCAGTGTAAATGTAATGTAACATACATAGGTAATGCATGTAATATTTTTGTCAAATTTTATATAATACTGGAACATGACAAAATGTACTCATTAAACATGATAATGCTAAGCACTGTAGGGAATATTGCCCAAAAAAAACAAAAAAAAACTTTAGTATGTTGCCACGATATCAGTCCATGAATTGTCCTAGTTGTAACAATCACAATATTCACAGCAAATATGTTTGAATTTCCATCCTTATTATTAAAAGGTTTATAGAATAGCACTTGAGGCAGCACGGCCTATTTTTATGCATTCTTCTTTAAGAAAACTTGACCATAACTCGAAGGCTAATGCGCTCGTCTGAAATGCCATAATTTATTTATGCTAATGAGTTGTTTGTCTTCATTTAGCTTTAATACCATTTAATTATGCTGAACAGGAATCAAACAAACTGAAAATGAGCAACAGTATACAAAGTTTTGCACTGATATTGTACAGCTATAATGTTGTTTTTATTTTTGAAAAAACTACTGCTTATCATAATTATTACATCTTTGTGCAAATATATAAATATATTCTGATTCTTCTGGAAAATCCAGATGGTACTCCATTAGACTACTGACAAAATATAACATATGCAACACAAAAGACCCAGTGAATAATCTCACCCGCCAATGGCCACATCACTGCTAATTTAACACAATCCTCTCAATCCTTTCATAGTCCTATATTGATATTTCTAAAGCCAATTACACTCACAATGCATTTTATGAGTCACTAGTGCCTTGCTACATCACAATAACAATTGCCTTAGGCTTGCAAATGATTAGTGATAGTTATAAGAACAATAACACTTTTGTGTAACTGGCATGACCAGTGAAAATCTTTACCCATTTTATTATTATTATTTTTTAGCTGGGGACCAAACTGTGTTTTTGTGCACACAACAAAAAAAAGATCAACTATCATCGACTCTGCCTCTGCCAAACTCAAATTTGCAGATAACTACTTAAAGCCTGAAACAAGCATTATAGTCAAATGTGAGCATCTGTAGAGTACATCTGGGGTTACACTGACCTCTGCTTTTAGAAATTAATTCTACAGCTTTGATTGAATGAGTTCCTGTGTGTTAAGATATTTCTTGTAAAATGCATAAAACATCATTATTGTCAGACATATGTCTGACATTTAGCATCAAAGATTTCAGTGAGAGTGAAAGGGATGTCTGTGGGTGAGTGGAAGCGTATTCATCTTTTCAAAGCGGTGGATGCTGCTGAAAAACTTTAATGAATTCTTTTCATTTTCTGCCTCTGTTGTACCTTTATTCAAGATCCCTTCAAAGGAGAAAAACTACTGTGTCTCCGTGCCTCAAACCTGTTGTTCTTTAATATCATTCGATGCAACCGTGTGTCAAAACCTGAAATGCATGGATGTAGAATAAGAAATCATAAACTATCTGTTCATATACACAGTTATTTATATTTCTGTCTTACACTTCATTTTTACTGTTAGTCTGCTCGTCACAATGGGAGCAATTAATTCAATAAGTGTTTCAAGTCCATGAATGTTATATATACAGTATATAGAACTTGTTGCTCTTCTACTGTCATGAAGCTCTCATGCATTTTGCTGGCGGATGCTACATACAGTGGTTACCTAATCGGAGCGTTGGTTTTACCGTCGCGGCGCTCGGCGACAGCATTTGGGTTTGTGCGTTTGCT
>JAQMYG010000038.1:27913066-27924824 GCA_030014215.1 Clariallabes teugelsi | reverse complement strand
AAAAAAAAAAAAAAAAAATATATATATATATATATATATATATAATAATAACAATAATAATAATAATTATTATTATTATTATTATTATTGTTGTTGTTGTTGTTGTTGTTGTTGTTGTTTTTTGACATATTACTAGATATCTAAAAAATATATATTATTTAAAAATGCACATTTGAAAAATGGCCTGGAGTTTTAACTACAGGCAAACCTAAAACCCAGTCTCTTGTGTTTTAAGGTACACATGACAAATAATTGAGCAGGTTTTCTTTCAGGATTGGCTCAAATTTGACATATTTTCAGTATATTTTCTGTAAATTGTTTTTAAGTTTCACTATGTTTGACTGTGAGCATGTTGCTCTCCAGGTGAGTTCCAGTTTTGGGTTTCTGTTAAGTGTAGTGCTTAAACTGAAAAAGTTAATTCTATTCTCATGAGAGCAGAGAAACTTTTCCACACATCTGCTGTTTCTCTGTTCTTGTTTTTGTAATCAAAATTATACACATATATTTGCCAAATATTATTTTGAGGGAAATGAAATTTGGATGGCTTTTCAACAACTGATTAACTGTCAAAAGCATTTAATGTGTTTCAAGCAGCAGGTTTTAAACATGAGATTTGGTTCACTTGGCATCTGTTCCTGGCACGATACAACAAGAAATGCTCTAAACATTCTTCAGCTGATCAAAGTAGAGTTTCTTTTTAAATCAGGGATAAGAGCGTACTACAAAACCATGAAGACTTGTTTGATTGTTTGTTTTTGTTCTAAGTGATGTTTTGCCTTTCCTAAATGAACGATATCTCGTGGGAGCCGAATGTTTTATTCGTCATTTTGAAGGCATTTACTCCAACATAAACACACCATAATAAATCATATGAACGGAAATATACACACGTATCGAATGAGACATTGTTGAATGTAATTGTCTGCCTCCACACTAGTCTTCCCTAACATACTGTCTATAAACACAAGTCAATCCTTTTCAATAATTTGCATTCATTCAGAGCTCAAAAGACCAATAATAAAAATGTAAACATTGCATTTAAAACAATTATCTTTGATCGCACTTCTCCTTTAAAACTATTTAAAGTAAACTAATAAAATCAACTGAAAAGAATTTTTGGTATATTCCATCTCACTCTGTTTTGAAGCTTCCTTGCATGTATAGTTTAATTCCAGTGAGATTAAATGTTCTGAGTCATATGACACTTTGTTTAGAGCATTTTAAATTGATCTAGGTTTGTGCTTTGACTCAACTAATCTGAATGATTTTCTTTGGTGGTTTACTACAGCATCTGTTCAGCAAATGTACAGCAAAGGCTATATGTTCTAATTTATAGGCTTAAACCCTGTTTTCTTACATTTCATCCAAAAAATTACATGTATGCACATTGTTGTGTTATCTCTTTATCCTATTTGAACAAAATCAAAACACATATTTTCAGTCTTTTTTTAATGGGGTAATTGTAATCATAGAAGGATATAATCCAAATGTCCAGATTTTAAATATAGTCATATTCTAGTGTGTTGTCCGTTACAAATCTCTGTGCTTCCTTCCCCAGCTTCTACTGTACATCCCATACCACCTGAGGATCAGTGTATCTTTAATCATTATGCTCATCTCCTTAGAGCCCAAGAGCCAATTCTACATTAATGGCCACATCTGGAATCCAACAGTGAGCTGACAGCCATGTTTAACTCCAGTTTCAGCAGTGCTCAGAAATGAGTCTCTATTTCCCTCTACCAGCTTGCACTGTTGGAAAGCTCGAAAAAGACCATGACAGCCAACATCGAAATGGCTGCACCCCAAATTGGACTGGGTGCTGACTTGCAACCCATAAAATCAAATGTGCTTTTAAATGTGCCACCAGTCATCAAGGATTTCGCTTTAGCAAAGTCCGAATGCTATAACGAGAGCATTAAATGTGGTTTTGACTTCTGCCATACCATGCCCAATCTCAATGGCATGTACTTTAGCTAATAGTATGCAATACAAGCTATCGGAGGTTGCCATGCCTACTGTAAGTACTGTAGTTTTATTTGCTTGTGTATCTGGCTAGCTCGCTATCCTAAAAATAGAGAAAAATACTTACGTTTGCTTAAGCCCGTGTACTTTACTTAGGAAGCAAAAGAAACTGAGGTGTATGTGGCAGCACTCAAGCCTTGTCCTTTGCCTCTTGCAGTCTAGAATCATGAACTGTACCTGTATCATTTACGATTGATGATTTAGAGACTTGCTTTAACTGCTGTGAAATTCTCTATTCAGGGTGATTTACACACACAGTCTTAACTCTCTTGGTTTAGCTGTGGGTTTATTACTTTTTATTTATTAATTAAAAAAAAATCTCAAACTCTTCAGCCAAGTAGATATGAGAACTAATTAGTGACATCACCTGTTTTGTTCACAGGGAGAATTTTAATTAAGCAATATTGAATGAGAGAGTGCTGTTGTACTGAATCTAAGTAATAAACTGATATTCAGTACAACAATACAACCTCGACCTACAGCAGTTCTACAAGTCTATTTACTGTCAACAGATTATGGTTTGTTTGTTTATTTTGCTTCACCAACACATACTGTATCCTTCTCCGACTGGAGGAACTATCACTGGTGTAGTGGTCGACAGCTACTTCAACAGAAGTGAAAGTAGTTTTAAATTCTTACCGTTATTAAGTATCCAAAAGGTGAGAAAAATAAACTATGTAGGTGGTGGACAGTCCTGAGAAACTTCTGTCCTGAGATTTACTTTATATTTTCAATTATTCCTCTTTAGAATATTAGCTATTGAAACTTCCAGGGTCCCAGTGCTGTTATGCTCTAAATCACCACTCATGGAATGCCGCTTGTCCAGTTTACCCTGTTGGAACTAAGCGTTGTTTAATACATGACACATGTTTTCTTAATATTTTGGCCACCGCATGCAGGAGAGCAGAAGGTTTTGTTCTGAACTTCATGCACCATAATATCAAATGAGTCACAGCTCAGCACGTGCACAAATGTATCACTTTCACCTGTCTGAAATACTGATGGGTTTGGTAATGAGCTCATCTGAATATAATTGCTACAATACATCTAAAACTCAAACTCGATTAAATCATATCTCAGACATAATACAGTATATGCAATAATTATTATATTGTAAACTTTGAGCTAGTTTCTATTTGAAATGTTGGTAATGTTATATTTGAGAAGCTAAAAAATTCTAAACACATTTTGTCTAGATTTGGGACTTTTTGTTGGCCCATAGTCCAATGCAGAACACTTTTTAAGCCATTCCTTTTACAGTCAGCAGTGGCTCATGACTATACGTTTTGGGGCAAGACATAGCCTCAAACTAAATTAAGTCGAAATGCTATCATGTTTAACTTGTACCACAGGCTACTTACTTGTTTACTGTAATGTTGTAATAAGCAATGCATAGGATAATCCAGACTAGTTTAGTAGTTTTTGTACCTGTGTTCAAAACACAGAAAATGTGTTTCTCATCACAACTAACAGCAAAAATAATATCATGAACAAAATGTCCATTCCTACTACGGTGCATATAAAAAGGTTAATTTCATACAGAATTTAATTAAAAAAGCAAAGCTCTCATATCTAGATGGATTGCGTGCAAAGTAAAATATTTCAAGCATTTTTTATTAGGTTTTAATTTAAATGATTATGGCTTACAGCTTATGAAAATCAAAAATCCTGTTTCTTAGAATGTTTCATTTTGAGTTTGAGTAAATTACAATTTTTACAGTATGAAAACAGTGTATCTCTAACTAGTTTATTACACACACGGGGATGACTGCTGACTTAAAAGTTGTCCAGAAGATAATAATCAACACCATTCACTAGGAGGGTAAGCCACAGAAGGTATTATATGGAAGCATATTCACAGAAAGTTGACTGAAAGGGAAAAAGTGGTAGAAAAATATTCACAAGCAACAGGGATGACTGCAACCTAAAACAATTTAAAGCAAATCTAATTAAGGGCTTTTGGGAGAGCTTCACAAGGAGTGGAGTGAGGCTGGAGTGAGCGCATCAAGAGCGACCACACACAGACATATTAAGGAAATAGACTAGTTTCAAGCCTCTCCTGAAGCAGAGACAGTGTCAATGTTAAAAATACTCAACCCAACAATATTGACAAGCTAACGGCTGCTATCAAAGCAACCTGGTCTTAAATTACTGTACACCTCAGCAGTGTCACAGGCGGATTGCCTCCATACCTTGATGCAATAATTTGTGCTAAAGTAGCCCCGACTAAGGGAGGCATGCGTGCCGAACCGTAGCTCAATGTCCTTTAAGACAGTCAACCAATGGGCCGCGATTCGTGTCTCAGATACTCTAAAATTGCGGTAATAAATAAATTGGCCTAATAAACTTTGAAAAAAATTATGAATTATGACTGACAGCTCAAAAATGTGCGTCGGCCCACCGGGCATTGCCCGGTATGCCCTATGGCCAGTCCAGGCCTGGACTTGGGAATGAGCATTCTTTAGGCAGCTTTGGACACACTGATACCCCAAGCTCGAGACTGATCGGGTCGGCCAGTCAGTGCAGGGGTTGTGAAGTTGCAGCCTGGGAAACCCCAGCACTATTCCTTGTTCTGGCACCCAGGTTACCAGAAATGAGATTCGCTCGGAGCGACGTCCAAGCTGTAGTGTGACTGGGACCGTCTGCTGCATCATGTGCCCCTACTTAATTGGCTGGCCAGCCAGTGAGAACAATGTGACTCCGAAATCGACTGGCAACCAGACTGAGACGAAATGGCCTGCACCTCAAGCTGCCCATATATCTGCTTAAGGCATGTAGAGATTTGACGCATCTCCGAAAATAAAGGCTCTTCAGATGGTGCAATCATTCTGTTACATGGCATGGGTTTGGCCTCCACCCCATGAGATGTTGGAATGTTTATAAGAGCCCTTATGCAGGGCTTCTGAGAGGGGTCAGCGAAATAGGAGGATGTGAGAGTGCTTGTGACACGAACGGTAACACCTTCCTGTTCGGATATAGCATGTTTATTAATTGAAAACTCAAAAAAGGGAACTGAACAAAACTGAAAACACGAGAGACACTGAGCTCCGCCATCTCCTCGAAACCAGAGGGGGCTCTGAAAACTAAAAATAAACTCTCTCATCTGCACTGGACAAGTTATCCTTTTCTCAGGGCATATGTCCAATTTGTGTGTCTTTAAATTTAACTAAGACTGAACGCACACACCAATTGAACTGATTGCCGCTCAAGTGCTGCAACTTGTCTCTGCAGCTTGTCTCAGATGGCCTGCTGCTCTCTGTCTCTACATCGCCAGCTGCTTGTGTAGATTTTAGCTGGATCTATGCCTTCGTCTTTGTTTTTGCTGTGGACCTACTGTATTACCGGAGCGATGTGCTCTTGTACCTGGTGCTACCTAATGAGTGCACGCCGCTTGTGTTTAAGTTTTTAGGGTCTTAAATGAATGTGCTTGCAGGTGTGGCGCGTTCGCGATGGGTAACTGCGAATCTGCCCATTCTGAACAAAGCAGAGTGCCACCTCACAGATCTGCCCCATATGAAAATGTTACAAAATAAGGTCACAATCTATTTAGCTATTACTGTATTACTATTCAGCTCCTTACTTCTTACGTAATTCCACTTCCTAACAGGAGAGGCACTGTCCCACTTTCCCCATTAGACAAACTGCCAATGTCTCCCAAGATATTGCCATAACTGACCCTTATATGTTCAAACTCAATTAAACCTGGCTCAGATTTGTCTGATATCTGGAGGCAAGGGTATACTAATGGCTTCTCCACAACTATCTATCATACCCATGCTCAGTCAACCTTTGAACTCCCAACTGCAGATATTACCATCTTGAAAGATCATTATATTTTCGCTTTCTGCCATTTGCTTAGTTCTAAAGAGGTTCTGGTGAGACGCAGGTGTTGACATTTACAAAAGACTTCAAGCACAGTACAATGATGAGTCCCTTAGCTGCAGTAAAACATTTGAAAGGTACAAACATTTTAAAGATGGTTTAAAAACATTATGAATGATGATCCCACTGCAGTCATTCCTCGTGTGGAATGCCTGGTCCTTGACAGATTAACAGATTGCAGAAGAGTCACATCTGACTGTGGGAACTGTGCACACAATCAATGACAAAAACCACTTGCACATTAAAAGAACTCAGCTGCGAGTTATTGCCACATCCCCATAAAGTCCTGACCTCGCTCCAAGCCATTTTAGAGGTGAAGTAGGTGGTCCATCAACATTTTACCTTATTGGATCCAACCACTTGTGAGCCTCTGGGATGAGTGATTTAGTGTAGCGGGGGAATGTATAAAGAAAAAGTTTAGCTTTTACTCTTCTGGTTTGACTTAAATACCCCTCATGAAAAAATGAACTGAGCTGCTATATATTCATGGTGATGCTTGCTAAAGCATTCTTACTCATTCTTGTATTTGGTTGTTTCTGTTTACGAAGGAAACTCAGCTGGTTGTCGTCAAAATAAAACACTGAAGCTTGTCTGCAATGCCAGAAATAAATGTCACAAGCGTGTACCACATTTCCCCTTGTGCCACATAGTTTCACACACTCTCTAAAGACACTAAAAGACGTGCATCAAAAATATTCTGTTCTCTGTACTGACCCTTAGGTTTTGGAATGAGCCAATGACTGAAAATCCACCCCTTCACTAACTACTTCCAAGTTTTAACATATTGGCATTCCTGACCATTGTCAGAGCTTTTTCTTACAAAGCCCCTAGATTATGGAATAGTCTTCCAATTAATGTTCGGGACTCAGACACAGTCTCAGTGTTTAAGTCTAGGCTAAAAACCCATTTTTGTAAATAGATCTGCCTTGGATAAAGGAGAAGATCTGGGGGACTCATGGATGTCGAGTATTATGGTGAACTGGTATGTATAGATGCCGTCTTCCCCACCCTCATTGATCACTTAGGTTTGTTGGCGGTGAAGTGACTGGTTGCCCCTTGTGGTCTGTCTGGGATACGTATGGTGACTGGGGACGATTGTACTTTACCATAAAGACGGTCCTGGCCTGGGCTGAAAACTTCATATGTCCAAATTGTCCCAATAGTAAGAAGAAAGTTTACAATGAAGCTTCATCAGACTAGTCACTTTAACCAGTTATGTGGCGCACTAGCATGTGCTTACATTATTTGTCCAAACTTATCTGCAAAGTTTTCTGACTTCCTCAACTTCCTGAACAGGCATCTATAAAGAGCTTGGATTATCAAGCATACATTTTCATCCAGTTAATAAAGTGGTTTCAGTTCTCTCAAGGTGAATGAGAGTTATATCATGTCTTTTTAATGCATGTAGCTGAACTGGATGAATCTGGCTGAAGGCCTTGCAGCTGTAGAAATAAAACAAGAACAACTAGATATAACAAATTTTAAACAAATAAACAAAATAGTCTATTGATTTCCCATGAAAGTCTTTTTTATCTTTAACTGGACAATTTTGGTGACCCTGTGCCCATGGTAAAGTCAGATACTTGTTCTTGTCCGCCAGGAAAAGGACTTGGTGTTCTGCTGTTATAGCTCATCCAATAATGGATGAGCTATAAATGTTTACTGTTTCTCATCTCACTACCTCAACTCATTACCTCATTACCACAGAGTATTGGATTGTGTCATGTTGTCACTCTTGTTTGCACATTTACATAATACAAAGACTGCAACTAGTTCAGAACGCTGCTGCACGCTTCCTCACAAACACCTCTAAGCATGAACGCATTATCCCAGTTCTTTGTGAACTATACTGGCTTCCGGGCCATTTTATAATCAATTTTATAATGATGCTGTTTGTTTTTAAAGCTCTTCATGGTTTAGCGTCGGAGTATTTAATCGAACTCATTCAACCACATAATCCTGCCCGCTGCCTTCGATCCTCCAGTCAGGCACTATTGGTGTCATTCCTCATTCAGTATATAAGCATTGAGGTGATCGGACGTTTGCGGTGACCGCCCTGGAATTATGGAACGCTCTACCTTCTGATCTTAGGGCTTTCCAATATTCCAATATCACATTATTTAAGGCCAAACTAAAAACCTTTCATATATCAGAGCTCAGTGTCCAGCCAGAATTTATCACCATTATCTTATACATAATAAATAAGTTTCTCAGCCCTTAGTACCCCTACTGGCCTGTAGCCCCAAGCACTTGCCTGCTGATAAGCAGCACCTCGGTGACATCTATGAAAGGCAAAGTATGACAACACAAAAAAATAGCGTTTGGGAAAATACCAGAGTGAGCAAGCTTTATCACTAGATAAAACATAGACAGACACCATATTCAAACCTAATATTTAAGCTGTCAATCTCTGTAATAAAATAGCACTTTGCACTGGAAAAGGATGATTATACATTATATGTAAAAGCAGGGAACTTACAGAGAGGAACTTCATAAAGATTGAATAAAAAGACAGAAGTGGTTTTTATTACAATATCGTTTTTTTTTTTTGTATTCTTTCCCCTACTACTCAAATGTGGGTGGCTTGATTCACATGGTGTTGGGTCATTACCAGGCTGAAGTGGCTTATTTTCTAAAACAGTGCACCAAAATTTTTTAACCATTTGTAGATGAAGATAAATAGTACAAAGTGCAGTCTCCTCAGACACATTTCATAAATGTCATTTGCATAAATTAAAAAATCACTGACCTTATTTATTTATTTAATTATTTATTTGATTATTTATTTGATTGATTGATTGATTGATTGATTAGTTGTTTTTGCTAAATAACACATTTTTATAACCTGTTCTTTTAATGTCTTTTAATGATTGGACCTTGCATCAAACCAGTGCCTATAGAAACTATCCCAAAAATAAATTAATCAGCATTTTCTGACCAATCACATTTTAAAATTTGTCTAAAATGAAACACCTCTTCATATTAGCCTTTAGAACTCTTAAATATATGTGCAATATAATGCATGCATCTAGGGGCTGCTTGTCGGAACATGGTGTTGCACCTACAATAGTAGGTACTTATTTAATGTTTATTTTCCCCCAAGCTAATGATCTGGAAGGCACTAACCGGTTTTATCCTGTTAGGCCCATTTAGTATGATGTTATTGTTTACTTGTGCCCTGTATGGATGCTTGTGTTACATTGATGTAATCATTTTGCTAATTGCAATTAATCAAAAAATGAAAATGTCACAGGGCTTGCAAACTAAAGTGCACTTCATTAATGATGTGATTGCCATTTGAAAAAAATTGTTAAATAACAATAATGCAGAAACAATTTATGTAGGCCAAAAAGTTCACATACATGTAAATCAACTTTGCTTGTAGACCATGGCGAGCATTTTTTCATCATCATAGTCATCACTTATAGTGCTTTATCCGGTATACGGGGTCACAGGGGGCCTGGAGCCTATTCTAGAAGACGTAGGGCATGAGGCGGGGTATACCCTAAATGGGGTGCCAATCCATCGACAGGGCACACACACCCACACATAATTTGGTAATGCCAATTAGCCTAATCTGCATGTCTGTGGACTGTGGAAGGATACAGGAGTACCCGGAGAAATCCACTAAGCATGAGGAGAATGTGCAAACTCCATGCACACAGAGGCAGGAACCAAACCCAGGAAGGAATCGAACACAGACCCTGGAGGTGCAAGACATTTTGTACAAAACAAAAAAAAATGAAAGTATGCTAAACATATTGAATCTTAGCATGCCAAAGCATACTTAAGTATCCTGGCAGCCAGACTAATGAGGGATACATGAGGTTTGCTATTTTGTAACAACTAATTTTGTACTATGGGTATTTTAGTTGGAATTACATTATACACAAGCACAATTTTAAGTGTATTATGTGTTCTTGAATGTGCTAAATTCAAACAACTTCAAGTATACTGTATACACCTGAAATATATGCCTGTGTACTGTATGTAGTAAAGTAAATAAATACCTGATAATGATTAGTGAAATAAAAGAATATCTGTAATGTAGTATATGTAGGGCTTAGTGGTTAGCCCTGTTGCCTTGCACCTCCAGGGTCCGGGTTTGATTCCTGCCTTGGGTTTGTGTGCGTGGAGCTTGCATGTTCCCAAATTGCCCGTAGTGTGTGTATGTGGGTGTGAATGTTCACTGGAGGTCCTACCACAGTTGTAAAAATTAGAATAAATACAATAATCACTATTGGCCTTTATGTCCCTAGTTGGACTACAGAAGTTTCAAGATGGATGGATGGCATAGTTAACTCACAGATGTATAATAAACAAACTATATTTAGAATAATAAACTTTGTTATATCCTGTAGTTAAGTTTTTTTTTTTTTTTGTCACATATACTTTACTGCACAGTACAAACCTTTTCTTCACATATACCCACGATACAGTTCCCTTGGCGCAGATAAGATTGAGAACCTAGCAATTGGCAGTTTGGTAGAGCTGGGGCTTGAACTGGCAACCTTCTGGACAGGAATCCAGGGCCTTAACCCACTGAGCTACCACTACACCACACATTTAAAAAAAAAAAAATTTTAAAAACTAAATAAAAAAATGACCATATTTTAACAAACAGCTAAATAATTTAAAAAATGTTTTGTTGCAAAGCCATTAACGCCAACATGGATTTGCATATGGTCAAAAAAATAAAAACAAAATAAAATAAAGACCCTGTTCCTGCATAAAAGCAGCTCTGATGAACAGGAGCTACTTTGACAATAAAGGTCATGATTTTGTGTTACTGTTGGTGACATATTAACTGATTCATAAACTAATTAAGTCAAAATTCCTGATAACGACTGCAGGCCAATTTTCTGGAAGTAAACAACAAATCCAAAAGGTTTTCCTTCCACATGATGTTTGTCTAAATAAAAAACACCAAAAAAAATGGACAGATATGCTTTAGAAATTACACTGAATTTTCACTTAGAGTAAATTTTCCTTTAATATATTTATGAAAAGTGTACTATAGTCATACACGTATTCTCACATATGCATTTAAATTAACTAGATAGTTTGTTACAGTAGATAGCACTTTGCACCCGTCACCAAAACAAATGAGTGAAAAATGTCTTGTAAAATTGTATTTTATTCTTCTGACATGAATCTATGCCAAGGTGCACTGACGTGGTCCAGATGGCTTGTGGTGATCCAACAAACAACAAACCCTCAACATCCCCCTTACAAACTTTACTTTACAAATTTACTAATTACCGCGCTAAGAAGTAGAGCTTCTAGCTTTTTATTTTAATGTCACTTGAAACAAACCGTTTTTTAGCAAAAAAAAAAGCTTGAATCATGTCAGAATGAATGCACTCTATCTTTCAATCAAATGTCCTCTGTTGCATTTCACAGTGTGGCACTTTCTATTGCATTTCCATCAAAGAGAGATTAGGAATTGTCACATAGAAATGTAATCAGTATTCTGAGTCCTGGGTAAAGTCGCCCATGATCATTGAACCAAGACGCTGTGCAGAAGTACCAGTGGTTGGTTCACCATGTATTTTCTTGCACTTGTTAGGTTGCAGGTGTAGCAGCAGTTTTAAGCTATAACTTAAGGTTTCATTTACATTATGCTAAATAGTGCAACCGTCTAATCTTTATAAACTGATTTCATAAATCATTTCACACATATTCATTATATCAGCCTACTGCTTTATTTACAAACCAAACTTTGATTGTGTTTACATGTACAGACTCTTTCACATGTTTAATTTGTGTTGTCTGATAACTTAAGTTAGAAATTAATGACATATGTGACCTGGAGAAAATAATAAACAAATAGTCTTTAGTCATCGCTTGGAGA
>JAQMYG010000038.1:27851866-27865491 GCA_030014215.1 Clariallabes teugelsi | reverse complement strand
CACTTTTATTTCTTTGTTTTTGTTGTGACTGGCAGCGTAATTGCACGCAACATACATGGATTTTTTATTTAATTTTGCTTTTAATGACCCGCCCCAACCCTCCCCGCACATAAAGTGACAATTTCTTTACCCGCCCCAACCCGACCCGCAGGTTACCCGCAGGGTACGCGGGTTACCAGACGACCTGCGCATCACTAACACATACATATAAAATAGTTGTAAAAATAGAAAAATAAATAAAATATATTATTTTTCAACATTGACATAAACCATAAATTCTAATTAATCAATAATAAAGATTAATCGCGCAGCTCTACCGTACAGCTGAGTCTTTGACCATCTTTACACGATGACTCAAGACGCATTTGTTTCTTTAGTACATGGACTAATTCCCGCCCTCATAAAAATTACAAAAAAAATCCCCTTTCCCAACTGTCTTTGACTGACAGAAATTAGTTAGTAACCCAGTGTAAGTAAGTATCTATCCAAATGACAGAAATTTCTAAGCACTTATTGAAAGTCGCTCTGAATAAGGGCGTCTGCCAAATGCCTAAATGTACTGTAATTGAAAGGTAAATGTATAACGTAAACTTACCGTCTGTGACATCAAAGGTTTCCAGAAACAGTTCATCCAGTCTGACGAGTGCAAGTGCGTCCTGCGGATTAGTTCAGAAACTCTTATGAACTGTTAAACACTACACATTAAGTGTCCCATTAAAATGCACAGCTGATTTTATAACATTTTCTACCCACCTCAACCTGAAATCCTAAAAGAAATGCCTTGACAAAATCTGCTGCTTTCGTAAGAGCGCCAATATCCTGCGTTTCTTTACATGTCTGTTAAGAAAGTACAGTAAGATAAGGAAAAGCTGCATAACTTGTACATGTACAAGTTGTATGTATGCATATACTATAATCCTTTTTATGCATATACTATAACACTTTAGCCCTTACCTTAATCTCAACGTTCCTCGTCTTGAGATTAAATCGGACTTGAAGTTGCAGGTTTTCTACGAGAGGGGTGAAGATTTTGAGCCAGTTTTCTTTCAGAGGTGTATATCTGTGAGCCGGCACAGGGATTTTCCTCATTTCGTCAGCACCGCCCTGAGAAAAAAAAAAAAAAATGATACGACACTAATTTATTTATTTAAAAAAGAAACAATTCTTTTATCACCTTTTCAATGGGTTTTACAAGAATTAGGGGGTAGGGATATGGATATGGTGCTCAGATGTATTTTTAGATAAATGTAAGTCGTTCTGGATAAGGGCATCTCCCAAATGCTGTAAACACAATTTACAGAGTAGTTATGTAGCAGTGTTTGGCACCTTTATGTGCTCTCTAGGTTGTAGATGTACTAAAAGAGCTGAGGTTCAGGGTTTCAGCCTTGAATTTGAGAAGCTCTCCCTCATTAGTCAATTTAATTGTGAACCCTTACATGCAGTGAGTCACAAAAACAGTATTGAACATGTGCTGCCTCTCCTTGGTGTATAAGAATTAAATGAGATTGGATATATATATGCATTTTGCATAGTTTTATTGATCTATTTTTAGATCAACCCAACATTCTGTATGGCAGTTACTTTACGACTGTTCACTAGGAATGATTGGGGAGGTGGCAGTTAAAGCCCTTAAGATGATGTCAGTGTCTTAATAAATAAATAAATAAATAAATAAATAAGACTTGAGACCCCTGAAATACACACCACTGTAATGGTATTTGGATAAACTGTAGTGATCCATATCCATTCTACCATGTGTAGGCAACTCCATGCATTTTAGATCAGAGCTTAATCACAATGTATAGCTCCTGGTGGTTTTTGAGTAAAAGCACTGTGTGAAATGTTGCTTTGTCCAGAAAAACATTTATTAAGGTTTATTAATGCATTTATTAAATGCATTTAACCCAAATGACCAGTCGAATAGGCTGACAACAGGCTGAAAATAACTCAGTAATAATCTTTTCTTGTGACACCACTGCAACTAACTATAATAATAGCATAGAAAATCTAATGGACAGCTGTTGATGTCTCCAAAATAATTGCTGACAGCCAGATTAATCTTTTCATAAACACTGTGGATTTCAGTGATGTACTCTATAAAAATCGTATTCAGTCATTATTCAGAACTCGTTCTTTCAAAGACTTATAATTTCCTAACCTAAAATAATATCACTGTTTACATTAAAGCTGATCAGCTTATTGATTAGCTTTAACCTTTAATCACTTCCCCCGTCAGCGACAGGTACTAACGCTAGTGTAATATAATAAAGGTGAAGTCTGCCTCAACTGTTCAATCAGCTGGACGTCGCGCATGCGCAGTAAGACACAGAGCTTTAACGACATTTACCCAGCAAGGTATTGGTTAGATCACACCACGTACAAATCGATATATATATATATATATATGCCATATATCATGTGTCGTTAGTTACCTTCAGTCTGTCCCCGGATATCGGGGGAAACTGCGGTCTCTTCGGTGCCACTGCGTCTTCAGACTCCATTTGCACTTCTTCTCCCTGGTCACGCTTACGTTTTGAAGTTTTCTTCGACTTTACCTTTTGGAAAGTGTCCGTACTGTCTCCATTATTCACAGCAATAATCTCCTCAGATACCGCATTACTGACCGTTTCCTCCATTGTGACTTTACAAGTGGTTGTAGCTTAATAGTTTAATAAAGTGTGGTATTATTCAGAGGAGCTGTTTATCCTGAGCACGCGGTATCCCCCATTCTACGGAAAGGACCCGGGGGTCGCCCGAGCACTGCCTGTATGTGTGTGTACAATTTCCACATCAATTAATATAAAACTACGACATTTGTATGCCTTGCAGTTAATTAAAAAAAATTTTTTAACCTAATAAAAATGTCAAACAAATTTGTTATTTATAATAGCGCCAATTGTGAGAGAATATACGAATAGGCGACCATACGAACAGCTGTACACGCAACCACGTCTACTTGTCACCTTTTCCCAACTGTATTCAGGCTAACCCCGCCTCCTAACTCTGATTGGCCAACGCTTCTCTATTTTCTCGCTCGATTGGCTAATTCTAGGTCGACTTGGAATCCGTAGCCAGTGAGCGTCTATGAGATCGGAGTTTCCGTAATACCGGTGGGGGAAACCAGGGGCTTAATCAGTCTTTCGAAGTTGTCATACACCTCAAGGTGCTCTCGCTGTTTGATTTGGTCTTAATTTTAACCGAAATGTCAACGCCTTTGGAAAAGCCGCAGATCATCGCCCACATTCAGAAGAGCCTGAACTACACAGTGTTCGACTGTAAGTGGATCCCCTGCAGCGCCAAATTTGTCTGCATGGGAAACTTCGCCAGAGGAACCGGAGTGCTGCAGGTGTACGAGGTTCAGCGTGGAGACGTGCAGCTCGTCAAAGAGGTGTCAAATCTCTTCTTGTGCTGTTTTTACCAGAAATTCTCTTAATAATGTTAACCAAATAGAGCTTTAAACACTCTAGCTGAAAGGCTAAGCAGCTAGCTGGCGTTCTAGAACAATCGCAACACCTCGTTGTCATAGCAACCACAAGCAACGCTGACCCCAGGCTTGATGGCGCGAGATTTTTAAACTATGCTACACTGCAATCCGCGCATACAGTATAATTATGTTTTTACCTAATTTGTTTCTTAATAAAGCATCACTTTGTATGTACTGAAGCCCCTGTGTTGCCCTTAAAGCTTCCCTGCACACTCCTAGGTGATGCTGTGGTGCTGCCCCAATCCTGTCAGACCACTGACACACACACACACACACACAATAGTGTATGTTTTGCTGCTATGAGTTTACAAAACCCTGCAGCATGACTAGCATTGCAGTGCTGCAGTCACTTTCTCAGTGTATTGTTGTGGGAATACACTATATGGACAAAAGTATTTGGCCAAAAATGTTAATTACTGAGTTCAGGCTTCTTTATTCCCAGTAAAGGGCTGCGTCAAAATACCAGGACATCTTGGACAATGCTGTGCTTCCAACTTCATGACAACAGTTTGGGGAAGACCCTTTTCTATTCCAACATGACCGTGCCACAGTCATGCAAGCAAGGACTATAACGACATGGTTTGCAAGCATGTCGTGCATATAGTCATGCAAGCAAGGACTATAACGACATGGTTTGATGTGGTGTAGAAGAATTTGACTGGCGCGCACAGAGCCCTGACCTCAACCCCATTGAGCACCTTTGGGATGAATTGGGACGGAGATCGCGAGTTAGGTCTTCTCATCCAACATCAGTGCCTGACCTAATAAATGCTATACAGAATAAATGGGCACGAATTCCCACAGAAACACTCAAAAAATCTTGTGGACAGCCTTCCAAGAAGAGTGGAAGCCGTTATAGCTGCAAAAGGGGGACCAAGTCCATATTGAAGTGTATGTATTTGGCCAAATACATACCTTTGTTCATATAATGTATGTCCTGTTTGTCCCACAGGTCTGAAACATACAGTACATGCGGTCGTAGCCAAAAACGACCAGCATATCTGCAGGACAAAAGTGGTCTACTAAACACAACAAACTACAAATACATGTGACGTTAAACACAATATTTTGATTTAGTTTAGCATTTCTATTAATTTCACGAATCAGAGATCCAACCTACAATTTGTTCCTCAATCTACTCATATGTGAAAACTAAGACCAAGGAACAAAATTAAGAGCTAAACACACATTTGTGTGTATAAAGATGGCACTGTTTGTCAAAGCATGTAGCCCTTAAAAACCAGATAATATTTTTGCGTGTATATATGGAGTCAGGATTATTCACCATAAAGAGTGACTTATCCTTTTTTTTTCAGCCCAACATAGGCAATATGAACTGAATTTTATTTCATTTATTTTAGCCAACTATACAAACATAACTGAGCAAAACAATTAAAATAAAAAAAGGCAAAGAAATAACAAAGAATAGTAAGATCATGTGTTTTGGTTGTTTTTGTGACCAATAATAATATTTTGTAAGTTTTACATTTTTGCGACGTCATTCCCAATATTCCTGTAGCTTTAAAATAAACTTGTTTTAAAATTCATTATAACTTATCAGACAACCCCTATGTCCAGTCACTGCTAGAGACACACAGCATGTGTGACCATCAGCATCAGTACACTCTTCTTATTCTTTTTACGGCAGCTGGAATCTGCTGCATTTACTCCCTCTCAGTACGTCACTCTCAGAATAGACACTAGTTAATCAATCACAGAGCATCGTTCTCCAGGACAGATTTTTAAAAAGGGTAGGCAAATATACTTGGGCGACCTACACACGTATACTGTACTCTGTGTGTGGGTAAACACTGATAAGTGTGTGTCTGATTCGTAATGTAAGTCTATGCATCAATATCAGGTTTTCAGGTAGGTAAAAATCTTGTAAATAAAAATCTTATAAAATTATTTCATCTAAAGAGTTGGCTACAGCAAAAAAGGTGAAATATGAACACGTACACATAAGCAAACACTTTTAAGAGGAAAATAAAAAAGAACAGTTGTATACGACAAACAAAAATGTGTCCTGGTACAACTTCAGGTGTGACCCAGTCCCAGACCAAAATCTGCATATTTTCTCATATATTTGTTTGCATACTTCAGATTGAAAAGCCCAAGCCAATCAAATGTGGAACATTCGGAGCAACATCACTCCAGCAGAGGCATCTGGCCACTGGCGATTTTGACGGCAACCTTCATGTGTGGTAAGAGTGACATTCTTACTGTCTATCTCTTAATTCCTTACAAGTGTGGGCTAAGCTGCACTGTGAAATTTATTCATTAGGAATCTTGAGGCATCAGAGGTTCCAGTATACTCTGTGAAAGGCCACAAGGAAATAATAAACTGCATAGACGGAGTCGGTGGGTTAGGCATCGGAGACGGCGCACCAGAAATCGTTACCGGGAGCCGAGATGGTTAGTTTGCTGTGGTTACGAATCCTGATGTTGTGTATCATAATGACACAATGTGCAATGTGAATAAACGCATATATTTATTTAGCTATTTTACCTGATTATTATTGTTATTATTATTATTATTGTTAATATTATTTGATCTACATAATCTATAATCTCACTTCCGTAGGTACAGTTAAAGTGTGGGATCCAAGGCAAAAAGACACATCTGTGGCGAATATGGAGCCGACGGAAGGAGAGACCAAGAGAGATTGTTGGACCGTTGCATTTGGTGTGTATTTATAGCACTAAAGGTATCTCAATAAATCTTGATAATAATTAATGATAAGGAAATGGACATACTTTGTAGTATTGTGTTTTACTGTTATTCAAGTGAATAATGCTAAACACCCGTATTCACTTAAAATATGCTGTAAAACTGTTAAGAACAGAATGTAACAAACTCACTGAGGTTATTAATTATCCACAGGAATCCTATTTCAGTGTTTTAGCTCGTAGTGTGATATTAAAAACTTTAACATTGTACTGTATGGTTATTGTACATACTGTACGTTCCTTCTACATCTCAGGACTTCAGTTGTTCAGCAGTTGTGCAGCATGTACAAGGGGTGTTCAGGTCAAAATGGGGCTTTTGATTATGCAGAATAACAGTTATGAGAGTTAAACTACTATATAATTCCATGTTACACTAATGTACTTTTCCAAGCATTTTACTAGTGTTTTGATACCATCAAGGTAGAAAGTTTTCTCACTACACTGGATTCATGATCAGGCTGCCTGCTTCACGTCATCGTCACTGCTGAAATACTGGCCTCCTGATAAATCCTTTAATGGAAAGAAACAGCCTGGTTTGAAAAGGCAAAGGCATTTTGCTTTTACAGGACAATGCATGACCTCATACTGCGGACTACTTGCACATTATAGGAACTCAGATGGGAGTTATTGCCACATCCCCTGTACAGTCCTAACTTTATCCAAGCCATTTACACATGTTTGGGCCATTAAAGGAGTTCCTGGGAGGCCAGCGTTTCAGACGTCCAATCATAGTTCTGCTGTACAGAGAAAATGTTCTGTCCAAATACTAGAGAAAACACTGGGATAAGTGCATTATTGTAGCAGGGGAGTATTTAGAGAAATAATGGTAGTTTTTACTCTCATAATAGTGTTCTGTTATTCTGCGCAATCAAAAGTCTTGGTTTGACTTGAACACCCCTCGTAATTAAGGGACGAATTTCAATAGGCTGTGCTTCTCTGGGAAAATTAATTGTGTGAAATGCTTTACAGCATGTGCAAAAGTATGTTATTCTTTTCATACATTAACCATATGCCAATTACAAAATTGCCTTATATTAAATATTATGGAATGTCGATGAGACAATTCCTGTTATCAGATGTTATCACAGTTTTTGTTTTGTTTTTAGCTGTTTTTTCTCACAGCATGATGTGTATGATGTGTTTTTCTAGCCCACTGATGGTCTTCTTTTCCTTCGCAGGTCACGCCTTTAACGATCACGACCGCTGTGTATGTGCTGGTTATGACAATGGGGATATTAAGCTGTTCGATCTTCGAAACATGTCTCTGCGATGGGAGACAAATATTAAAAATGGCGTAAGTTTCCAAATCAGATAAAGATTTTCATAAAGCATATATGGGATATGTTAGATATGCATTGGAGTAAGGGAGGGAGTCTGACTTATTTTATGTAAATAAGTAAGTAATGTACATTACGTTAATTAGGCTGTCAAGTAAATAGGAACAAAAAGATGATCAGATTAGACACGACACGTCAATCGCTCGTTTACAAAGAAAAAAAAACAGTGTGAAAAGTATTTTAGAAAATGGAGAAAGAGGACAAGGAAGGAAGTATTTGATGGGTTATGTAAGGGCGAAGGGTGTAGAAAAGAGAATTTAAACTGAAAGTAAGATGAGGGAGATCAAGACCAGAAGGTGGCGGTAATGCAACATAGTATTGAACTAACTTATGTTTAACTTCCTCTATTTTGCCCCAAGTGGAATAACAGAAACTTGATCCTTTTTTTTCTAAACTTTTTAGTTTTAGTCAACAAATTAAATTTAATCTGAAACACAGTTTCTAAATTCATTGCTGAATTAGAACTTCATAATGTTCTAGAAGTATTTTGTAATCTTTCTTTTTTATGTTGATGGGAAAACCTATTTAACCGATCAATAATAAAACATTTTAAACCTTTCCATGTTGTATAGGTATGCAGTGTTGAATTTGACAGAAAAGATATTAACATGAATAAACTAGTGGCTACATCTTTAGAGGGCAAATTTCACGTCTTTGACGTGAGGACGCAGCATCCGACCAAAGGCTTCGCATCTGTTTGTGAAAAGGTGAGACTGCGAGCAGTCGCTCACATGATATTATCAACCAAGTATTTATATTCATAGCTGCTCAATTTATTTACAGTATGCTATTGTTACTGTCTGTATTAAGGCCCACAAATCTACAATATGGCAAGTCAGGCATTTACCCCAGAACCGAGACGTCTTCATGACAACAGGTGGAGCCGGGAACATGCACTTATGGAAATAGTAAGTCAACAAAACAAAAAAAATCAGTGTAGTCATACTGTAAAGGAAAATGTTTCTCTCTCACACACATCATTAATATCACACTAGTAAGTACGAGAGTAATGTGTGATGTGAAATGCTTTTTTTTTTTTAACTAGAAGACATATTTGTTAAGCAGGACACAAAATATAGCTGTGTAAAGGCTTTTTCATGCCAAATATGCAGTCAGTTATACTGCTGGGCTATTTATTTAGTTTGCTAACTAGCTTTTAAATTAAAGTTGCTACAGAAAATTTTATTTGAACCCAGCATTGACATTTTTGAGAATTTTATTACTTGTATTTACACTTCATTTAATTGTTTGCTTAAACAAAAAAATGACATTTGAAGTTTGATATAGTCTCTTTACAGCAAGTAACATGAGAACTTTTTATTTTAAAAAATCGTTAAAGAAATGCTGAGTTGATGACTCTGTCTTGTTGCAGTGAGTATCCAGAGAAGAGGAGTGAGAAGGATGGAGAAGGAGTGGCCAGAGGAGTGGCTGGGACACTCAATCTCCTGCAGAACGTCACTCTGTCCACACAACCCATCGCCAGCCTGGACTGGAGTCCTGACAAGCAGGGCCTGTGTGTGTGCGCTTCCTTTGACCAGTCTGTGCGAGTCCTCATCGTCACCAAGTTGAACAGAGTATGAGTTCACGTCACGTGACGCCGGGCCGTTATATTATTAGTCAAAGCTACAGTGTTTTCTATACAAAAACAAATGTGAACCTGGTTATATGCATAAAGTCTTAACGTTAAATCTTCTCCTGAATGACATTTGCCTTTGAATATGAAATGTTTTAAAAACTAAACCATTTTGCAGTCCCAGACTTGTCATTTTGAATTTCTTTTCATTTTGCAAATTCTTTGATTAAAGACGTTAACTCCTGACATCCGCAATAACAGAAAGGGAAATGAAACTTGTGGAGAGAAAGCCTGAATCTGTTCATATCCAGCATTTAAATTTGAAAAACTCTTGAAGGTCTTCATCCTGCACTGATTTGTTATGAATTCCCGCATAAACAGTTTTTAGCACCTTGGTCATAAACTTCCCATCCAGTGTGTCAATATACTTTTCGATGCAACCTTTTAAGAAAAGGAGGAAAAATAATCATTTGCAGTTAAAATCAGGTTCATTAAGCTGGGCAAAGTAAAGCAAAAAGTATTTTAAAAGGAAACACACAAACTATTTTACTATTAATGTGTGACAAACTTACTAAGCCTCATAACTTTCCCATATGCAGTCAGATTAGGAGGCAGCTGTGGATGCTCATACAGCTCTTGCTTCATGAGGATGTGAACAATCTCTCCTGTGATGAACGTCAAATGTCATCAAATGTCTGCTCGGTCATAGGCTTTAAGGGAAACCTGCTGTAAACATCTACTGCACCTGTGGATCACTTTCCACCAGTAGGTTTGCCAGCTCGATGTGTGCATCATGAATCTAAAATGCATCCATACAACCCACAGTGAGCACCATCTGTACAAAATGAATGTCGGATGAAGTGATGAAAATGAGAATCTAACCTGTCGAGACATGGAGATAACTTCTTGGTAGAGAGCGCAGGTCTGCTAGTGTGAGTTTAGAGAACGTGCCAGGGCTCTGGCTAGTCCTAGCCGAGGAGCATGGGACTTCAGGTTCAGCGCTGCTGGAGTGGAGGCACCACTGGTCTCGTGCTCCTCCTCCAAAGGTGCTATTTAATGTAAATATACACAGAATGAGCATGGTTAAAATCTACCATTTCTTCTTTTGTTACTGGTCATTAGGGGTCACCGGAGACCACTTGATACAATATTATGATGATATTTAGGTGCCGATTCGATTTGTATTGTGATTCTGTAAGTGTAATGATTTTAAAAACATCCTGATTCAATATTGAACTTTATAAAGATTTTGTTACGCTCCTAAACAAACTTAGCAATAATTTGTAAATAACACACAGGATGCTTGTGATGAGTGTAGGATTATAGAGGAACTGCAACATTTTACAAACTCAAATACAAACAAATATTTAAAAAAAAAAAAAAATCTATTTTGGATTGAGTGAATTCCCACACAAAAGAATCACAATACATCACTTTTTCCCTCTTATCTCTGCTGGCCATGGTCTCAGTATGTTTCAGAGTGTCTCAGCAGTTTCTTGTTCATGTTACTACTACCAAGAAATAAACATATTGGATTGGTTGGCGGAACATCCACTTGTTTATCACAGGATTACTCTTGGGGACAATTTAAAGTAGCCATTTAAACTGATTGTCTCTTTGGGAGGAAACCATGGAACCTGGTATATTAAAGAAAAAAACATCACAACTCCGATATCACACATGAAGTGATTTTGAACAGCAGACTTTCAGAAACAATTACAGCGAATTTAAGATGAACACCGAGGTGTGGAGAAACCTGCTGGTTTAGTGCTTTGTGTGCTGCACTCCTGTTTGGACTTGTTGGGAGAAAACTGGGGTTTGGTGCTTGGCTTGTCTCTGCTCTTTCCATTCTTAACCACAGACACTCCTGGGTATAAAACAGAAAAAGGGACTCATGTTACTCATCTATTAATTGGAAAGTAAAAGATCAACACATTTTCAAAACATGACACTATGAAATGACTAATAGGGAAATGACTAATCTGTTAAATACAGTATAAGGTTAATTACTGTCCTTGAAACATATGCTGTGCCTTAATGTATCAGATGTGTGTCTGTGTCTCAGGTAGTAACCTTGCTCCTCTTGGAATTGCTTTGACCCCTCGAGTTGGAGCAGATGTTATAGCAGTGGCTGAATTTCCACCTTGGGCTGCAGCTATTTTTTCAATCCCTTTCCAGCCCCTGTGTGCTCAAATGACCTTTTCACCTCTTTAATGCAGACTTGCTTTTCCGTTTTCTCCTTCTCTTTAGCCGAGTGCTCCTGCCACCATTTCTGTTCTGTGTGAAATGAAATTTCGATCATACAGGACACTACTGTATATCCAAGTGTAGATTTACACTGATAATCCCGAAGTCCTTGCTTACTGATTAGGTGTTCTGGAGGATCACCAGTCAGTGGCAATCCCTCCAGTATAACTGCTAACCCTAGGCCACTTGAGCCATTTTTGAGCCGGGGTCACTTTCACACCAGCAGGCATAATGCTGTGCTGCTGCAGGGTGTGTTCCTGACTCCTAGCTCACACACCTGACCAGAAACAATGACCTCCGTTTGAATTTCAATAATGGTCTTGGTCTGGTACTCAAATACATTGGGAAAATATGAAAAGTGTTAAACTAGAACCGTGTATATGCTTTAAATTTAGGCCGTATCATCCTAGTATTAGGTCTGTACGCACACACTCGCTCATCGTCTATGCCACTTCATCTTGTATTCAGGGTCGGGGGGGGCTGGAGCCCATCCCAGGCCCCTCATCCCAGAAAACTTGGGGCACAAGGCAGGGTACACGCTAGACATGGTGCCAATCCATCGCAGGGCACACACTCATTCACAAACTATGGGCAATTTGGGAACACCAACTAGTCTAATCTGCAGGTCTTTGAACTGTGGGAGGAAACCGGAGGACCCAGAGGAAACGTCACACGCACACAGAGACGAGAGTCGAGCACAGCCGGGAATCAGACCCAGATCCTGGAGATGCAAGGCGACAGTGCTAACCACTAAGCCACTGTGCCACCTTAGATCTGTATTATATGAAATTCTGATGAGCGCATGTGAACAAGTCACTCACTTTTAACTGCAGGTCTAGGAGTTCTCTGCAGGTGGCGCTGCACGAGAGTCGTATGAGAGTAGACAGAGCTTTCGCACCGCTTATTTATCCAGGATTGCGTGATTAAGTTCTCATGCTCAATGAGAATTTGAAGTGAAGCAAAGTGGGCATCCAGCAGCACCCTCTGTAACTGCTGAGTCACCTCGCCATGACCAATACACATGCTCAGAGCTTCCGCAGCCATCACAGCAACACTGTACAGGGGAAACGTCAGACATACACAGTTAAGAGAATGAAAACGCTCCTCAAATAAAAGTGTTTTATTGTTGTTACTGGTACCTACTTTTGATAAGCTAGCATTGGGCTCATTGTTTGAGGCAAGGTTGTGTTTGGACAGAAAAGCTCCCAGCCTGAGACAACCTCTTAAGAACTGGGTGTTTAATGTATCCTTTGGTTTCTACAGCAGAAAGCACAATGCAAGACAGCATGTATTTGTTAATAACACCGTGGTGGCAAAAGTACTCAGAGACAGTCATGAATGTGTAGTTTTAAGGTGAAGTAATATGCACTAAGCTCAAAATATCATGCTAATACCTTGTAGCATTAAGGACAAGTTTTACAAAAACAAGTCATACAATGTTAAATTAGGTGTAATGAGCCTTGGTCAAATAAGCAGTGTTTTATTTGACATACCTCAACATACCTCTTCCATACAGTTCAATTGTTATAGTGTATACCTGAAAACATGAGAAGACATCATCAGTCTGAGCGCGCACACACACACACACACCAAGCAATGTCTTTGGTGAGCCATTCAGAATACACATGCTATGATATGTAAGTGACCAGACATGTGTAACAGGTATAGAAATTAACCTGTTAAATTGTTAGAATTTACACAAAATTGTTCATTTGATATACCTGATATAAGTGCCTGAGATGAGTCCTTTCCCTTTTAAATCCTGTGATGTCACCTAAAGCCAGCACAATTTCCTGTTTTGTCCCCTCCTCTTCCCTTTTCCTGATGGAACTGTATGGAAGAGGTATGTTGTTTCTGACTCCTTGTAATCCAATTTAATCTTTATTTTTATTAATTATTTTATTTCTAAATCTTCACTCCAATTTGTGTGTATAATGTTATTTTATGTATTTGCATGATTATTTTATGGCATTTTTTGGGGTTATATTAATAATTTTGGCCTGAACATGTGGAAATCAAGCACATGATGTACATCACATTTATTTTTATAGAAAACAAAGGCAATTCTCACTCAGAGGCTGTTTGTTCCTTTATGTGTCAGGTATGTTTTCCATGTTTATATTTAATTTTTTAATTTATTTACATATGTTGAATTATTCTTGCCCTTTTCCTGATGGAACTGTATGGAAGAGAAAACAAGGGCAATTCTCACTCAGAGGCTGTTTGTTCCTTTATGTGTCAGATTAAATGCTTC
>JAQMYG010000038.1:27840137-27851766 GCA_030014215.1 Clariallabes teugelsi | reverse complement strand
TTCTCATAAATAGCCAGAATATTACTTGACATTTTTAAATAAGCCTAAAATTCAGAGGTGGACTGTAACTTAATATATATATATATATATATATATATATATATATATATATGTACTTTACTTGACTAGTCGTCCTAGAGAATACTTTTGACTTTTACTTCATTACATCGTACAGGCAATAATCTGTACTTTAACTTCACTACATTTCTGCATGTTGTTGCATTACATAGGCACAGTGGAGTGTGGTATTTGAAAAGGGAATTTTTCCACCTGCTGACTGTTATGCTTTACTTTCCCTTGTGACGTGTTTAATAACATTTCCTGGTGTTTAAAATCAGAAGGATATCCTTGGCAGAATTATGACTTACTTGGGAATTTGTGCCGTCTGGTGACAAAATAGTCACAGTGACCACGGTGTCTCCAGAGTTCAGAAATGCAGGTCTTTCATCCACCACCACATGTTCGGGTCCTGCACTTGGTGGTGCACTGTGACTGTGCCACAGTCGAAACCTACTGTGCCTACAGCATGATATAAACAATGTGACAGTTTGGGATGAGAGAGAGTATTTACATGTTTGTTTCTTTTATACACTGCCTGGTCATACAAAAGGTTGCACATACTAATATTTAGTTCAATCCCATTTAGCTATACTAATTTAAAGGCAGATTCATGTGTGAAAATGATTCCTCATGCTCCCAGAACCACTATTTCACAATTTGTGATCTGGAACACACTTGTGCCATCAGGAAGGAAAAAATGCATAGGTGTGATACTCTGGTCATTCAGTACATGCAGGTCATCAGCTGACTTTATCGTATTGCCTCATAACATTGCTGAGTCTAGACCTGACTACCTGAAGCAACCACAGCTCATGAGCCTTGTACAGTGGGCACAATGCATGATACACCGCTTTCATGCACCCTACACCCTTCAATCTGGAATAGGCTCAATCTGAACTCACCAGACCACATGACCTTTTATAATTTCTTCAAAGTCCAAATCTTTTTGCTCCCTACCAAATTAAAGCCTTTTGTCAGATAAGTCTTAATAACAAGTGGTTTCCTTATGGCAACAGTCGCAATCCTGTAAATTCTCAGCACATTGTGTGCTTGTGTGAGTAGTTTTTTTATACCTCTCCAAGAGTTAAAGCGATCTCACATTGTTGATGGTGAACACGTGTTCACCATTATATTTCCAGGTTTCAATAATGTGTTGTTGGATGGTTGTTATTAAACCAATTCTAATAATTGTTGCTTTGCCACCTTCTGAAATACTGAAAATGTCTTTATATTTGGCCAAGCATTGTATTTATGGTAATTTGCAATTACTTTTAGTTTGTACAGACTGCTTTACTGAGTCACTTTCAAGTCATTAACGTGAACTTTAAACACTTACACTACCTTGTCACACTTCCTGCACTATTTGAACCTTTATGCAGGTCTGTATGAAGAACCCAGATATTGTACACTCAGTCTACTTTAACAGGTACCTACCATGTACAGTACATTCCCACATTAGCAGTTGTATCTACCTACCATACTGTATACTGTAGGTCTCTCTGTAGGTAAACAGCCTTCTGGTTGTTACTCACCACTTGATATGCGCCATCTGTCATATCAAGTGCTCTACCTCAGATGCCTACCAACCAAATGTTGTTTGGGTGGTGGACTATTCTCATGTCACTCTGTATTTGTGTGTGTTGTGTTTCTACACTGTAGCCTATGGCGCACAACAGTGAGATAAGTAAAGAATATCTGGACAACAGTTTTCATGTGTTGCTTCCTTTAACAGGATTCTAAACCATAGTAATGGAATACTCCTTTTTCTGCATTTAAATTTTTTAAATGCTATAATATGCCAACAGCAACTCAGGAATGGCTAAGAAAAGTGTAGGTAGAAGCACGGTCCTGACCTGGAGGGTCCTGGGATTTTGACAAGAAAAAAATAATGACTTACCTGAGTATTCATAAACATAAGAAGAAAAGTTTGGATACTCAACTCAGGTTTTCATACTTACAATTATATACGAGGCTCCGCGGTCATTTGTTAGGACATCAAGTGTTAATTTACCAATGTGACTCTGTGGCTGTGTACAGGGTCACGTTTGGCTTGAATGAAGGGCACAGATCTACACCGCTCGAGGACAGCTTTTCTAAATCACAATTATCCATGTTTGACGAGGACACTTTGTGACAGATCAACTTCGGTTGTGTCTCCTGCCTACACATACTTCAGTGTTTATTCAAAAGGAAGTGCTAACTGCATTACTGTAACCATGGGAACGGGCAACAGCATTGTTATGGGAAACAGGTGGACAGTGGCAACAAACTCAAAAGCTGGTGAACTCGTCATGAATCATACATTTTATATCAAACCTCTTTTGTTATGTCTGTCACTTGGTTAAAATTGACTACCAAGTGGACCAAATGGGCAAAAAAAGTTAGAATTGTAGCCTCGAGCATCCAGGATCAAGGGTTTTGATTCCAGCCACAGGTCTGTGTATAGAGTTGGCATGTTCTCCCTATTCATGACACGTTTCCTCCTAAAGTCCAAAGACATGCAGATTAAGCTAAATGGTCTTCCCAAATTACTGTAGTGTGTGAGTGTGTATGTGCACACATGTGTGCCCTATGATTGACACTCTGTCCAGGGTGTACCCCACTTCATGCCCAAAAGCACCAGGCTTCCTGCGACCCTGTACAGGAGTAACAAAAGGAATAATGATTGAAAAAACTGTGAGACAAGTTAAAAGAACTTGTTGGTATGAAAAAAAATTATTATTATAAGAGGTAACGGCAGCACGGTGGCTTAGTGGTTAGCCCTGTCGCCTTGCACCTTCATGGTCCGGGTTCGATTCCCGACCAGGTTTGATTCCCGCCTCTGTGTGCAGGGAGTTTGCATGTTCTCCCCATGCTTGGTGGGTTTCCTCCAGGTAAAGTGCATTTTTGTCTTAGGGTGTAAGAGAAACTGCCCCTATTGCATCACTTAGTTCTCAGCAGCTAATTGTGGGTGTGTATGTGGTTTAGGGGGAAGAGAGCATAACAGTGGCTACAGCTTGTTGGCTTTCCTTTTAAAGTAAATACGCCATACACAGAGTCAAAGTCTGGGAGCACAACTTCCACAATCATCTGGGAGCTTCCAGCAGTTGGGAGGGCAAGCCTGGCTTGTTTTAGTTTTCTCAGGAAGTAAAGTCTCTGTTCTGCTTTCTTTAGCAGGTAGGAGGTGTCAGCAGACCATGAGATCATGGGTGATATGGATTCCTAGAAATTTCATGATAACAACAATGAAAACCTCCCTCCAGTTAATCCAAAGTCAAGTTGTATGGTCTTTCTGAACCTTCTAAACTCCATGATGATTTTTTTGGATTTACTGGTGTTCAGGACCAGATAGTTGTCTACACACCATTCTACCAGAATATAATAATAATAATAATTACCAGAATAATAATGACTCCAGGTATTTGAGTCATTCAGTAATCCCATGTTGGTGAGTTTGTGTCCTAGTTTATAGGAGATTATAGTATTAAACACAGAGCTGAAATCCACAAAAAGCATCCTGGCATGTGTGTTCAATTGCTCCTGGTGTCACAGGGATGTATAAGCTGCAATCCAGACTGGTGGTGCTGTAGGAGAAGTGCATGCACCACCTTGGGTATGGATAATTATGCTCTTAATGTTTTCTTTTCCACATGTCACAGCAAGCAGACCTTGGTTCAAGGTGTCTGGAAGTGCACTCATGAACTGGTCTGTGCTGCCTGGCCAAAAAAGTCACACTGAAACCTTGCATTCCATCATCTTTGAATAAAGCACACAATGTGCTTTCAGTTTGTGTGAAAATTATCATCTGAATCCTGGAATTTGCCTGACATCAGGGAAGAAAGATTCCACCGAACTCCAGATCATAACACCGCCTCCATAGGCTTGTACAGTGACCACTCTTAATGATAGGTGCATCACTTTATGTGCTTCATTTCTCAACCACATGACCACATGACCTTTTTTCATTGCTCTAAAGTCCATCTTTATGCTCCCTGGCAAACTGAAGCCTCTTTGTCTGCTTAGCCTCACTAACAATTCTGAGTTCATTATTAAACATAGCTATGGTTTTGTGACGATTTTTTTAATATGCAAGTGTTTAATGATCTTAATTTATGTTGTTTTTTTTCACAGTTCAGATGTGTTGAAGGATTCCTCTGCAGGTTTCTCCTTATTGCCATCTCAGGGAGTTTTTCCCTGCCACCATCACACTCAGCTTGCTCATCAGAGACAATCTGCTCATTTTGATTTATACATATTTAAATCACCCATTTCATACACATTTCCCTAACTTACTCTTGATAAAGCTGCTTTGTAACAATGACCATTGTTAAGTGATATATGAATAAAAATTTCAGCTAAATAGATGCACAAAAATAAAACACGCATGATTTTAATTAATCGCAGACATATTACCTGTTCAGAGCATTGTTTAATTTAAGCCTTACATAGAGAGTATATAAAAACATTTTACATAGTTCCACTTAATTAACTTAATTCTAAACCCTCACTCCGTTTCCTCCACTGATATTCTCTTCTTTTTGTTTTTTAATCTGAAGAGATAATGGACTTGTCAAGATACACTTGTCAGAGACAGTGTATGTAATTAATAAAAAAGTTATTACTGTATTGGTTACAACTCTAACAATTTAAAAACACCAAATATAGAAGACATTGAGACTATTTCTTCATATTTTTATTCTTGAACAAGTATACAAAAAAGACAAACCACTATTCTGAGTGAACATATTAATTCCAAGGCACAGTCATATATGCCCTTTAATCTCTCCTGAGCGGCAGATTCTCCTCCCGGATGCCTTCCTTGGTAACGATGCAGATCTTGAGCGCATCTCCAGTGTAGACGTCTCTCTCCGCAGCTGATATAAACACGTCTTTAACCAGTTGTACGGCTTTATCCAGTGTCAATGGCAGCTGCTCTACATTTTCCATGTTCTTGTATCCGATCTGTGTAAAACCAGGAGATAATGGGTATATCAAAGCTAATTTTATCACACTAGTGATTATTCTAGCTTCTGCATTCTCACCTTGACTAAAGAGCATGATAACCAATACCATTAAACTAATAAAAGTATACTTAGATTATAATGCTGACTTGTTTATCATCATATATTGAAGCAACATATGATGAATTTTCCTGTACTCCATTTTATCTTATTGGATTACACTGTGGAGACAACACTGGAAGACTTGCTGTCAGAAAAGGCCTGTTAATGATCTGATTAGCTAAAACAGGAGTGCTGGTAGCTGAGAAAACACTAAAAGGGGGCAGACGATCCTTCAGGCTCAGGTTTAAAGACTACTGGTGTAGAGGAATAGTTTTAACAAGCAAAAACTTTTCTTTTCTGTCTTTAATCAAATAAAAAATCATTATCATCTTCCTCCAGGTGCCTGTAAAGTATTTATAAGTATAAAAGTATATTTTTTAACCAAAACTCTGTTGTTTTCAAAGGGTAAGATTTAATCTAAATTAACATAAATGATAATACAGCCACACTGGTCTACACTATTCTAAATCAAAACCAAACAGTTAGTTTAATGCATTAAACTTGTTATAATTAAGGAATTGGATATTATTACATTAATCCACATGTACTGATGTGAAAGACAATTTTTTATGTGCAAAATGACCAAATGATTGTCTTTAGGATTATCTGATTAAATCAGTACAATATGAAAACATTTTTGCTACATTTTCCAGCAGATGTTATGCACGTCTTGCATTCACACGTGTGCACATGATTAGCCTAATACCTCACACCAGCATGACCGAATGGCCAACTGCCTAGCTCTCATACTGTGATGTAATCCTACCTGATTGTCGAGCAGGGGCTGCAGCATCGCACTTGCTGAGCCACCGGCTTTGTACGCGTCCCTCTGGTAGGATCCGACTGGATCAAAACTGTACACAGCACCACGACCTTAAAGTGAGAGGCCAAAAAAATAAATGCATGAGCTGCTGCACAAATAAGAGGATGACACTGTCGTCTTTGCTCTTTTCCCAATAGGCAATTAATAGCAATATCAATGAAAAAATACCAAGCTTATTGAAATGAAATAATGAATTACCTTCTTCATCAAGTCCACCGATTATGTTATAAACGTAGTATGGGAAAAAACGCCTGCCGTACAGAATGGTCGAGAGCATTGCTGCAATCGCTCCACTTGTCATGATCTTGTTATTCGCGTGCTTGTACATCTGTCAGAAAGAAACAACTTGCATCAGGGGAAAGCATGAAAATATAAATATTTAATAAACCGTCACATTTTTTATATTAATGAGCATGTGCTTTTCCTAAACATATTGAAATAAAAATATCTAAAAATATATCAGGAAAATGTTTTTCTTCCATGTAAAAAAAAGTAAAGACTTGCTTGCAGTTCAACATCAAAAATATAAATCTAGCAGTTTTATACAGTCAAGTATCAACTAAATCTGACAAAACTGGTTTATACACTTGACTTTACAACAGCCTTGCTCCTACCTTGAGCCTTGCATCGATGATTTTGGTCAACGTCAAACAGTCTCCGTGGAATCCGCTGCAGCCGATCACCGTCTGGTCTGTCCTGTGAGTGTGGATGCACAAAAGAGCTCAGAATCAGCCACCGAATAGCTCTGTGTAGCCCAAGTAAAATGTAGTTTCTTTACATTTATATTATTAGAAACCAACGGTATCCTTACAGTTTATAGCACTTCGGAGAGTCTCGGCTATGGATCGAGTAGCCCTCGCTGAGACGTGTATCGGACGCCACTAAAGCAAAATCTTCTCCAGCCACCGCCAGCACAGTCCTTGGGAACAAAACACACAAGACAGACCATGTTACTGTTTAGGTGAATTTAAAACTGCATATTAAATGACTTGATTCTGTAATGAAAAAGAAATTAAATGTTGAAATAGAACATCAGATCGATAGTGCTTTGGGGTGCCTGGCTGATTTAGGCTTCTCTGTCAAGTCTATGCCCTAGGTCTCCCTACAGCGTTACCCACGGGCATAGCCTGACGTGCACCTCCCCAGATACACGTCGCATGCAGTGTGATCGGTCCACGTGGTAGCATGTCATTTCTGGCTGCTTCTTATTCTTATTATTAAATGCTTCTATTTATAAACCGAGTTGAACGTTGTACTGAATATCTCCTCAGACATCTCTTGTTTTTGCATTTCCATAATTTCAGTAACTGCTGTTCAACATCTGTCCAACTACTGCAAGATTCACTTAGTTTTATTCAGTGTTTTTTTTAAAAAAAAAAAAAAAAAAAAAAAAAAAAAAACACTGGCAAAGAGACTCGGCAGCATGGCATACAAATGTAATCTCAGATCGACACGGACACACCAGCACACATGCATCAGTGCTCACAACACCAGTGTAGGCTTATGGAAGTAGCATAATCCCCTTAATAGGGTCCTCATAAGACTCTATTAAAAAAAAGCGTTTAATTGGATGCATACAAGACTTGTACAGAATGAGCCAGTTATTTCTATCTAAACAAACTATAAAATTGACACAAGATGATCTCCAAAACTATTTATATGAATTATTACTAGATATGCTAGATACACTATATGGATAAAAGTACAGTGGAACTTCGGATTGCGAGTAACGCGGTTTGCGAGTGTTCCGCAAGACGAGCAAAGATTTTGAATCAATTTTGACTTGGAAAACGAACAAGTCTTGGTTTACGAGTACCGAGTATCATGTATCACGCATGCGCTTCTTGTTTTGTTTCCGAGCGTCACATGATCACAACTGAGCCAACGGTTTTTCTCTCTCGTGCTGCAGAATTGTGGGTAATCATCTCCCCTGCTGGGTCTTACACACACACACACACACACACACACAGACTCCTCTTACTTTCGCCTTCACAGACACACACACACACTTTGTCTCTGCTCTACACAGAAACACTGCTCTGTCGCGATTCTTTTCAAAGGTAAAGTGCAGGGTAATTTGTTTTATTTTTACTTTATATTTTGTGTTAATTATTTTTATTAATTTTTTGGGGCCGTGGATCGAATAATTTGAGTTTCCGTTATTTCTTTTGAGAAAATTCAAATTGGTTTACGAGTGTTTTGAAATAAGAGCCCGCTTCCGGAACGAATTATGCTCCTAATACAAGGTTCCACTGTATTTGGCCAAACCTGCAATGACCTTGTATAAATACATAGACTTATGAGGTTGGTCCCCTTTTTGCAGAGATAACGGCTTCCACTCTTCTTGGAAAGCTGTCCACAAGATTTTGTAGTGTTTCTGTGGGAATTTGTGCCAATTCATTTTGTAGAACATTTACTAGGTCAGGCACTGATGTTGGACGAGAAGACCCTTCGCATGAACTCCGTTCCATTTCATCTCAAAGGTGCACGATGGAGTTGAAGTCAGGGCTCTGTGTGCGCCATTCAAGTTCTTCTACACTGAATTCACCAAACCATGTCATTATAGTCCTTGCTTTGTGCACTGTGGCACGGTCATGTTGGAATAGAAAAGGGTCTTCCCCAAACTGTCCAAACGAAGTTCGAAGCATAGAATTGTCCAAGATGTCCTGGTATAACACTGAAGCATTAAGATTGCCCTTCACTGTGGATAAAGGGCCTGACTGAAACACCTGAAGGTTTGGCCAAATACATTTGTCCACATAGTGTGTGTCAAGGAAAGAAAAGAACAAGAGCAAAAATCTACATTCAGTAATAAACCAATCTGAGGTAAGTAAGGTTCTGTCAATCAAACACAAACTAGCTCAGTGTTAAAGCGAAACTGAATGATGATTGTGCAGCTAAAGAAGCTAACGAAGCTAAACACACCATTGAACTCAGTGAAGAAATTATTACTGTGTATATAAAACGAATAATCACTCATTCAATTAGGCTTAATATAAATTAAACCTCAAAATTAGAAATGACAGATTTAGCACTCACAACAGCTAGCTAGCTAGCGCCTAATAAAATTATGACAACGATGACTTTACCTCGTTTACATGACATTTATACTCGGAAAACACATCATTTCGTATTCAAGATATAATTTTTGAGTGATTTATTCCTCAGACCTGTTATAAAACCCCGATATTTTAAACCATGGACTGAGGCTGATGTCTGCTTAGCGACACCGCGTACAGGGAAGATGACAAAGCCGGCTCGGCTTCGTTTTAGCATTATTAGCATTATTTTTTATTTCTTACCCTCCATTAAAGGCGTAAGGAGAGAATTTATGCTCTACAGGCCCGGTGTAGTGATACTCCTTCATCTTTCCGTTTTCTCCAAAAGCCTGTGTGGACAGCATGACTGCACCTGAACTGAAAGCGCAACTTTTCCTCACAAATCTCGCTGTCTCACTGCAACATGGCGGACGGAAGTTGACTTGTTAGCTCCTTCCGGTTTGTAGCGTCACTGGTACGAAATAAATAACACATTTAAGTAATTTAATTTCTAGTGTAAAGACAAATAATTCGTATTATTATTATTATTATTATTATTATAGAGAGACTTAACTAATCATCTTAGGATAAAGTCTTTTTTTTTAGCCATGGATTTTTTCTTAACAAACTATAGTTTTGGCAAATCTTCCCAAACTAGGGAATCTAGGTTAGAACATATACTTTATGCATTACACAAGTATTTTTTTTAAACAATTGTTTACAGATTTGTATTTCACTTATAATTCACTATGGCACAATTCCAGTCAGTCAGAAGTTTACACGGGTCCTTCTACAGAAAAGGTGTCATTTGGGTCATAAAAATTAATACTGTAAATACAGTATATAGACGAATATCACTCACTCATCTCCTGCCATGCGGACGGCCCGAGTTCGATTCCCAGCCATTGCCCAAACCCCCCAGCGACTGGATGCAGTGCCGGTCCCAAGCCCGGATAAAATGGGAGGGTTGCGTCAGGAAGGGCATCAGGCGTAAAACCTGTGCCAAGTTGTTGTGCGGACTGGATGTTCCGCTGTGGCGACCCCTTGCCGGGAGCAGCCGAAAGACCAACAACATCTTCTATACCGCTTTATCCTGTATTCAGAGTCACGGGGACCTGGAGCCTATCCCATGAGACTTAGGGCACGAGGCAGGGTACACCCTGGACAGGGTACCAATCCATCACAGGGCACACAAACACACACACACTCACACACCCATTTACACACTATGGGCAATTTGGGAACGCCGATTAGCCTAACCTGCATATCTTTGGACTGTGGGAGGAAACCGGAGTACCCAGAGGAAACCTACCAAGCACGGGGAGATATAGACGAATATGTAGAAATGTATTTCTTCTTTCACGGAATGACTTCTTTAATAGCAATAACTTACTTTTAAACTTTATGAATCCATAAAAAGTAGAACTTAAAGCAGTTTTATATGTACATTTAATAACTGGTGTTACTTCTCTTCCTGGTAACACCAATGATGGTAACACAATTGATACCAATTAAGAGAAAAATCATAACTATTTATAAAATGGTTTACATGTATAAGACCACATGATTTTAAATGATGTCAAAATCAATGAATTATTAGATGAAATAATTTTTATGTCAAATTTTTGACAGTTATAAATATAAAATGAGTAACACCAATGACAGACTTAAAAGCTTTGTTTAAAATTGCTAAATAAATTATGGCATTTCTAAAAAATAAAAAAAAAATTGTCCACTGCTCTTCAGCGACGTCTGACACAGGAACCATTTCATATTGTCAAATGTATTTTAAAATAAAACAATTTTTGTGTAACAGTAACACCAATGACATAGTTTGGGGTGACTGATATTTATTTAATATTATTCATTATAATCAACTGGTATTTCATGATTTTGATGTTTAACTTATTTTATATGATGTTGATGTTATTGTGAATCAGATTTATTTCATGAACAAAGCATATCTTTACATGAAAAGTATATATTAAAATATATATTCCCACTTCCATTTATGATCATGGCCTTTAACTAATGTTACAATTAAATACTTACTGTAGTATTAAAATAAGAAAATGTATTTCATGATTTAAAGTACAGTACATACTATATTTTTTAACATATACAAGTAAGGCGTATTTTATGTTAATTTAAATGATTTTGGCGTCAGCAAAACCAAGTGACATAATTTTATACCATTTTTGTAGAATGGCCCAAATATTCTCAGCTGACTGTGCCTTTAAAAAGCTTGGGGAAAATTCTGAAAATTATGTCATGACTTTTAACATAATCCTAAATCACAGACTTTTGTTAGGCTGAATGACACCTTTTCAGTCAATTGGAGGTGCACCTGTGTAGGTATTTGAAGGCCTGCCTTCAAACTCAGTGTCTCTTCGTTTCTCTTCAGGAAAATCAAAAGAAATCAGCCAAATCCTCAGATAAAAATTATGTGGACCTCCATAAGTCTGGTTCATTCTTGGGAGGAATTTCCAAATGCCTGAAGGTACCACGTTCATCTGTACAATTAATAATAGGCAAGGATAAACACCATGGGACCACAAAACCATCATACCGCTCAGAAAGGAATTTTTATTTATTTTTTATTTTATAGAACTTTATTAATCCCAGAGGGAAATTGCTCAATTTTCGCATATCCCAATTAGGAAACT
>JAQMYG010000038.1:27797118-27825892 GCA_030014215.1 Clariallabes teugelsi | reverse complement strand
GACCCAGCAGGGGAGACGATTACCCACAATTCCGCAGCGCAAGAGAGAGAAAAAACGTTGGCTCGGTTGTGATCACGAGACGCTTGGCATCAAAACAAGAAGCGCATGCGTGACACATGATACTCAGTACTCGTAAACCAAGACTTGTTTGTTTTTCAAGTCAAAATTTATTAAAAATCTTTACTCGTCTTGCGGAACACTCGGAAACCGCGTTACTCGTAATCCAAGGTTTCACTGTAATTAATTTTGCAAGTCTGCTAAACCAAATGTTTTTTTTTCTGCCCTCTTTATTTTTTGCAAACACAGACGGGCATCACCACAGATATGGAAACTGAAGCAGAACCTCCATGCCATAAGGAAGAGGCAAACATTTTCACTTTCATACGTGAAGATGTGTGTTCATTGAAAGTAAAGTAGGGCTGCAACAAATAATCTACATAGTCGACAAAAATCTATGACAAAAATTAGTTTCCAATGAATTTACTTGTCAATTCTTAGCTAAGATATTGCAGTCAGTTTCACATTCATATAAAACACAAGTGAGCAGCATTTCTAATAGATCAGATTAGGTGGGTTTTTTACAGGAGAAAATGTAAACATATATTCAGTTGTACCTGGTTCTCCATCCATGTCCAGAGTAAGATAAAACAGATTTTATGCTTATTTCTTAAGAAATAATGTCCTAGTATAAAACTAATTATACCACACATTAATACAGTGCGTGCACAGTGGTGCTTGTCTTTTTTTGCCTACTTTATTACCCAAAGTTTTTCACTTAGGGTGCTTTCACACCTACAGCATTTGGTGCGCACCAAACGTGTTTTTTTTTTTTTCCTTTTTTTTTTTTCCTTTTTTTTTTTTTCCTTTAAAAAATTTTTTTTTTACTTAGATTAGGAAATGCTTATATAAATAAAAATCGAATGAGTTGGCCGCTGTTTGGGAGGTTCTGGCTGAGTTTGTTCATGAAACCTTCCTGGAATGCACCTTGAGTGATCAGATCAATGCTGGAACTTTTCCTGATGTCATGTGTGACTCATTGACTTGCAAAGCCAGATAGTAACATACATGGAATTCCCTTTCCATTCCATAGATCAAACCATGTCTTAGGTGTGTCAAAAACCCCAGTCATACATTTTGTTTGCCCTGCATGGAGGTTTTTTTTTTTTTTTTTTGTATTGTCATTGGGTCTAATCTGGGTGTTAACTGGGAATGACCTACAAGTACAAGGTCTATGAGGAATTTGTAATATAGGTTTTTTTTTAAATCTAAAGTTTAAAACCAAGCAGTAGGTGGCATAGTGACTTGGCAGTTTTTGAGGTCGCATCCAGGGTTAGAGGCTCAACTCTCACATCCTGTCTGTATGTGGAGTTTGAGTGTTCTCCTTGTGTTTTGTGGATTTTCTTAAGGTACTCTGTTTCATCCCACAGTCCAAAGACATATGTTTTAAGCTGACTGGCATTTATTTTCAAATTGCCAGTATTGTGTGTGTGTGTGTGTGTGTGTGTGTGTGTGTGTGTGTGTGTGTGTGTGTGTGTGTACTTCCTCCCTCTAATGGGGTGCCCCCCACCTTGTACCCTGACTTCCCTGTGATCCATAAGCAAATAAGCAAATGCTGTAAAAGAATTCTCTATGTAAAGATGTGTCTCATACATAAGTATGAGTTCTATTTAATTTTCTATTTTTAGTTTCGAAGCCATATTTGGTTCGAAATAAAAAGAAAATATATTGTATAAGTATCAGTTGTGTTTTGAGTTAAATGCCTTGATGAGAAATGTTCATAAGAGCACCATTGTTAAAGAAACTCTTCAAATATTTAGTTAATTTAAAATAATTAGCAAGTACAGCACGTTTAACCAAAATGAATAACTTCTGTGTTTGGATGCAATGGTATATTGTGCAGAGAGCAAGCAGGGATTTCGGCAGGTCTGTGTCCTGCTCAAGTGTCTTTCTGACATTCTGGAGTTTGAGCTTACATTTCTAGTGACCGGTCCGGAAACATAACAAATAAACTGCCTCATATTTAAAATTTGACATATTTTGTATTAATTTTAGCGTTATGTAGTTTTGTAAGACAGCATTTTTCTATTTATTTTACATCAATAAAACCAGGAGCTCTGCTCCCACAGAGTGCCAGGGCCTGCCTGGAGATCAGGTTATTGTGAAAGTGTGGAGTTTTTCGTTTCCTCCCCAGTAACCTCCTTCCTCCAAAAGAACAAAACAAGGAGCAGTCAATGGGAATGAACAAGTTTGTGAATATTTGTCTATGTCTGGTGATGCAGTCCATCACATGACACCATGCACACCAGATGACACCATACACAGCACATGCACACCATATGACATCAGGTCACTGGGTCAAGGTATTTGATTGGGAACGTGGTTTTTGGTTTCAGAACTTTAAAAATATGCATATAAATTAGATTAAAATGATAAATTATAACTATCCTAACCATCCCTGAGGAGCAGACCAGGGGTCAGAGAAACTGAGAAACTCCCCGAGATGACAATAGGAACTAACCTTGAGGGGAAACTCAAAAGACTCAATAGGGAACCCATGCTCATTTGGGTGATATCAGATAATATGACTGGCATATCCGTGTACTTTAGGGTTGAAAGTTCAACACAGCTGAAATGAAATGCGTTTAAGTTAATATAAACTCCACTTTCACTGATGGAGACTCCATCTCCATGGCCGTTTGTAACAAACCTGTTGTCATCAGGTGTCCATGCAATGAGTCAGGATCACTGGTATCTCAGGAGAGCTATGTGTACAGTACATAGCCAGGGAGAGATAGAGAGAGGGAGAAGAGAGAGAGACAAGGTCAATGTATGCTGTATATTGTGCAAGAGAGCAAGCAGGGACTCCGGCAGGAATAACTATGTCAACATAACTAAGATGTTGAGCCAGAAGGGAACACAGACATGAGAACATCCTGAGAACAGAGGCATCCAATCACGTTACCATCAACAAACCTGAGTCAACAATGAGATCAACAGCAACAACAGCATCCAGACATACCAGTTCACCATGAAACTCTACCTTCACGAGTCCCCCAGATCTGCAGCTTTAACTATGAACAAATCTATTCTCGAAAGGCCTGACTAAATCACCCTGTTTTTCAGTCCAGAACATTAAACAGAAACACCAATTCTCACCAATTCATACATTTTGGACATTTGGACTGGCATTAAGGTGGCACTCTTTACTGTGGGTGAGACTTTGGGTCTTCTTAGAGACCTTGGTGAAGCACCTCCCTATAGTTTGCACTTGTACAGTACAATTATTTACAGTGATCTTAAAAGCTGTGGTAGGTTAGAAATGGCTCCATGACATGTTCTTGACTTGTGCAAATGTCTATATACTAAGCTACTTGAGTTTTCCGGTGTGTTGTTCAGTTCAACAAATGCTGTTAAACACTCCCTTTTATGTTGGCATAAAGCAGCTACCAGCTGTAGTCGTCAATCATGATCAGTAACAGAAAGTTGAGAAGCCTTGAGCTTGGCAAAAAAAAAAAAAATGTTTTGGGACTTTCAGCACCACTGATCCAATAATCTACAGTATGTGGGTGTATGTATATTTTTGGCCTTGTATGTATAATTTTGATCCTGTGATGATTTCAGAAACCCCCAAATAAATTAAACCTTGTGCTGAAAAGTGGTCCACCAATCAGCCATAAGATTAAAACTGTTAACCATATTAGTTGTAGGTTCTACTTCTGCCACCAAAACAGCTCTGAGCCCTGGAGGCACGACTCCATAAGACCTCTCAAGGAGCACTGTGGTGTCTGGGACATTAGTGGCAGATCCGTTGAGTGCCGGATCTCCATGGATCAGACTTGTTTGTTCAGCACATCCCATGGATGCTCGATCGGATTGAGATCCGGGGAAATTGTGTGAGGCCACATCAACGAACTTGAACTTGAGTCCCATACACAGCAAGTTGTGACGCACTGGGTGTTCTGATACCTTTCTATCATAGACAACTTAACTTTTTTTTATTATTATTATTTGTCCTACTGTACATTGGCGGGCCTAGATGACCAGAAGAGAATAGAGAACAATCGTTCTGCACCAGACCATTTCAAATAAATCATTGGAGGCCATGTTCATGTGTTGAGTACTGTATATGTAATCTTCTGACCACAGCCATGATGTTCATTTACAGTACATTGTGTGGCTGTACTTTTTTCAGACATTCCCAATGATTGCAAGGCAGGTGGTAGGTATGTGGAAGGCGTGGCACCCACATGCGTGGCGGTTCTTTCCCCCCACCTCCTCTGAATGTCCCCTCCCTCTGAGCTGCTTTCCATCCAGCAGTGAGTAAGCGGCTAGGGGGCCGCTGCTGCTCTTCCTACGCATCACTCACAAGCTTGTGTGGGCTGACTTTCACAAGTGAATTATTCGAAAGAGTGACAAAAAAAAATTACCGACAAAAATGCCAGAGACAGAAAGAGAGCGAAAAAAAAGAAACAACTCACGAATGACGTGTGGTAATTCGTGGTCACAAAACTTCCTGAGACAAATGGCAATAGTTCCTGTGTTTCAACTTCAACTATGTGTCGACTTCCTCTGCCTTTCTGTACCGGTGTTTTACACAATATCTAAAACATTACAGCAAATTACCGTCAATACGCATGACATTTTTCTGCACTTTACTGTAAACTTAATAGTGAAACCTATTCATAAGTATCACTTCTTTATGGACTCGTATTCTTATCGACTAATGATTTGTCTCCGATCTTTAATAGACTCAGCTGTTAAATGCAAATGTCTCCCAAAAACAAACAAACAAAAAAAAGAATCGATTCAGTTACGTATCGCAATAGGTGACTCCAAAAAAATCTTTTTTTTTTTTTTTAAATAAGATTTTTTAAAATTTGTATGTTTACATTTGAGTACAATTGCAGTTCCTCTATAATCCTACAGGTGGAGCATGCTAAAGAATGTCATAGAATCCTGTGTGATAAACATTTAAAATTATTAGTAAAATTTGTTGAGAATTATAACAAAATCTGGAAAAATGTTAATATCAAATCAGAATATGTATAAAATCGTGATACTAATAGAATAGCAATAGAAATTAATCGGCACCTAGGTGTCGTGATGACACCGTATCGGGCGGCCCCTGGTGATTCCCGTTCCTAATATGTAGCACACTTGACAGTTTTTAGGTGACATAACCACATTTAGTGCACATAGAGGCTTTATATTCAGAACATTGTAAATAAAAAAAACGCAAACACCAAGTCGATTCAACTTTTCCTATTAAAAATAATTTATTCCAGAACAACATATAAATAATTATTGTAACACAATACAGATAATGTTTATTGTGAATAAATACCAAAACACACCCCCCTCTACCCACAAAGAAAAAAAAAAAAAGTGGTATTTTTTTTAAACTAGGTCTACAGTTGGAATGTAACTATGTCAGAAGTAAGTCAGAAATACCTCAACTAATTCCAGAGCAGCTTATTACGTTCTGTGCAAATTGGTGATCTGAACTGAATTCAGACTCAGTAGTTGAAGAGCCAACACTCCTAACGGTGGGACTGTGAATTGTTCTTCTTCTTTTGTCGCATCTGTTGTATAAAGCACGTTTGCACACGGGGCCTGCGCATCTCTAGTTTCTCCACTATCGTAGCTGGCAGAAATGAAACGTCTAACGCACGTGCTTGATTCTCGGTTGCCAAAATAGCAACGTTTTCTACGTGCGTCTCTAAGCAAACGTTGGGAGCAGTGGTCATGTTAAATGGACGTGTTTCCGCATACCGAATGTATGCAATAGAGGCATCATGTGAACATAGCAGAAGTAAAGTATAGGGAAGGAAACTCCCTTGTACATTTTTTTTTTTTTTTTAAAGCAGATTAAACTGGGTGCTCACGAAAAAAGGATGTACACAACACACTGGTGTGTTTACTTTCTGATTTGTCTGGTTTTGCTGTTTTTGTTTTTGTTTTTTAATAAAGGAATCTATCCTGTCTTGCATGCACGGTTCTTTCGCGTTGCTGTTTCTTTGATGTGGTGATTCTCTTCAAGCACGTGTTGTTTGTTAAGGTGTGATGGAGAACCTGTTTTTATTGCACTTCGGAATTTATTTTTCTCTTTTCTTTTTAGCTACGGGGAAAATGTTAGAATATATCCAACATCAGCTAGCGCCGTAGCGAGTAAACGTAAACAGACCAAACCGAGTCCAGCAAGGCGAAATCGGGTGAATAATCACTTCAAGCGCGAGCAGGCCACAAAAAGTGAGCAATGATAAATAAATAGGTTTTTTTTGTTTGTTTTTTTTTTAAACAACAAAAAAAAAATCTCAAAGGCAACAGGTCCGATTTGGCAGCAGACATCAAATGGTGCAGCAGAAAAGAAAACTGGAGCTCTGCTTCGCGAACACTCATTGGCACTTAACCTACATTTGTAAGAAATAAACTGGTTTTCTGAGGCCTCTGTAACCCTGTAGCTGTGTCTCCTGTGTATTTCCTACAGGCCCCGCTGGATTACTGCCATCTGCAGCGGCAACGACTTGGTCGTGATTATTCTGGAAGTTACTTTGGTCAAATTTCACTATTTTCAGCTCACAATTGAAAAATCGATCTTTTAAAAGGCCCCCCCCCCAACCCAGACACACAAATTTCCTCATCAATGTACAAACTGTTTACAATCTTATTACCCTGTTTGATATAAATCACAGATAGCACAGATGTATGCAACTGGATGCCAGTGTATCATCAGTTTCTTTATATCAACAGCCCCGTCTGTCTTATTCACATAGAAAAATGATCAAAACTTTGCTCGAGAGGTAAATCGCCAGTGTTTACACCGCTGCTGGCACCCGGAAAACAGGTGGCTCAGTTAGCTGTGGAATTCCATGTAGGAGATGATTCGCACGCATCGCCGTGCAACCGTTCCAGTCCCCGTCTTCCGAAAAGGAACCTGGTAGCATCAGCCCCGGTAAATCTGCTTAAAGTGGTCGCACTCGTTGCAGTAGCCTTGTTTTTCCTGGTTGGCATAATGATCGCAGCCTTGTGTCCTGCAACGTTGCTTGCTCTTCTCTTTTGGCGCGTGGGCACGACGGCCCTCGCGCTGCCCGCCGCGATTCAGGCAGTCCGGGCACAAGTCCGTGCAGCCGGGTGACACGTTCTTACATCCGCTGCGGCGGCACTGGACCTGGCTGAGTGTCGCTGTCGGCCGTGTCTTGGGCGCTCGCTGAAAAAACGAAGGATGAATAAATAAGTATGCGATTGAATAAATAAGGAGATTTATCATCATCATTTGGACGCGGACGTCTTTAAAAGGACTCACCAAGGCTGGAGGAGAAGTGGAGCCTCTGCTAGCGGCTTCATTCAGTCTGGCGCTCTGCTCCTTCACGTAGCACTTGTTGCAGTAGCCCTCGAGCATGGCTTTGCCCATGGCACCGCAGCCTTGCCCACGACACCGCACGTTCTGAAAACCTGCCTCCGATGTATGTCTGGGCTGCACCACTGCTGGAGCTGCCTCTGCATCAAGAACACCACCAGGACATACGTTACTCTCGCGCTAACTGTGCGTTTGCTACAAATATGCTGTCTTTGTTTACTTAGATGAAGAAAGATCACAAGGATGCTCAATATCTTTTCAAAAATCAAAAATTACTTTTAAGAAACTAGCATAACTCTAATAACTTTCATCTATCATTATGCACATGTGGTTGTTCCACTTACGGTGATTGGTCTGATAGTCCACATAACAAATAGTACAGAATCCTAATTTCTCGGGTGTACCGAAGAACTGGCAGCCCGAGCGTTTGCAGAGGCGTGCTGTCTGTGGGTTCCACGTGTGCCCAGTGGTACCAGGGCGCTCCGGCTCCCTGGATGGCGTCCACCCTGGCATGTCCATTGTGGGCTCCTGCTGCTGGGCAACAGCACTCCCTTGCATGCACGGCGGACAAAGGCCGTTGAATGTCCGAATGGCCTCTTGCCTACATGCGCTGCACTGCTCCGTGTCCCTTTCTCGATCTTTTTCTCGTTCTCGGGTGCTTGGGCCCCACTGAGCATGTCCCCAACCATGGGCAGGGCCCTGGGGTTGCCCGTTCCCTGCCTGACGGGTATTGAAGCAGCGTTCGCACAAGCCGTCGTGCTCTACACTGAGCGTGAAGAGACAGCCGGGCGTCTTGCACTTCATGGCGTGCGTCTCACTGTACAGACTCAGACTGGGTGCCGTCGGTGGCGCCGAGCGCGGGCTCGGGATTGTCGGCTCGGACGGCGCGTTGGCATGATTGGTTCGGTTGGGGCGACTGGTAACGGCCTCGTGCTTACCGCTGGCGCGCCGCTTCTCGAAGCACTGGTGGCAGTGCGGCTGCGTGTCCACCGAGACGTAGAAGGTGCAGCGCGGCGTCGCACAGCGGATCTCTATCAGCGACAACTGTGAGACAGAGAACGGCGGCGGTGCCTGCTGTGACGTGGGTGGCCACAGCGCATCCTTGTCCTCCTGCCACCGCTTGTACTCATGATTCACCAGCTGCAGGTAGTCTTCCATTAGGTTCATGTCCTCAGGCAGATTGCCCTCATCGAGGCTGATGGGAAATGAAGCAAACAAAGTAAGCAAAATCTATTGTAATTATGAATGATAAACTTTTGCCTAAAAGGTCCTGCAATACATTTCAGCAGAAGGATTTGAATCTCAACATCTACAAGACTAATGGAATCACTGGTGGTGCTTGTATGTGGCTCGTACCGTGCTGCCCTGATAATCTGTGTTGGGTCATAGCCCAGGCCAATCACAGGGATCTCCATGAGCATCAGATATTCATTTAGCAGTCGCTCCTTCTGTTGCTGCTCTTTCTCCGTCAAAAAGTGGATGCGCAGCTCCTCGAACCCTCCCCTTCCTGGATTGATCAATGGTAGGGCTCGAAACTCTGAAAGAAATCAGGACATCATTATAGAAAAATAAATAAATACACTTTAAACATAAAAGTAACAAAATCTGGTACAGTAATAAGAGCAGGTTAATAGAGTTCCGGCTTGTACCTGGACCGCTGTCTTTGATTGTGATTAGAGGTGCAAAGTGTTGCGAGTCATAGCCGAGCACTATGGGATACTTGTAGCACTCTCCTGGAGGCCAGTGGAGAGGCAGGTAAATGCCTCCTACATTGAGGGGTGAAAAAGAGGAGCCAGACTTCATACTCCGCAGCACTTGATCTGCAGATACAGAAAAGTATAAGAGTTGATGTTACTGTGTACAAGGACAGGTTCCGGGGGGAGGGGGGGGGTGTGAAATAACCAATGGAAATGTAAGCGTCGATTAGTTCTCACACCTGCGATTACGATAATTGGCCGGCGCAGGATATTTGACAGCACGAAGATATGGATGTCTTCCAAGGAGTCGAACTGTAGGCCGTTGCTGCTGGTGACAGGAGACGCCATATCAACTATCTTCGTCCATTCGTCTTCCCAGTTCTGAAAAATATGTATATTTAAAATTAATTTATAGAAATGTCTCATGACCCACAATTCTGTAGGAAACTGAAACCACAGGCACACCCTGACTGAATATTTACAACACAAAACTTACACTGCTCTCAAAAACAGGTTGCGATATATTTAACTACGTGACCAAGAACCAGTTTACATTTTACTAACATGCAGACACACCATTCTGTCCAATGTTACATTTCGGTGGCTTGGCATTTGGTGAAAGTGTGTATGTAGGTAGTCACCGTGGTGCTGTAGCGCAGGCCGGTCTGGGTGAACTCCTGGGAGTGTAGCAGCTCTGTCTGAAAGCGTGCCCTGAAATGACTCGTGTCCGTCTCTTTGAGCACGGCGTAAAGGGCCTTACGCAGGACCAGGTCTGTGTCCTGGACACCCAGCATGTACTGTGAAGCTGCATGGAGCAGGCAATTCCCATCACCTAGACAAAACAAAGAAAAAGCACGACCTTAAACATGAACATTAAACTTCACGCATGCAATAATGACAATTTTGGTGAAAAGACTTGTGCCTTTGGTACTATGCTGTTATAATCCTAAAATAAATAAATAATTGCACATTTCTGAATTCTCACACCCATCCGTCAGAACAGTACAAAACACAATAAACTCTTCAAGTTTGATCTGACAAGAATCAAAGGGAGCAAAAAGGGCAGAGTTGAGTGCGTGTGCTGCAGACTGACTTGCAGTTCCGGTTTGAATGCTCTCTGTTCTAGGCCGCCTCCACAAGCTCAAAAGGGTATTTTTTTCCTTTAACAAAAAAAAAAAAGAAGAAGAAAAAAAATCCCCAAAGGCTATAAGAAAAGAAAGAAGCAAATGTGTTCTACGACTTGACGTTAAAAAAAGCACCAGACATTTAGTTACATGGAGTATAGTGAATATCTCTGGACTTTGCGGCCAAAAAAAATATTTTGGTGCCATAGGAGCTATAGTTATGTGTTTAATCAGGCGATGTGACAAAAGAAAAAAAAAAAAAGAACTGGGGAATTTCCAGCATGCTGCTGGAACAGTTAAAAGGTATCTATTACAGATGGCCATATATCTTTTAAAAGAGGAAATAAGCCTTACGGACGTGTTAAAAAGAAGCCGCCTATAGCAGGAAGGGTGTGTGCGTGTGCGCATATATCTATACTGTATGTATGCGAGTGTGTGTGTGTGTGTGTGTGTGTGAATATATATAAATAGACAGATAGATAGATAGGTAGATAGATAGCTTTGCTAAAACACATGACCTTTAGAGTGTTCTGTGCTAATAAAATAGTGATACATTATAAAGTAAAGAATTACATTCCTGAGGATAACTTACAACTTTTTTAAACAACTAAACTTTTACATTTCATTGTGACATAATAAGAACGTACATACAAAAACCATACATATGCTACCCCTATAAATCATTTACAAATATTTTAAGCACTACAATGATATAAAAGGAAATTACAAATTCCTAAGAGTTTATGAAATGTCTTGCCATTTGATGATGTCCACTTAACGTGGAGAATTAGAACTTTTGTTGCAGAACTAACCGAAGCAGTGCATTTGAATTTGAGCTAAATAAAAAAAAAAAAGTTTATAAATAAAGCCTGACTTAATGATTAATTATTACAAAGACGCATTAGGTTATGTCGCTATAAGCAGATGAACTAGATTCCATTGAAAACTTCTGGGTTTTTTCGAGATGGTGCAACTGGTGCGAGTCCTGGTAACAGACTATTCTAAAACAAGGCTATAACACAACAGCGAGGAAATTCCCCCGTAAGCGATTTGCTCTGATTAAGTGTCGCGAGTCTGACACGGCAGCTTTTTCGTTCCCTGCTCAGCTCTTGAGACAGCAGAGTGGCTGGACTTTCCAAAGGGGAGGGACCTCATTCAACAGGAATGTCTTTTTTCGCTCGCTAAACTTCCAATATCACAATAGGGGGCCTCCTTCGGTTCTTTTAAAATTCCGGATGGAGTCCCAAGTCAAGCAAGGAACAAAATTGATGGTCGTCTGGACAAATTATTGCCCCAGGCAACCTGTTTTTTTTTTGTTTTTTTACCATTCAGGTTTTAAGTTGTTAAGTGTTTAGATGTTTGTTATAAATTACAGTGTACTGTTTTAAATTAAAACATATTACCATAGGACTGGTCCACCTACATAAGGCATGTTGAGAAACTGCTTCTTCTTTTCTAATTTTAGAAAAGAATTTCTCTAGTTCAAGGGCAAAAACTTTCCTCTCAGGTTGAAAGTAAATCTATAACAATTTTACATTACCAAAGACACTTACAATACGATACATCTCCCCCCCCAAAAAAACTAAATGATTACGCCTCATCTAAATCAATGAACACTGCCTAATGAGAAGGGAAAACTGATATGAAAGATGTATAGTGGACATTTTGGAAATACCCAGACCACATCCTCATCAGTAAGGTCTGTATTTCAGCCTCAGCTTCCAAACATGGACATAAAATGAAATGAGTCAGCTTTGCGACCGCTGGCATGGACCGTCCTGCCATCCTTGCCCTTGTCCTGGTGTCACCTGATGGGATTAATTTGACTAATAAGCAGCCGGTTGAAAAGCAGGCTCTTCAGATCTTCCGTATTTGTGACGTGGGTTAATTAAAGTGAAGGCTGTGTTGAGCTTAAGTCTTTCTGATAGGAACTATATACATATACAGAGTAAATGATAAACTTCAACAACCATAAACGTCAACTAAAACTAAACCACTATGAAAGAAGCGCAGAAATGTTTTAAATGATCATACATATTAGCTTTTCATCTCCAACCAAATTTAAAGACAACAATGCGATGTTTATATACGATTCCGAGGGGGGAAAAAATGGCGAGAACAGACTTGCAACATTTATCATCACACACGTTTTTGTGACATTTTGTTCAGGTGGTGTTACTATTCAATTACAGTATAGCACACAGGAGGAAAAGTGTAAGAACTCTAAAAGACTGGGGTTGAAGCATTACTTATCCAGAGCCAGTCATGTAGCCTGACCTTGGGTTAACAGCGGACGTGTTCAGCTCATAAAACAAGTGACTGTGAATGATGAATCAGGAAAGACCCCTAGATCAAATCTCATGAAAGAATGAAAAGGGATGGCAGGGGGACGTCACTGTGACTGTTTAGGATTTTCCCGTCACTTCTGATATACTCATGCAGCAGAAGAACAGCAGTTTTCCATGACTATTAACTCTTTGATCTGGTCCCAGTTCTTACCAGAGGTTCAGTGCATTTCCATTAAGAGATTCAACAAGGCAGTTCTAAACTGAACAACCTTTTTGTCATTTATCTCAGATAAAAAAAAAAATAAATGTAATGGTCACCAATTAGGGTTCATCTGCCGAGCAAAATAAAAACAAAAATAAAAGAGCAATTTTGCTATAAGAAAATCATTAAAATGGTCATTTCACATCTCCGAGTCTTTTTTTAAACAGGTAAACCATAATTGTAAAGAAATTTGCATCAATCTGTAAAAAAAAAAAAAAAATCATTTTACTAGTAGGCAAAGACTCTATCCTCAACAAGCCTTCCATTAGACCAAACTAATTAAATCCAACCCAAGCTTTGAGGTGAGCTAAACTAAAGCCGTTACCATTTGTCCGGAGTGGCACCAGCTTCTTGACTTCACGGCACCAGTTGAGCCTCTTCTCCTGCTCCAGGGATGTCTGCATCGCCCGGTCCAAGATGGCAGACTGGATGATCTCACGAAAGGCCTGCGGGAACTGGCTCATCCTGATCATTTCCAGCGTGTAGCGGTGCATGCCACGGAGATGGTGAAGCACACCGCTGCTGGCCGCCGGCTTAACGACGTCATGGGGCACACGCTCCCGGATCTTCATGGCCTTCAGGAGGTTACTCACAAACAGGAACTTGGGCAGGAAGTTTTGGCCTTGTGACATTGTGTTCTCTTGGAAAGGGAGTGGGAAACCAGTTTAGCTCTGTGGGGATAAAGACAAAAAAATAATTAGTTTTGTTTCAATATGGGCAAGCTGACCAATCAAATTTACTTTGGGTAAACGGTGAACTCGAAGTGCTGAAGAAGCTACAGACAGGGTACTTAGACTTGTACTCAGAATAGCTGACATCATTACTCTAGCCATGTGAATGAGGTGGTTTAGTTACTGGAGTCTGGACTCATCAGGTATGAGGGAACAAGTCGTGAGACCAGACTGGAACTGGGAAATGCGACTAACTTCCAGACGCAGCGTTTAGGCCCGACTTGTCTGAGGACAACTTGGCCAGTTCTTCTACAGAACACCGTGCATGTCGTGAACAGGGGAAACAAATTCACCACCAGGATGCAGTTAAAGAGACAATAAAAACCACACACGCACGCGGGGGAGTGTTGTCTGTCAGAGGCACAATAGAGAGAGAGAGAAAGAGGGAGAGAGAGAGAGATGGAGAGAGAGAGAGAGAGGGGCCGATGCGGCTTTTCGCCACTCCGAGCCGCCTGACGCTCCAATTACGTAATTCCTCCGATAAAGCCGTCAGAGACAATGCAACGCTGTCACCCAACAAAACGAGAGCACCAGAGCCGAAATATAACCGAGGCCTTTTTTTTTTTTTTTTTGCTCTTCTCTGATGCTTCTAGTTAGTCTGATTCGGATTAAAGGGACATTTTGGCAAACAATGGCTGTCAAGCCGTGGCGCTCCATTCAGACATCCAGACCGATCTGTCGTTTTCCGACCGAATCCGCGACTCATTGTGTCCCGGTGTGTGTGTGTGTGTGTCATTCAGCACCACAGTCAAGACACGCAGACAAGAGCGCGGCGACGACGACGGAAAGCGCACAACTGTTGTTACCTGTTCAATATGTCGGTTATCCGCCAACAAAGCCCATAAGATGCTCCGGTCCTCCGCCGCCTGCTGCTGCTGCTCGATCCGCTGGATCCCCGAGTCGCTTCAGTAGTCCATGGCGCCTTCAGAGCCAACGCAGCAGCCTCTCTTTTCACCAAGCGCACATTCTAGGCGTTCAAAAACACAGCGTAGGACTTATTCTATCCGACAACGGCGCCCAATTGATGTCAATAAGGAAATGCCAAAGGGGATTTCCGAGGAGGTACTTTCCACTTTCACAACCTATCATAAAACGAATTACTTCAGCTTCAGCCTGTACAGCGTTCATTTCTAGCGTGATGACGTTCGCCTGACGTGGTGACGCCCCTGTCTTAGCCACGCCCCACCTGTCGCCGTCTGTGGGCGTGTCCTATTACTATTGTTATCCTGGTTTCGCTTTTCGAACGTAATGTTTCAAAGCATCTACGATAGGAGGACGACTTGTCCTAAGGAGTTGTCGAAAAAGAAATCAAATGATATTGAACACGTACACCCACTTGCATAAGGACTGAATCATCTTGTATGGCAGCCTGTTGTTCTGAAGTGTTGCCCAACCATACAATTTTAGCAACAATCAAAGATTATCCAGTGACTAGAAGTCTTCATTGACTGACTCTATTATACTTTTGTATTACTTTTTCAAATTTAAATTTCATAACTTATATAATAACTTATAGACATAAAACAATCCCTTTTAGACTTAAATTCCAAAAGCCCCTCACTACATTTTTCATGGACATTTTACAAATCATTGCCACATACAGCTTTCTATTCCCCCAAATTTCCACCTACAGAACACTTTACAGATCCACACCAGCCTACTTTTTCATTAAGTATGGATTAAACCACATTCAATGTAAAGGAGCAGTTTTAATAACAAGTTTGAAATAACTATCCCATTTTGATTTACACAACTAAGGCCTAAGGTTTGAAGCATCTTGTATGGTAGCTTGTTGTTCTGTGTTAACCAACCAGCTGTTAGTCACCAAGGCTTTCCGATTTTATCAAAGATCAAAGATTCTTCAGTAACTGGCAAAAATAATATTTATTGATGACTCTATTGTATTTTTGCATTCATTAATTAAGTTCATATGTTTGAGATATAAACCAGGGGTTTCAGTTTGGTTTAAGGACCATTTAAACTGTGAACTAAATTCCAAAAACCCCTAACTACAGGTTTCATGAACATTTATAAATATGTTCATTAACACATAGAGCTTTCTATTCCCCAAAATTTCCACTTAAAGAACACTTTGCAGATCCACACCAGCCTACTTGTTCATTAAAGAACAAGTAAAATAAATCAGTAATATCAGATTGTGATTTACACAACTTTTTACACACACAATACACATAATATACGGACATATTGATTGACTGTTGTGAATATTGGTGCTATAATGAGTAGACCAGTTGTGTAAATCAGAAACTTTTAAGAAAGTTCAGCTCTTTAAATTTCTCTGGATAAGAACATTTCATTTTCTAAAGTTAATGACAGTTTTTACCATACAGTCGTTTGTATGATTGTCATTAAAACATAAGATTGCAACCTAAATGTTTGTAAATTCAATGAGAATATCACGTGTTCCAACATTTGTGTTAGACTAGACTTTCAATATAAACCATGTTCTTTCACCATGTATAATTGTAATAAAGCTATACATAATCCTCCTTTCTGCTTCTTTATGTGTACTTTACTGCTGTGAGTGTGTGGAAATATACATGTACATACCATTTAGTTTCAGTCTTCAAACACACAGTACACAGCATCTATGAGGGAGCCACTGTCCTGTACCATTTGCCCAAATCCTTTTTAATAAGGGTCCTCGTAGACATATCTCATATTCTCATGTGCTATACAGCCTCCTGTAATATACCACACACAGAGACCACTCATAAGGGATATAAACCTACCTATGATTCACATTAATCACCTAAAAGTTTTTTTTTTCATTTACTTTAGTCAAGGGGAACTTCCCCAGAGTTATTTTCAGACAGACATGAAAAGAAAACATTATGAGGTGCAGTACAAAAAGTTTTTTTTCTTCTTTTTTTTCCACAGCTTAGCCTTTTCTATTATTTTCTCCCTATGGTTAGACTAAAATGATAAAGGGGTCCATTTATGATAAATAATGTAGTGGCTAAAATAGTGTTTGTATTGGTGTATTTTATTAGGTGTAACAGGAAACCAAGATCATATAAGACTACATTGTTAGTCAAGCTGTGACAAAGAGATGTTACACAAGGTTGTTCAGAGACATGGGATATTCAGGAGTTTGGAAACAGTGGTTTACAAATTTGATTCAAGAAATTTAAACCATTTACTACTGACTTGGCAATCAAAAAAGAACGTATGCACCATCTAGTGGTCACCAGAAAAACTGCCTTATTACATTAACTGCTCCTCATTAAAGGGATTAGTGTTCTTAAATGCTCTTTCTGTTACTCAAGTAAACTTTGAAAATATTTATAATTTTATTGTCCTTAATAAGGTATTGTATTTTCAAAACATACATTAAAATCCACCATCTAATCTAAAGAACAGGGTTGAATCAGCCTAAAGTTTGATTGATTAAAGCTAGTTATTTAGTTTGTTTAATTTAGCTAGTAGCTAGCTATCTAGTTAAGGTTTCTAAAATAACTTGTTAAGTAAGTTAGCAAGTTAAGCTTTTTTTTAATTAGCTAGAAAATGAGGTTGAAATAGATAGCTACAGCTTTATAAAAAAAAATTGTCCTTAATGTGCCTTAGCATTCATTCCAAAAAGATTATTAATGTTACCTAACCAGCAAGCAAAATTCTAGGTTTGTTTAAGTTAGAAGAATATTCTTAATGGCTAAGAGCTTGGCTAACTTGCTAGTAAAACAGAGTTGGACATAATGATCTCAAGGCCAGCTTATTTCATCTTCTTTTTTTTTTTTTTTAACAGATGAAATAAGCAGGGCTTGAGATCATTATGTCCAACTCTGGTTGGCCAATATTTATATATATATTTATATTATATATAATATATAATTTTATTTATTTATTTATTTATTTATGTTTAATAATTCTCCTGAATAATATGGGTTGTGTAAATCTAGGTACTTTTTGATTTTGACTCAAGTAAATTTTTGCATTCATAATCTTACTTTCAATTTTGACACAGGTTTTTTATTTTATTTATATATATATAGTATTTTACCTTTTCCACCTCAGGATTGTATTTCAGAAAAGTATTTGTGTCAAAAGGTAATATGAATACCATTGAATTTCTCAACTGTGCATGTGATGTCATTCTGGAAATCTGCGATTTGTTCTTTTTTCTTAGGCAGAAATGGGATCATATTTATTTTGTTACAAGGCATCTCCAAGCCATTTTATACTCAACTTATTTAGTGTACATTACAATTAACCAATTCCTGTGATGTATGGAATTGAATGTATGGGCAAACAGCAGGAAACCCATTCAAGGACTTAGAAAGTAATTTCATATTCTCTTTACATTTTTAATTCAGGAATTTCCAGTGATTACTGTCAAAATTCACAGAGGGGACAAACAAGAACTACTACTAGGAAATATAACCTGGTGTGGTGTAAAACAAAGAACTGGAAAACCAAAATACAGGAAACAGTGACAACAGCCAACAAATAGAAAGTTACTAAAATAGGGTTAAATAGGGAATAAACATTCTGTCATTACGTAAATCTGCTCTTCCTTACAGAGCTTAAAAACAGTGGTGTTTGTATTGAATTTTGTTGCATTTCTTCAATCTAATATCAAATAGAATTTGGAGGAATGCTTAGAGATGTGGGAATTTCTGATGGATTCCCTAATCAAAAGTTGACAACTAACAACAATTCAGCTGTATTGTATTTTATTTTTAAGTACAGTAGTTTTAAGTACACATTGTTGAATTGTACTTCCCATGGGAGAGGAACTTCCCTTATATCTTATATCATAGATATTATAGAAAATAGGCAAAAAGAAAGATGTGCAAATGTCACGATTTTTGCAACCAATTTAATGCTATATCAACTGGAAATACAGTAACATAGTGGTTAGACCATAGTGGTCTAGCACATTTGGAGTTGTGGGTTCGAGTAACACCTTCAGATCTGTGTGCATGGGGTCATGTGTCTATTCTGGAAAATATACAAACAGATTTGTTTTGCTCCAGGGCAATCCCAGGGGGTCTTAAACCTGTGGGTACTTTTTGCTTTTCCTTTCAAGGGTGACTGAATCAAAATGAAACTAGTTCATCTAACACAGTGTGTGCACTGGATATCCAGGCTCTTTGTGAAAGGACTGTTGTAGGCTCGTATATCTGGAGCCAATTCTGGGAACACTGGGAGTCAAGTGGGAATGCCAGGTTGGGATGCCAGTCTATCACAGGGCTTGACTCTATTTGGGCAATTGTCCCAGTCTTGGACTTGCTTTGGGCCTAATTATATTGGTCTTATCTAATATAAGACCAATATCTTATATCCTTATTATATTGTTTTAATAGCCTTAATTAATGGGGACAATGTTGTATTGGAACCAAATTGTAGAAAAACACTACTAGGGCTCTGGATAAAACCAACATAATCCAAGACAAGTCCAAATCAAGTCCAAGAATGGGACAATTGGCAAAATAGAATCATGAACATGTGTTCAGCAAATTGAGGTCATGGCAGGACTAAGTGCATATGAAAGCAAGAGTGAGTCATGATCAAGACTGAAAACCATCAAATCCTTTTTGAGGCCAAGCTTTTGGGTTCAGTCGTGCATTCTTTCATTGATTAGTCTATGTTTCCTAGAAAAAGCAGTCACCTCTTATCAGATATTGCAAATCCCCCCCCCAAAAAAGCATTATTTTTACCAACTCTAAGCTGTAGTTAGAGAAACCAATGCCCAAGGCTTAAGTCCAAGTACAATTGACAAAAATGTCAGGATTACACCAAATTAATACAAAAAATGACTGGCACCTGTTAATAAACATTAATTATTAAACATGAATATGAGTTGCCTATTCTGGCTACATGTGCCTTTTGAATTTAATGTATAGTACAGATACATTCATATGAAAAAGAAGCCACTAAGTCAGAAAAAATGCAATACACCAAAAGGGTTAATATGTATTACAGTACTAAGGTTTTTCGGGCATTAACCTAACGTAACTTCAGAACGTAAAAACTGATTGGGTGTCCTTTATGCTGTGCCAGCACATGGGCTTTTAAACCTGGGAACTCGCTGACTAGAAAAAACAACGCACAAAATGGAATAGGTTTACAAGCAAGAATTCAGTTCTTTAAAATAACTTTTTGGTTTATTTTAGTGCAAATGGTATACTGTATTTACATATGCACATTTTTCACAGTATGGACCTGTTTTGTAAAATAAATAAATAAATAAATAAATAAATAAAATAAAAATTTAAAACTTCACGGGCAAAACTATTATTATTTTTTTGCTGATAAAAAAGTTAACATTCAACAAATCAGTGAAAATCCAGTTCTTAGGTGTGTTGATATTGACCTGGGTTAAGTTTGTTTAGATCACAGCTCTTTGCTCTTTCTGAGTTTCCCATTCCCAGGAGTTCACAACCTGAATTTTTTCAACCTGAAGTTTCTTTCACCTGAATTTTCTAACCTAATTTTCAAGAACAGCATTTTAAATATATTTAAATATTCTAAGATTTACATTGAAAATTTTCACTACCATCACATTACAAACCCTTTAGAAAAGTTTATATGAAGCCGAAGGTTAGACCCGACAGACTCAAACTTATTTTCTTGCTCAAACAAGGATGGTAGTTTAGAGCTGTGATCATTCAACGACCTGCACAATAATTATTTTCATGTTCCCATTGCCCAACAACACAGATGATTTTTGCGATCTGTCTGACTTTAGGCCTTTCTGTGACACCACAGGTCTTTTGAATATGCAAACAGGTGGCATTCTCTCTTCTGATGGTGACTGGCGTTTAGATACTAACGTATTCAAACTATGTGTTCTGTGTCACAACAATAAGCAGGCCATCCAAAACACATCCACCTTCTCTTTCACATTTTGGTTCTCATGGTCTCATGGAGTAAAACTTTCATCTGGCTGTGAATTTCTTCTTGCTGTTTAAGATAATTTCAGGTCATGACACATTCTTGCCAGCAGGGGTCTCCCGTGCCTCAATTCTACCACTTCCAATTCTACCACTTGCTGTAAATGGACTGTTCACTCATGTGCAAATTGCAGAGTCTTGACTCGTTTCATGTGCCACAATTTTGAGACTAAGTCTTAACCTTTCTAAGCCCTGTATTACCATATGTTGTTAGGATTGGCCCTTTGACCTACATGTTGTTTTCACTGTGTTTTGACTCCTCTGGCCTGGATTGTTGGATTGTATGTTTTGGAGTGTTGGCTTTACTCTGTTGTAATAGATCTCCATAAATGGAGCCTCACCCTTCTCCTTAGACCTGAGTTAAACTTAAATTATGTTGTGTCTTGAAAACATTTTCACTCCCACAACATGCTTTTTAAAACTATATATTATCATTCAAATCACCTTTCAGCATGAAGGTTCTAATAAATGATGACTGAAATTTACACTTAGGAATTTATGTTACTGGTGTTGCCATTTTTAAAAACGTAATTTTTAAAAATCATTAATATCAGGAAATAGTAATTTAAATATTAAAAAAATAATAATAAATAAAAGTTAATTCAATTATGAGAGCCAAGGTCACAGTACGATTGTTGCCCCTGTGTCCTTACATTAGCTTCCTAACAAGCTTGGATATTTGAAAAAAAAAATTTTTTGCTGTGCTATAATGTATAATTTGAGACCAATAAAATATATTCTATTCACCTTTTCTCATTTTAAATAACTGGGTGGCACAGTGGTTTAGTGGTTAACACTGTCGACCTGCGCCGTAAGGGTCTGGGTTTCGATTCCTACCTCGGGTTCTGTATGGCCTCGCCTGTTCTCCCTGTGCTTTTCTCTGGATACTCCAGTTTCCTCCCACAGTCCTATAACATGCAGATTAGGCTATTTGACGTTTCCAAATTGCCATTGTGTGTGAATGAATGTGTGTATGTGTGCCCTGCAGTGGATTGGCACCCCGTCCAGGGTGTACCCCGCCTCGTGCCCTAAGTCTCTTAGGATAGGCTCCAGGCCCCCTGCGACCCTTTATAGAGGATAAGCGGTATAGATGATGAGTAAGTGAGTGAGCTGTATTCTGGTCAAGGTTACTGAGGATTCAGGGGCCCGTGCCAGGATCACTGAACACAATGGGCAATGTCCACCATGTACACACCATTTCCTAGTACTATATGTACTATTAAGTTTTTTTTGTTTGTTCTTTAATATTTACTGGCTGTGAAAATACAATTAAATGTGCTAAAGCAAAAAAAAGGGTTTACGTGACACTAGGTGGCAGCAAAGACTTAACACTTTCTTTTAAGCCATTCACTAAATTCTACAAAATTTGTTTCTTTAAACTTTCCATGACATTATCTGTATATATAGAGTTTGAAACATATTCCATTTAAATACAATCCTGTGGGGGAAAATGGCAGAAAGTCTAACACATGAAAGTACTTCCACACAAATATAAGGGAAAATCAAAAGCCTGTCATTATTCAATACATCTTACGTTGAAGTGCAACCCATTTAGATATAAAACTCCAATAAATAACTGCAAAACACCAAAGATACTGTCCATTGTGAGTTTTTTTTTATTTTTATAAAGGAAAATATGTATGAAAAAAACAAATTGCAGCATCAATCGTTGGGCAGCATGTGGTAGATGCTGCTTGTAAGTGTGAGGTAGAAAGTCTTGGCTATGCTAGGAAGAGGTCAGAACACACAGAGCATCATGTATGGGGCTGCATAACCAAAAGCAGGTCATCGTGCCCATGCTGTCCTCTGCCCACCACTAAAATCACCTACAATGGGCATATGAGCATGGACCATGGAGCAGTTAAAGAAGGTGGCCTAGCTTGATGAATTAAGTTTGTCTTTTATATCATATTGACCTCTGGGTGTGTGCCTGTCATTTAACTGAGGAAAATTAGCACTATGGAAAGAAGGCAAGCCAGTGGAGGCCATGTGATGCATTAGGTAATGTCTTAATAGGAAAGCTTGTGTCCTGGCATTCATGCAGATGTAACTATTGACACTTACCAACTACCTAAACACTAAGTACACCCCTTCATGGAAACAGCATTTCCTGATGCCACCTGAACATGACAAAAAGTTTAAGGTGTTGACTTAACCTCCAAAGTCTCCAGGTCTCAATCTGATCAAGTGTCTGTGAGATGTACTGGACAAGCAAATCTGATGCATAGAGGCCCACCTCTCAACTTAGGATGTAAATAATGTGTTGCCAACGTCCTGATACCGGATACCACAGCACGCATTCAGAGGCTTTGTGGAGTCCTTGCCTTAGTGGGTCAAATGTGTTTTTGTGGCACAAGGAATACCTACACAATATTAGGCAGGTGGTTTTAATGCTATCGCTGATCAGTAAACTGAAATCAGGAAAACATTTTTAAAAAACAAACTATAAATGTATCATATGTGAATGGGTTATTGTATGAAGTGTAATCAATATATAACAGTAAGATATACTGTACACTTTGTACACAATATTATGCAGTATAGATTTCAGCTTAAGAATTAGGTATGGATTAGGTATGAGGATAAAGATGAACAAAAAATAATAATATACGTGCCTTGACAGGATACATTCTCATGTTCATAATAAAACTATTTGCGTCAAATAATTTAATTACCTGAATCAGACAACTCAGGCGCAGTCCTGTAAGTGCAAAAACTATAATAATATATATTTTTTCTAATTAATGGTTATTGTAATTAAAGCAGAAATTAAATGTTAATTATTCTACCTATCACATTTAATATTTCTGACTCAGTTTTAGTTTTAGCAAACATTGGTTTCTAATTATTTTCTACATATTATAATATAAATGCTAATAGTTTTGTTATTGACCAAAGTACAAAGGTAGAGTACAAACATATACTCGGCAGCGGATACTTTGGGTGCTGTGTGGGTTTTGGGATGGGCCTCCTTGGATGGGACTTGCTTGTCCTTTGCTCTATCAGACTGGGTTCTGGGTAGTTTGGAGATCAGATCAGCAGCCTTGGACTCTTTGTCTGCCGGGCCCTGTGCATTATGGACTGTGGTGCGCTGGTTGTTCTTGTGCCTTGTCCCTGTGGCCATAGGTGAGCCATGGGTGCCCACAATTCAATATAGCTAGTATATAATTGGTATATAGTTGGTGTTTTTCAAGTCATCTGTCAATGTTATGGCTGATCGGTGTATACAGAAATTATCCAAACAAACAACAATTTTTTAAAAAGATGAACAGTAATAAAGTAATAAATGAGATCAGAAATCTGGGGCAGGAACCTGAGTTAAAATCTCTAGTTGTGGTATTGGATCGTCCTACATGGTTTTAACCATTATTTTTCCATATTCTGTGAATTTTCATTATTAATTAGTCAATATTGTCAAATTAGTTAATAAATAAAGCTTTATAAGAAAATTGGCTATTATGTTTTTATAAGGACCTTTGTTAATCTAAACGCTTTGTTCTTGTCTGTTACATGATTCACTTTTTTTTGTTTTTCCAGGTTGATTCCCAACATCCATCTACTCATCGCTCACTCACTTATCGTCTATACAGCTTTATCCTGTATTCGGGGTCATGGGGAGCCTGAAGCCTATCCTAGGAGGTTTAGGGTACAAGGCGGGGTACACAAGGTGCCAATCTATCGCAGGGCACACACACACACACACACACACACACACACACACACACACACACACACACACTCATTCACATACTATGGGCAATTAAGGAACGTCAATTAACCTAACCTACGCGTTTTTGGGATGTGGGAGGAAACCGGAGTACCCGGAGGAAACCCACCAAACACGGGGAGAACATGCAACATCCATCTATTGCTTAATAATTTCTTGGTAAAAACGTCTGTGATTTGTAGCTTCTTTTGTGCTTAGTAGCTTCGTCACTCAAAAGCTACAAAGTTCACAATAGATGCATTTTTATATTTATTCAAGTATACATAAGTTTGTAATACTTGCTGTAAAATGTTTTTGTTTGTATAAAAATGTGTCTTTACAAGTTTTGTATTTTAAAGTTTTAGAACTTGATTTATGTTTGTTTAATGCTGCCATTTTTGCCTTTATATTGTTTGGTCTCTGGCTTACAGTATACAGTAAAAACTGCACAAACTACAGCATGTGAAATAAGGGCAGCTTGTGGTTTTGGGTTAAACCTGTACCAACTCGCAGGAATTAGTCAAATTAATAAGGAAGTGATTGTTTCTGTGCATGAGTAACTGTAAGTTACTCTGAGTCATGCAATAGTTACTCTGAGTAACTTAGTCTTATAAATACTGTATATGATATTCTAAATGTATGTCCATCATTCCATTTACTATACATTAACTTGATTAAAATAATACTTCCACTTTTAAAAACAAACCTTGTCATGTGCCAGGCTCCTGAATGAAAAACATCGTGTTAATCAGTAAGTGTTTCAATGTGTTCTGATACATTTGCCCTTACCTACTATCAGATGCATGTCTTTAATAGTTGTTAAGAACTTTTTGTTCTCTGTCCTCTTGGGAAAGGGCATTCACTCACAGTTCTGCAAACTCAGGAGTTTCAGACCTCAGCAGTTGTCCCCTGATGAACTTGCACTTAAATCACAAGGTGCCTCAGTAACCCTGAAGCAACATGCTCTCATATTTTTCAGCAAGCCTTCCTGCTTTCAGTGGAGACAAAGGGAAGTGCAGTCATGGAGTGAAGCAAGCCACATCTCAAGGCCAGGGGCCAGGGGCCGCATGACAAAGAGGCTCCCGTGCAGAGGGCTGCCTTCCCCTGGAGAGAGAGTGGCGCTTCTGCCCAGCGGGCTTCTTATGCTTGGTTTGGAGGAGGAGGCGTTCAGTGTGTGTGTGTGTGTGATGGGGGGTAAATGTTGGAGGATATAAAATATGCTGTATGTTAGTGTTGTGTTTAAAATAGGATTCACAAAGTGAAGTAGGGACTTAATTTTGCTTTGTTATTATGTATTTGTGTAGTTTTGCATGCTGATCTAGTCATTAAAAACAAGAGACGATATTGAATGCAATATTAAGCACTTCCTTTTGCAGGCGCTAGTGAGCAGAGGAGAAAAGAAGGGGGCGTGTTTGAAAGTGGAGGGCAGAAGCGCAGGCAGTGGGACATCCCATCACTCTCTCCACACTTCTGCTGTCACTTGCTTTGTACAGGAGCATTACTCAGTCCCACAGACACAGGTTCCTAGGTAACTAAGTTAACGGGGAGTGTGTGCGTGAAGGGGCCGGTGTGTGGATGGGGGTGCGGTGTGCCAAAGGGGCCTCAGTCCCGGCTGAGCTCTGGGCTTTGTTCAGATCAGAACAGAATCAGGGTGTCACTCAATAGTCCTTGACCACTACATGGAGCGTACTTCGGACAGTAACTCATGTATGTATTAGGAAGTGACATATGTTTTAAGTGTAAGTCCGAAAAGTGTTACACGTTTTATTAAGGAGTAGCATAGAAGGAAGAACAGAGAATACAGAGAATATGATCCTGGGAAACTGAATGTGTCACACATTCTGGCAATGTTTGAAAAATGTGCAGGTTAGTGCATAACATATTGTCTGCCTACATCCATAATGATGATCTTACTGTAGGGTTTTCTCTCAGTCCAACCTCCTGTTTTGAGTTCCCTTTCTATGCATATTTATATAGAAATTATTTCTCACAATTGCCAAAGGAAAAAAAATACAGCTAGATGAGAGAAGAAAAAACACCTTAAATGTAGTCAGAAATCTCATGCTGTGTTTTTAAATGTTTACTTTACTTTCCAGTTACAACTTTCCCGGTAATTAGTTTGCTTTACCTCACATTGTGCAGTTGTATGACATCCGCTGCAAATGAGACATCTTAATGATCTCTCCCATGTTCACATGTGAAATGAATTTCCGCTTACTTTCTTTGGATGGAACTCAATTGATTCTTTTACAAACTCTCTGAGCATTCTCAGAGAGTTCAAAGCTTCTTGCTGGTCATCGTTATGGATTAATGTGGACGGTGGCGGTAGCGGGCGGCTGATGCAGAGTGTCGCTGAGGTAACGGCATACCCTGGCTGTTCTCAGTCAATCATTTACAATGATCTAAGGTGTCTTGAGAGCTTTGCATTTTAATGCCTCATTAGGGCAATAGGAGGCCGTGGGCCAACGGCTCCGGACACTGCAGAGAGCTAGGTTTCAGAATGCTGGGCATATCAGTGACCCGTCGTCCCCTCCTTACCCATAACCCCCTCCCTGGCCATCAGGTCAACAGTTGGTCCCAAGAGCCAAAGTGGCTGGGCTTTCTGCCAGTGTCAAGAGGCTCTGTCTGAGATTGTCCCAGGGTAATTAAGCAGGAGACGCGGGTCAGTGTAGACAAATAAATCATGTCCATAGTCCAAACAGTGACGCAGAATGCCTCCGATTGAGCAAAAACAAGAGCCGCCTCATGCCTGTTACTGCCTGGCTTGAGGTCCATCACTATCCTTCATGTTACATTCCCCTCCCCAAAAGGAAAAAAAAGCAGGGAGGGAGAATAAGCTTTGTGTGAGATCAAACGCTGTGCGAAGGGACATGGGCTTTAATTGTTCTGCTTTATTTTTAAGATAAAGGCAGGCTGGGCATCATTTTAGTTCCTCTTTCTTTGGGAACAAAGCAGATTATTGCTAAGAGAATAATCATTGCTGGTTAAAGGATGATTAAAGGTAACAGCAATAGGGAAAGAACTGACTGCTAATCAGAAAATACACACAAGCACTGGTTTTAAAAAGAAAACAGCGATCAGACAATACTCTGAAGGATGCGTCTTGACTGAGAGACGGATATAACACTTTATTCGACAGTGATATGATATGCAAATAACTAGTATGCATGCCATCGTTGACATGTGAGCCACTGGAAAGTGTATTATTTTTAAAGGAATTTGAAACTCCTTCACTTTTTTTGTTGACTCCGCTTCCAACGTTTGTTTATTAGACTCCCCTCTCTGATCCGCTCTCATCTTTTTTTTTTTTTTTTTTTTTTTAAGTAAATTTGGTAAACGATCGGGTGTTCAATAGTAGCTTAATGATTCATTAAGGCTGAATAATGCAGAGGAAACAATAGGGAATAAAGAACCTCTTTTCTTCCGGAGTTGAAAAACCTCTCTGGGTCCAGTGTGCTTCTTCCTATGTCCTAGGCCTAATGGTTAATGCTAGGAGGTGGGAAGAAACGGACGACCCTATACCATGTCAAATTGGCCTTTCTCTCCAGGGTCAGGACATTCTGTCTGGGTCCACTTGTGTCTTTTCCTCAGAAGTTTCCCCCATTCATGCAGACAATGTAACTGTCAGTCTGAGCAACAGTTCCTGTTTCCACTGGCTCCACAACTCACAGGGTTACACAATATTTCACAGCATCAAACAATTGCCTGTCTGCCCGGGCTAACCATATGGTTACTATGGGGCACAATATTGACACACATCACTAATTATACATAAAAAAAAAAAAAAAAAATGCCGGACATGGAGGAGGTGAGACGAGACAAACTCCGTTACAGCTGTTAAATGCCAGGATATTCGAAGGTGAGACACAGAGAAAGGTCTTTACTTCATAATATTCATTTACTTTCAAGGTATTTGTAATTCAGGCCAGAATTTCAATATGGTCAAATCTATCGTACAAGGACGATGCAACATGTAAAACAGCCTGTTCTACTTTTTACCGGCTAAATCACAAATTACCATAGCCTATTCAACTGATCTGATGAATGCATAATTAAGATGGCAGGGAGTGTATTTTTTTCCTGATACCTGTTTACAAACTATGAGGCAATCTGCAGAACTGTCTAGCTAATTTAGAGACATTAGATTGCTTCAGTAAGCATAATAATTTCCAATTGCCTGTTGTACTGTGAAATTGTCACATTAGTTTTTAATTGGCCTTAAAAATCTTGTATATTATTATGTTTGTTTAAGACAGAAATACAAGATTTGAGGTAAAATAAAATATTTCTAAACACGACAGCAGGATGGTGCTCAGAAGGAGAAAGCCAGGAAACTCCATAATTTTCAGACAATCCTGTGGACAAAAATCACTTATATTCATGCAGAAATCTGAAGTAAGAAATTTGTGTGCATGTGTATGTGTGTGTGTTAGCTGCTCTCTCGGCCACTGTGTGACCTCCTACAAGGTGGGAAAGTGCACATGTCCATCAGCCCGTGACAAGCTCATGTAGGGCCAGACTGCATCAAACTGCTCTACTGCCCAGATGATTGACAGGCCCTCCTGTCTTGCCTGACTGAAGGTGGGGCGGAGCTTCCTGCCTTTCACTATTGATGGTGTGTGTGTGTGTGTGTGTGTGTGTGTGTGTGTGTGTGTGTGTGTGTGTGTGTGTGTGTGTGTGTGTGTATATAAA
>JAQMYG010000038.1:27781260-27797018 GCA_030014215.1 Clariallabes teugelsi | reverse complement strand
GTGTGTGTGTGTGTGTGTGTGTGTGTGTGTGTGTGTGTGTGTGTGTGTGTGTGTGTGTGTGTGTGTGTGTGTAGATAAAAAAAAAGGAGTTGCATGAGTTTTCTTTACATTCTGAGCTTAAGCATTCGATTCTCCTTGTTTTCTGTATAGATGATTTGAATCTTATAAAAATCCAATAAATCCTATGAACCTTATAAAGAGGCTAGGTTTGTCATTTGATTCCTGGTTCTTGTCAAGACTTTCTTCATTGGGATCCAGATTTCAGTAAACCTGTTATATGAAAAATGTCAAGTTCCACAAACAAATAAATAATCCTTACACTTAAATAAAGTTTCACAGATGTTCCTCAGATCCTCAAAGAGCATATTAGTAGTGAAATATATTAGTAGTGAAACAAAATTATATTTCTAAATGTGGATAAATCTTGACTTTTATTTTGTATAGGATTTCATGTCCACATATGTCTGTTATTGCTTTTCGCATTTCTTAAGTATGCTTTGCTCTGTTTAAAATGCTTTCCTTAAACACACTCTTCTGCATCTCTGTGAGAGGTCACGTCACTATGACCCTTAACTGCTTAAACATTCTAAGTTCACTGTTCTCAATTATTACACAGCTTACTGAAGACATGTTCATATAAACAGCATGTGAATAGGATGCAAATTATGTTAATACTATATTATATATTGTATATATTATAATGGGCTTCAACTTAAGTGGCTCAGATCTGTGCTGTCAACAAGGCATAGGTCTATAACGATTTATTTCTACTTATATAGAAGCCTTGTCTGTTTGTGTGTTAATGGAGAGGCTTCAGATATCAAACTGTGCATTTGAGTATTCGATTTGTCAGGCAGAACAAAAGTTATAATTACTTTTATAAAAATGTTCAACTATGGGTAATGACATCGCAAGAATGTAGAACTCTTAAAATGAGCATATTATTATTATTATTATTATTATTATTATTATTATTATTATTATTATTTTATTTATTTATTTATTTGGTCATAGAAACAACTGAAATCAGCATGATTAAATAAAAGACATGATCATGTGTATCATGTTTATGTATACAAAACATAGTGACTTACATAGGAGCACTGCTCATGTACTAATATTTTCATCTGTGGGGGAAAAAATTAAACATAATTCATACAATTGTTAAAAATAAAATAAAATAAAATAAAATAAAAAATTGTCTGGTAAACACCACCTCCATTATTGACAGTATATACAGGTAATGTTAGCTGGCTAACTCGGCCAGTAACTTGCTAGGTCTGTTAGCTAACTCATGCTAATTCATACATGTTTCTAGCTACATAATTAGCCACTAGCAAAAATAATCCTAAGAAATACCTAGATGTTGTAGCATCGCTTATTTAACAAATAGATATGTTTAGCGAATATCAAAGTGACATCTTAATTTTCATACAGAGCTTTTATACTCTTAAACATGAAAAGAACTAGCTAGCTCACTCTCTAGTTGGTTAATGACTTACCTGTACATGTTTTATCAAGTCAGATGGTGAGCTGTAAAATGCCATGTTTCAGCTCATTTCATTTGCAGATCATAACCAAATCAATTTCTTTTTCTTGAAGTACTTTTAAAAAAAGGCCATAAATTGGGTCAGGAATTCTCATGTGTTAGGTGCTATGTGTTAAGAAATTGGTGCCTGCAGTTTAGAGAAGGTTTGACAGCAAAGTGTTTTATTTACGGTATATTGGATCTCGAAATTACATTCTTTCAATTTTAGACATCCTAGCATACAACATAGCAAAGGTGATTAAGTAAATATGTTATTACTGTTAATTATGCTTACTTTATTTTACCATTACAATGACCAGTGCATTTAGGTACTATAATAAGGGTGCTTGTGGATAGTCAAAATGTGACAGATAAAATACAATGGTTTTGTCATTTGTTTCAACAAAATATAATTAAAAGTTTTATTAAATAAGAAAACAGTTTAAACATGATGCTTAGGTGGTACAATACCTATGTCACACAGGATGTCTTGTCTAGCAAGGTTAAGGTACACATGTGGATGAAAATGCCACCACTCCAGATGTTATATATGGTACGGACTCCCACTGCACTGCATCTGGCCACACAGAAACCTGGCATATTGGGCTCCATCTGCCTGGTGGCCTTGAACCGGGTTTATCTCTACCAAAAATATGCAATTTCAAACATTGCCATAAGTATTTTTTTTTTTTTTTTTTTTTTTTTGTCGGCAGGCAACAGCAGGTTTTTAGCACAGCCTCGAGAACAGAGCATAGCTCAAAGTTTGGCAGCTTTGGAGCAGCTTCAGTCAGTCTGTTAGCATTTGTGTGACACTTACCTCTGCTTTTCTGGCAACAAAAAAGCATTGCTCTCCTGCCCCAAGCGATAGCGCTGAGCTGAGCCAAAGGCGCCATGCTAATATGAATGTCACCCCACATGGTATGTTCCATGAGGGAAATTGACTTCTTAGCCCAGTGCCGTCTTCGGCCATATGCTGATGTTTTCATATTCCAGAAAATCAGTTCGGGGACTCATAAAGTTTCTTAAAGGCCAAATTATACCCTGGTGCTGCGGCATGAAAGGGCCAGCCTTCTGTCACACTGCAAAGACTTAAGAGTAGCTCAGTACTCCTCTGGCAGCAAGCTGGAGGGGACACTGGCTCAGCTTATCTATTTTTCATATGCTGAAGCACACGCCGATACTAATGAGGCCGTAAACATCCTTACACACTTTGAAGAAGGGAATATGGGGTTTAAAACATGGGCTCTAAAATTTATCATAGCTTTGTAGATGAAGTTGAAGAAATCTTTTATTAGCGTTTTTTGATTTAAGAAAAAAAATATCTTTCAATGATAAAAAGAAAGTGACTTTTTATTAGTTGCTGTCAATGTATACATAAGTCAGCATTCACAACAGATATTTTGACATTTTGACAACATGCAGGCTTAAGTAATTAAAACTGACTATAAAAGTAAGCTGCTGCACTATAATGTCTTCTTTTTATTGTCAGAAAAATGAATTTTTTGACTTTGTAAAAAACTCTACTGCATAAAGTTTTGCACTCTTGTCTGCTCCTTGTCCTTTAACCTTCCCTTTTTTTCCTGAAGCAGTTCCAAATGGTTAGGTTTCAGGCAGCCAGATTTTTCAACATGACTTAAGGTCTGTCATGCCATACTATGCAGCATCCTGCAACGTGTCACCAATGGCCTAGAGCGCCTGGACATTCGGCTGCCGGTTCCCCAAGTTCCTAATCAGTACGGTTATGTAAGATGTCAGGGCTTTTTAAATGCCGAGCTCCCGTGTCGTTTGCACCGGATTATCTCTCCGTGCACAAGCTAACAGATGCCGGGTCCAGCTGGTGCCGAAAAAGTTTATAGCCCAGTTGGAACGAGGGTCCTTACACCCTCTACAATGTTGGCCACCATCGCCTTTTTTAATGAGTCACGAATTGCCTGTTTATCTCCTGCTCCCTGCTGTTTCGGCATTTTCCTTTCCAGAACAATCCCAGAAACACATGCTGCTACAGACGCAAGTGCAATGTGCACAGACATTCTGAGCCAAATTGTTACAAGGAACAAAGTTTTTTCTTTTTTTTTCTTCTTCACTCTCTCGCTCCCTTTCTCTCTCTTTTCATCTTGGGCATCAAAATGTGAGAAGGATTACAGGATGCGCAGTAAAACAGAGACTCAGATGTTCTGTTTGACCCTTTCAATATGGTCAGCCAGACAAAGCTGGGCCTATTTGCAGGCTCAACAAACACTCAAATGACTCTATAATTGGCACACTTTGTTGTTCGTGTTTTGGCTCTCTCCAAAACTGTGCTAAACACTCTCTGTAATGGCTTTACATTATGACAACACATGGCTCACACCGAAAGAGGCCGGTGCTGGCAAGGCCTCGAAGAAGTAGCAGGTGGTGTTGACAGTTTTGCTGAAAAAGTTGCGCCGAAGTTACGAGCTCACCATCAGCATGGCAGTGGGGCTTAGAGCAAGGTGCAGAGTGTGTACGGAGGAAGATCTTGTATGAAAATGAATTAACCAACACATAAGTTGTCATAACATAATCTATATTTGTACTTAGTTTGTTTTTAGCTTGGATTTAAAGATTACAGCAGAATTGTAGGAAGAATATGTTGGACATGCTTGCTTTATTTAATTAGTATTCATTCAATTTCTTATATTACATTATATTTCCTGTATATATTTAATAATTTTAAATAATAATTATGTAGGCTCTTTTATTAAATTATATCATAAAAATAATAGGAAATATGACAAGCATCATGGAATAAAATGGTATAATTTCCCATTTTTGTCATGTTTTATGCTACATTATAATATTGTATTTATTAACTCTGTAAGCTCACCAAATGTTTTTATAACTGTGTAATAATAATAATAATAATAAAAATTAAAAGTGACATAATGACTTTAGCGTATTTACTTTTGCTTGTTTATTTGACGTTATATTTAATACACTAAACCTTTTTCCATGTGTGTTACATAGAATTCGGCATTGCTTTAAAATTAACTTACAGTCCCTGCAAAAAAGGACAAAGTATCTGTGGAATCTTGGCAAAAGAGGGTTGCCGCCCAGCAGCATGAAATTTTTTTTATTCTGTGACGGACCGTTTTTTTTGTGGTTGGCATAGAAGGTTAGTCTTTTGCATTCTTCTCATTGTACAGGTCACTCAGGCAGAGGCGGCCAACTAGAAAAGATCCTGCGAGGCTGGAGACAATGGCCTTAGCCGCCCCATAAATGTCGTCTCTTCTGTATCAACCCATTGACTCGCTGCTTCCCCGCCAAGATGTCACTGTTCGACCAGTTCTTCTGAAAACGGCTTAATTAGCTGAAAAGCCGAACGCTTGTCCGAGCTTGTTTGTGTTAAAATAAAAAAAGGCAGAAAAAGCGGAAAAGCATCCCTGTCCTCCTCTCATTGTCTGTATGCTCGCTCCTGACAGACGTCCTGTTTCTTTTTTGCTTGCTAACGTGAATAAAACAATAGTGCATTCATTTGCGTTTTTACACCATGATCCTGGGTTAATTGTTGAAGAAGCTATCTGAGCTTTCTTTGTGAAGGGATTGAAACATAATTAGCTGTAATTCTCTATGCAGGGATTATATTTTTAACCAGTCCAAACATATGTTTAATGAAAAACTGTTTTAAACTTAAACATACTCTGTTAATTTGTCCATCCTCATTAATTATTAATCAGGAAACCGAGACTAAGACAGACAGATATTGAAACACCTTCTTGAAAGCACATTCTAAAAAAAAAAAAAAAAAACTCTGCTGTTTGTATGATGCATTGAGGGATGGTGTAGAGAACTGCTGTTTCTTTCAGCCTCGTTTCTTGTTTCCCTTTCAGTGCGGGCCCCCGTTATTCCTTTATCCCGCTCCTACTTCAAAGACTCAAAACAGATTGATTCTCATGTGAACATAGCAAAAGTGGGACCCCAGTTTTCTGCGCCCACTTTGAACTGCTGGCTGCCTGTTTACTGCCTGTTTGTGAGCCGCCGCGTGAGGATGGACCGTAGCAATCAGAAAACAAACTCCCATTCACAGGGCCATGTCAAAGGTGAGTGGCGGCCTGTAGCGCCACTCTATGGGACTGCTGCCCCCTCCCACTCGCTCCTGTTCTCAAACGCTCCTCGGTTGCCATGGCTGTGTACCTGGATGATGTCTATCTTGTCTGTGTGGGAATGGCCATTAGGCACTTTGTCAGGGTGATCAATGGGGATGCTGCCCTTTTTTGTGCCTTAACAATGGAGGCAAAAGCAGAGGAGCGAAAAACTCTTCCCATCAGCCACTGGGCTGAAGTCAACATGGTGGCTATAGGCTCCAGATAATAATTGTATTGGTCATATACCTCCTGTATAGGATATTGTTTATTTGAAATGATAAAACATTTTTCACCTACATGTTCCCTGTAATTACCACAATTAATTAGATGTATTATGATGTATTGATTACAAAATCTGAAAGTGATATAGGGACACAATGATGAATCTATAAATTTATAAATATATACTTTTATATTTGTTTTTATTATTATAAAGCTGTTTTGTGATCATTATAATGCATATAAATATGCATTACAATCTAGGCTTATTTCATACTGTATTGTTTCACAATATCTAATGAAGCATTGATCTGGTTTATATATATTTAAAAAATATTGGTTGGTTAATTTCACCTTTATTACTATTATAAACAATAGGTGCAAACCCTGTTTGTGTTAATATTGAAAGGATTGTATGAACAATAATTTACTTTTACAATGCATATTTCTTGCTTTTTATCACATATTTTAGACAAAAAAAGGCTTTAAATCTCATGTATGAAGTTCAAGCTCAGAACATCAATGTGTTCTCTTAAACTATCTGTCATTTCTTCTCGACATGAAAAGGCAAATAGCTAACATAAGTTTTTTTTTTAAACAAATGCTGGGCTTCAGAGTGCTGCAGACTGAACCATATTTAACTCTTATGTGCCAGACCACCTGCTAGTATCCGTGTCATTGACTGGCTAGTCATGAATGGCACTCGGCCATCATTAAATATGAAATAGAGTAAGTTCCTAATGTGATCGCAAAGCCAAGATGCTGATTTATGCATTTCAAACCTGAACGTTTTTAGAATATGTCTTGTGTAGCTCTAGACAAAGGTCCCTAAGAGCACAACGAGGCAGCAACATAAACTGTCTTGTTTTAAGCAATAGAACTTTTATATGGGCGATGTGCATAAAAAAAACATCCATTGGTTCTCAGGTTATGTCGCTCAAGGGGACCTCAGGCTTGTGCATTTCTGAGAGTGCGTACACCTCCCTCAAACTGAGGCAATGTTAGATCGGTTGACTGTAAATCAGAAAACGTGACCTTTAATTTTCTCAATGCCAACTGATAAAAGCTGCCATAGCTATTTATTTCCGTTCTTTTTCCCAGTGGAAGGGGCCTAACCCCTTCTCATTGTGCTCACCTTTAGATGACCTCAGCTCGGTGACCTCTAGTAGGTGTAAAGATAAAGGTATCATATTAATAATCATTGCTGCTGGGTTGTAAGTCCAGTGTAACATGGCAAGATGATGTCACGGCTAATAGATTGGGTCATGAGATGTTCCTTTAGGTTCCTATCAAAAGGTGGCCAGGTAAAATTTTTCCTCTTCACCCTTTAGAGAGAGAGAGGAGGCCCCATGGTGTGCTGTTGACTATTGGAGAATGAGAACAAATACACAAGAGAACAAAACACAGGGAGCTCTGGCTTTTCACAACCTATTAATTAAAGCTGAAGTAACAATAGAGCTTCAGAGAGATAGAGAGTGAGAGAGAGAGAGAGAGAGAGAGAGAACACTGTTGAAAGCCTAATTATAAAGATTTTAGACATTTACTGTACATATATTCATGGATGTTTTAAGTTGCATTGAACGATGAAACAATAATAATTCTAATATTTTTATGTTTATATTTTCTACATTTTCTATTGAAAAGTAAGTCCTGTAAAATAATCAAAGTTATTCGAATCCTAGTCATTTTAACAGCGACACTTGATCATGATTGCCTAGGAAATCAGAATGAGACAGTCTAATTTCCTCAAATTCTTTAAGATTACTGTTGTAGCTTTTGTCTTTAAAACAACTTTTTAGTATGAAAAAACATTTTTTTCATAATAGGAATGACAAAATTATTTATAATATTTTTAAAAATTACTATCACAAATTTTTTTTACATTTCAAATTATTATTATTGTAGTTGTTGTTGTTATTATCATTAGTAGATGTAGCAGTAAATAAACAGTATGTTAATAACATTAAATACATGAAAAGTACTTCTATGTTCTTTATTTGTGTACGTACAGTAGTCAATCCAGGATTCACATACAGTCATACTGAAGCTGGACACTTTACAGGATTGCCCCATAGCCTCCAGAGTTGTCATGGCTGACAATAACTAAAGTGTCAGTATGGCAGGGTCTGACACAGAGGTGTTTAGTCCCCATAGTCATAAATCATATTTTTAGACAGCTTTGTTCCCGACTCCTTTAATCCACTCTGGATTCATTTTCCTGGAAGTGGCAGTGGTACCTTCCTGTATGTTCAAAATAACATTGTTGAATTAAGAGGAATACTGATTTAGATTTATGCAATGTTTAAGATTAACTGCTTTTTTAGCTCATTCAAGTCAGTTTTCTACTGTGCTATGTTTTGATTGTTAACTCAACAATTCAGCATTCAATTATGCTATGATCTATGATTTAAGTAGCCTTCAGTTGTTATGTCACAAGCTTTCTTTTTCACAACCCCAGGGCTCAGGACTAAAGTTAATTTGTGAATGATGATGTAGAGAAGGATTATTTAAACATCACCTTTTCTAGCCTATGTACACATCAATTTAAACATTTTTTTTAAAAGTACACATAATTTGTCTATTTAAAAAAATAATAATAATAATAGATATACATAAATAAATAAATTATTTTGCCAACCATTCAAATTAAAGTCCAAATTAAGATCCAAATATCTGATCTCTACACTTCTCAGCATCAAGAACAATATAGTTTTGAGATTTTGTACATGCTACCTATTCTGCAGTTCCTAAAAGACTGCAAATTCTATTCATCCAAAATTCATGTCATACACTACACTCAAACATATAATAAGGTATGTTCTTTGCTTTCATAAAATTTTTTTCATAAAGATTTAATGCATTTCTTTGACTGAAGTTTATAGAATTTACAGTATTGTATGTAGCTTTCAGTTCTGCTAACCAAGGGCTCATGGAGAGAGCCTCATATTTCATACAGGATTATTAATGTAAACGTTTTGACTTGCGGCATGCAGGCAAATAAAGATAAATGGGACAAAAGCAGAAAGCAAACAGATGAAGGCAGTGAGTTTATTAAGCCAAATGAATTATGATGTCTTTAACTAACTGACAGATTACTTAGCTGCTTGGGCAGTGCCTTGTTCGCACCCACCCGGAGTTCCTCTAGGGACCTATGCGCAGCGGCGTCCCATTGCCAGATCTATTTTTCACTCAATTTAGCGCCAAATGACGGCTAACCTGCAGGTCCTCCCTCTGGTGAGGTTTATGCAATGATTAATGGCGAATGTTGGGCTGCCTCTACCTGGGGGACTGCCCCATCTGCAGAGCGATGTCAGGTGGAATAGGGGTGCCCGCAGGTGGCCACTCTTGACTGGCAGCTTCCCTTTGCCTCGGGCAATCTCGCCATGTTAAGTGGCCTCAGAGAGGCAGCTTCCACTGCTAGATCACCTGCCACTGTCTAGCCTAGCCTGGCATCTGTGCTCATTCTGTCGGCACACTGAAAAACAGGTTACAGTATGAGCAGTGCTTTGAAGTGAAAATAGCTGTAGTGCTCGACATGATATCCTACTCAGGAACAAGGGGTAATGGACACTGAGTGCATCACCTGTGTACTTGAAAACCAAAGTATTTGTATTGTATTGTATTTACAGTAAACGTTTATACCTTGGAAGTCTAAGTTTGCTGCAGTTTTTGATCCTGTTTGATATACCTGTTCTTTTAAGTGATTTTTTATGTGAAGGATGTGAAATTCTGGGCCTTTACCAGATTAATGGTATACATAGATATTTCTGTAGTTCTGGAGCAAGTACAGCATTTGTTTACTTATTCCACAACTATCCAAAATTCTGTTTTCTTAAAGCTGTTTGTTTAGTCTCAGTCCTGGAGTACAGCAGAAAATGACTGAGATGAAAGTAAAAAAAAAATTAAATACAAGCCTGGTTTCTAATCTCTTTCCATGACTTAGACTCAACAGTACAAAATGCTTTGAAGTTTTGTTGAGAAACTGCTGTAAAGCTGAATCTGGAAATATTTATTTATCTGTCTATTTTACGCATGAACAGCCTGTCTCTTTCATTCCGTCAAAAGGCAATGGCACAGATGCCGGTCGGACAGTTATCAAATTAAGACTTTTGGACAGGTTTACAGGCTCTGGCTGTCAGCTCCCTTCTGGGTGGAAATCATCTGATACGGCTCTGATAGTGATTAATGAGCGCACTAATCTGGTGGATCGTTCCTCCGCTGATAGACACATCACTGAGGGGCTGCTTGGCTGGCACCCACTCCATTTGATTTCCTCTGGGTCGCGTGCCAAAAGAGACAAATCCAGTCGATAGTGAGTGAACTACTTTTGGGGCTGGCCAGCTCTTACATGAGCGGCAGTACTACCTGACTCAGACCAAGCACAAGAAGAAGCACATTTCATAAAGCAGTTTGTGGTGTTTTTTTTTTGAGAGAGAGAGATATAGAAAAAGAGAGAGAGAGAGGAGATAATGTGTATCTATGCTAATAAACTTGCTTAAATGCTGGAAATGGGCCAGCACATTTGTAAAACTCCACATAATTTATTAAGTGTATAATACATGGCCGCACACACAGTAAATCCTTATTGCTATTAATAACACAATTATAAATATGGTGTTCATTTGTATCAAGTTACTCGAACTGTTAAACAATCTACAACATATTAGTTCAGCATAGAAGTTTCATTAAGAATACAAGATTCTTGCCAAAACTTAAGGCTTTAAAATGACGTGATTTATCAGTCATTTATCAGATAATCCAGAATTAAGGTCTCCTAGGTTTTAAAATGGCAAATTGGCTTTCAAACAGCCATAGTTAAAAAGAAATTATTTTAAGTTTTTAAAGTCAATGGACACATTGTAATGTTTTCTTTAAAATGTTAAGCAGTAAATTATCATAGCTAGCCTGACATAAGTGAACTGATGCATGTAGTGCACACGCAGGGAAGCTTTGTGTCAAACAAGTTACATTTACAAGTAACAGACTAGGTTTTAGCATTATAAGTGTCAATAAGCACAAACATTAGAGAGAAATGCATCTTCATAGTAGTGGCATAGTGTAGTTTCTGAAATTATTTTAGAAATCAATTTTACCTGACAATATGTTTTTTTCAATGTTGTGTGTTACTTACCAAAAAAGGAAATATGAACAAAACAGATTTTAATGAAATAAAATGAAACATTTATATTATAAATATTTGCATTTATTTATTGTTTATTGCATTTATTTATTTACCTTATAAAAAAGGAAGATCAGATTACATTGAAATAAAATGAGTGGCAACTGAACTCTGGTCCATTTGTTGTATTAAGCCAGGTAGAGTGACAGAATACACACATTATTTCATTATTAATCATAAGTTTTAATCTGTAGTTGACATAACATTCTTTATCAAGTACTCAAAATATTATCCATTACACTTTTTGCATTAGAAAAAGTTCATTCTAGTTCCTTCCAAGTCAAACAATGATATTTTTTTTGAGGATATAAAATCTATTATTGCTTTGCCATTGATTTTAAAAGATTTATTTTACTTTACTGCAGTAATTTGAAAATAAGGTGTTATTATCCCCCAAAATATTCTTCATGTGTTTCATATTAACACTTATAATCGCTACTTTGCTCTTTTATTCTGATTATAATAAAAAGTTTCTATTTACAAAGGCACACAAAATTTGCTTAATATATGCAGAATATTGATACGGGGTGTTCAACTCAAACCAGGACTTTTTCAGTGTTATCACTAGTGCTTGGACACCATCAAGGTAGAAAATGTTCTCAGTTCCCCGAAGCCTTGATCAGCATTTTTGCTTTACATCTGAACCTTTGGCCTCTTAGGAACTCCTTACTGACCCAAACATGTGGAAATGAGATCAGGACTGTACGAGATATGTAGCAATAATCCCAGCTGAGTTTCTTTAATGTGCAAGTGGTGTTGGTGCATGATTGCGTGTACACAGACAGACGCATCTCTTACACCTGTGAGTGACAAGTTATCCATTGATTTTATTCTACTTTCTGAAAGATCACCAAAAGCCTTCTTTAAAATGTTTGCGCAAAAGGTGCGTTCCAAAAGGTGCATTGAGGTCTTATGGAAATGTCAATCAGTTATATAAGACTTCATTCAAGAGAAATTTCATCACAAGTCCTGGTTTGACTTGAATGCCCCTCGTGTATATGTATTACTTTAAATATGATCAGAGTGATAAAATACATTTGTTAGAGAAACTGAGCCAAGAACAAATAAAAGACATTAAAGAAATTAAAATGGGCCATGTTAAAAGGAGAACAACATAAGGCTTATGCTTTCATCCGATTGCAAGGGATGCCTTTGAAAAGTGTGTGTGTGTGTGTGTGTGTGTGCATGTGTGTGTCCTCATAATAACAAGAATGTATGGTAATTTTTATCTTGTGGGAATGTTGATTGATTAACAGATGACTTTTATTTGTAAAACTAAAAGAGCGAAAGTATTTCTGTTTGTTTAAAAGGTTATGGAGTAAGTGAATACATAGAATTGTTCATCTACGGTTGTACACAAGTCAGTAGAAACGTTGCACTATGACAGTAAAACAAGACCCGGTGCACTCTGATGGAGAGTGAAGTGACCCGAGGGCCGGAAGGATAAGATAGGCGAAATCATATTTTGTGTGTGTATATGTGTATGCACTGGGGAATGGGCGTCGTTTAATGTCTCCCCGCTTCAGACGCCACAATAGCTGAAGGCGCTTACAGCACCATAAATCAAAGGCATCCACTGCGCGAGAGCAGCTGGCACATTTGCAAATAATTGTAATTATTAATCATGGTGATTTCACACCCTTCACTGGACCACTGTGAAGCCTCAGCGGCCAGGCGGCCCCGGCGCCGGGAACCCGCGGCTCGGGGCCCGTATGTGCCGAACGCTGCCATGGACTGCACTTTGATGCAGCCTCGGCACACTGCTGAGTGGCACACAATGCCCAGTCAGCCATGCGGCATGGGAGCCTTATCCACCCTGCCTACATGTTCTGCATAATCAACATACTGATTTTACTTTTCAATTTTTAACATGCTAGGATGAGTTTTAGTCTTCAAAATGATGTATTATGATTTCTTTCTTTTTCCGTCAATGGGAATCCTTCGTCTGCTGTGAAATAGCCTGAGAGCATGCATTTAGGTCGGTCTTGGTGTCATGGTGTCATGGATCAACTTGCATTCCACAAATTGTTGTATTGGAAAGCTGCATGCACGTGATGCAGCCTCTGTTGTAAAAGCAGATGTGTGTTAATATGGTCTCCAGCTGCTGTGTTTCCATATGAAAGTGTTTACTGTGTCTACGGGCCTGCCTGTGGGGAAATAATACGGAGAAGAGGAATTTTTTACCAGCTGGGAGCTCAGCTCAGTAGTTTTCTGAGTAATGTGCTAAATAGAGTGTTTGCCCCCCTGTTAGTCATTATTACCTACCACTCACAAGACAATGCACAGATGGTAGGCGCGGAGCGGTCAGTGTAATGACAGCAGCGTGGGCTGGAGAGAAAAAAAAATAAAACAGCCGAAACTCACTCGCGGAAGCAAATTATCCAAACGAATGTGTTTCACATATTGGCAATATTTTACACTAATTTGCAACTACGATGCAATTTTGTGTCTTTTTATTGTTTTTGTTCCAGCATTTAAAACATACACACAAACAAACACACACACACACACACACACACACACACACACACACACATACACACAGATTTGTTTTTATGATTTTTTTTCAGGACACGTAGTACGGCATTTCCCAAAACCCTAAATCTAGCAACCATAAAGAAATAAATTTACAGTTTCAGTCCTGTTTCTTATAGGTTTGTATATAATGCAATATCTACTCTCAGGACTACTTTGCCGTTAGTTAGCCACGGCCCCCCCCCCCCACCTTTTTTTTGGGTTTGCGACATAATGAGGACATTTTATATTTCATTAAACTAAGAGGAAGAAAACAAAAACCTACTCAACCCCAAGTCCAGAAAGTGAAAACATGATCAACATGACTTCTCAGAGCATCAACAGTAAAAGAATTTTGCTTCATATACTTTAAATCTATCAGCATAGATATATTAACTAGTTACATCTATATTATTAACTATACATTTGCTTATATAAGGTGGTATGGTTTGCGGCGCTAACATTAGCTGTTTGTTAATTGTTGCTAACAAAAGACAAATATCTTTGTTCTTTTTTTGTATGTGTGTGTGTGTGTGTGTGTGTGTGTGTTTATTTTTATTATTATCCTTTAGTACCATCCTTTTTTACTAAAATGTTTTACTAACATTTTGTTCCTACTAAAATGTAAAAACAACTCCACACACATACAAACTCCAATTTAAAAAACTGGTCAAATATTGGCATATAAATTGGGAGTAAAGTGGGTGTGTCAGTCAGCCCTCCTGCACCGCCTCTTGGCTGTAGGAGAGGAGAAGGTGGGCACTCTCCAGGAGGCCGCCCCTTCTTCTGACACCGGGTGATGGATGACCCCTGAGCAACCTTCTCCAGCCCTGGTGCTTCTCCTGCATAACAGTGGCCATGTAAAGAGCAGGGCCGGCCTGAGGAACAAAGCACAGCACAGGTATTTAAATGACCTCTAATGGAATAAGGAACAAAACTCAAGTAGAAAGTAAGATGCCCCTCCATCTCTAATAAGTTGCTAATGGGGGGCAATCACTTTCCTTTTTACCCTGTGAGTAAAGACAGATGGATAAGGAAGGTCTGCTTTGATTGACAGATCTGAACAAGTTGATCAAAGAACATGTGATCAAATCTGTGTACGTGATATTGTAGTGGACTAATAATATGACATAATTCTTAATAAGCTATCACATGGGAAGTATAAGAAAGGTTGTATAGTATATTACTAAACTATTTTAATCATTCATAAATTGCACAAAGACCAGAATACATTATTTATAACCAATTTATCATAACATTTTGGACTGGTTTAAGAATTCTTAGTGTAAATTTCATAAAATTTCACAAGATCCTGCTTGTGCACCATTTCCTACATTAACAAAGTAAACCGCTGTGTTTTAAACATGCAACATGTGTTACACTTAATCTTGAATAATTATTGACTGAAATAAGCACTATTGCTGCTTTATTTCTTTACTTTTTTGGGTGTGGTTTAAAATTTTGCAGAATTGTGCAATACTTTGTAAAAAATAATGTGCTTTTTTCTTTAAAAAATTAAACAACCTGCATCTTAGAACCTACTGTATGCTAATTATAATGAAACTGTCTAAAGACAATGATAAGTATATATAATATAATTCATAATAATAATAATAATAATAATAATAATTTTTTATATAATAATAATAATCATTTCTCATTTCTCATAATATTACACATTTTCACATTGTATTGAAAATGGAATTTCTATTCATGACTGCTATCACATTATCCACTTTATTACACTTATTTGCCTGATGTGTCAGTCATATTACATCATTCATGATGATGACATTTTTGAGAACTTATGAAATTATGTTGTTTTTATTTTTAACAGGGTCTATTATTCTGTATCTGGGGGCACTTGTTTTATTCTGAGCGTTTTTATGGGACAATAAAGCCTAAATCGTTTTTTTAGTGTATGTATTGCTTTAGTTAAAGCAGACCTCACATTTTGGCATACTTAAATCGTTTATATACTTTCAACCATAAAAAAAATATATATATTTTTTAAAAAAGCAGTGTAACACTCAACTTTTCAAAAACACATAAATTTTTAAATCAATGGCTTTATCACAGATCTGTCATATATCCCCATATGTCTGTCAATCTAAATACATACATCATGCTAACTGATGCCTTTTCTTAGCAAATAAATTTACATGTTTGGATATAGTACATACATATATATGGCTTTTTATTTTATTTTATTTAA
>JAQMYG010000038.1:27742676-27778402 GCA_030014215.1 Clariallabes teugelsi | reverse complement strand
TATATATATAAACTGATATAAACTGTTCTTGTCTCATTGTTAATTACCGAATATCTATAGTCTATAGATCTGACATTATGCACTAGCTATATGAAGACAGGAGACAGATACATAATGACCCAAGTCATGTGCACAACACACACATATACACGCACGCACACGCACACATGTGCTCCTCCCCACAGTAATGCCTCTTTTCTGATTAGGTGAGGTCTCAGGAGAGCCATTGAGTACAAAGCGTTAACATCTGGCAGCCATTACAGCCCCAGATCAGTTGTGATTTGTCCATATGATGATTCTGGCCCAGCCAGACGCGGGGGGGCTCGCGGCCTCCGCCATGCCAGTGGACCACTGCTGCTGTCACTTCTGTTTTCACACCAGCACACAGAATAGACTATAATTAGCTGTGCTGTCCTGAGGCCTCATCACACTCGTACACATATTTTCAGACTTCTTTAAGAAGGACACACGGTGGTCGTCCATGGCAACTGGTAAAACTTTCATTCATAGATTTTTTTCCAAGATTTGTGTGTTGTTGGTATTGAAATATAATACTCATGCTGTCATTAACATACAGCATTTGTGCTTGCCCTTAAATTCAAGAAATTGTTAAATGTTTTAGATTTGGATATTGTAAACAGTGTATGACGTGTTTGGTATTTCCCTTGATTCTCTCTATTTTCTGTGAAATTGCAGGGAGTTTCCTCTTTCTGTAGACGCTGATCGACAAAACACCCACTGTGACCAATTTCCTCTGGCACATGGCTGGCATTGATCCACTTCTGCCAAGAGACTTCCAAAATAAGCTTTGTTATACATGGTTGTTTAGAGTGAACCCCCAAAAGGGCATTACTGTAATGTCAAATATATGACAAACATGCAACTTGTTTTGGTTTTATAATATGCTCAACTGTTTGTATGTGTATTTGTGGCATTTTTCTCAATAAATGCATAAATCTTTTAAAACATAAAACATAAGCGTTCGATATAAGACTTTGTTATAAAATGTTAACACGGATGAGTTGAACTTAACTGAACGCTGTTACCATTACTACGTTATTTTAAATGTCTCAAAGGAAAAGATGCTTAAAAGTACATCCTTAAAACCTCTCATAACTAATGCAGTTGTAAAGCTGCCGAGGTTTAACAGGAAAACCAATAATGAAGCTTTACCTTCTTTCCTAGTTAACTCATTATTTATCTCGATATTTCTTTTTCTCTACTAACAGAAAACATAATTTTAATGTCCACCACCATCCCATTGGAACTGTAACCCAAGTTCTCCTTTTTACAATTCCAAAATGACTATCCATGTTCATTTGGTCTACTTGAGAATCATCAATTTTATCATTTAAAAGCTGTCATCATATTAATATTACCTTTTATCTTACTTCCAGTGAAAGCACCGCTTCAACCATCACACTAACTACTGTAGATCTCTTTTCCAAGTTATTATATATTTTTTAGCCAGAGTTTGGTTTAATACTTTAAAATTTAAATTAAAAGTTCAATTTTCAAAACTTTTCTCAGAACGGTGTTATTTCAGGAATCATTTTCCCATTTTAGAGGGGAGATCTGAGATCTGTTTTAAGTTATTGAGGTATGGATTAAACTCATTTTATTCTAGTGGCCAGTCAAAAGGTCAATAACTCTAAGAACTACTGTAACTAGTTCACTAAAATAGCCACGATTAGGCAGTTACGTTGTTCATTTTGTTTAGCATGGTTTGTTTAAGATATTTATCATCTCATATCTATTATCATAGATATTTATCTATCTCATATCAGATCTATGCCTTTTTTAAAACTCAAACTGAATTATTGCTGCAATGTGTAGTATTATGTTTCTCCTAAGGATGTCAGTAGTCACACCATCATTGATGCTATCATGTGACCATGATTCTTTTGTGCATGTGTATATAATGATTTTCTCATAACCACAATGAACCAAACATTTAAACACTTATACTTATATGAGTTTTAAAAACCACTCTGGTATTAATGTTAGGTAAATGCACTAAGGGAAATAAACATCTATTTAATTATTGTGCTCATCTACAAAGTTTTTTAAAATTATTATTGTAGTGCATCATGTGTACTACAGTATGTGCTCCCTCAATAAAAAGTCAGCTTCTAGTCATTGTTTTCGATTAGGTGATTTGATAAGACTAGAGCCGTTATTTTATTTGCACCATTTCATCAGTTTCACCCAAAAACCTGTGTGTTCATTATTCTAAAAAGGTCTTGTGTGTATTGGATGTAGTGGGATTTGGAACAAGTAACTTAGTAGCACAAGTTGGAACAAGTAGCACTATAGCTACACTCGCACCGCTGTGAAGTCTATTAAACTTTAGCATTAATACCAAATGAAAACTTCTGTTTTGTGAAAGTCAATAAAGAGTACAGTTTTTTATTTTTCTGGTTGTTAAACCAAATTGTCCACCAGGCATCTATGAATAAAAAACGAACAACTAGGGTGCCCAAACTAGTGATTCGTCCACCTTGTAATATGATTTTATATAATAATTCCAAACTCATGCAGACAATAAAACTGACACCATTTTATGGCTGACTCCTCAATATCTACTGACCATTATAAAGTCCTAAAGAGATAGTGAGTACAGCACCTTCAGCAAATTCAGCAGTTTTCCGTTTGGCTAAAAAAGTAAGATGTAATAATGGCTCACATCTGGATAAGAATGGCTTTATCACATTGGTTAATTATGGCTGTCTCCTCCACATCATTCAAATATTATAAAAGGCAGTAGAGGATGAAGAATGCAGCCATCTGATTTGGTTGGTTTTTAAGAATTTCATGACACTATCCTCAAGCTGTCCGAATATCACCCACTGTGAGTAGTAGTAGAGGCCAGGCCATGAATCCTCTATCTTTCAGAGGACGTTTGCCCTGAGCGACATTAGCCATGGCAGCTTTGAAGCATGTGCTGGCATATGATTTAACTAAATACACTTCCCTTGATCGCACCTGCTCCCCCAAACCTTTTCCGTATCAGAGCAGAAGGCTGGGTGGTGTGAGGGCCTCACGTGTTGGTGGTTGACAATCAAGCACGGTTAGTTTTCGGGCGATGTCGGGGCAGTAACATTCTCCTAGGGAGTCCCTTATTCATAGGCTCTGGCAGACAGACAAACACTCTGTGACAGCCATTTATGGCCAACTAGTGAACGCCATCTGTCAGACACAGTGGGAGGATATTGGGGAGCGCACACTCCTTTTGCCATTGCGTTTTTCGAGCTAAAGGGACATTAAACACTGACTTGGATGTTGTAGATTGACTCGCCATTAAAAAGACTTGCTTTTTAGTTGTTCCTCTCTGTAAGTTTGGCTCCAGGTTCCCTCTATTTCTAATTGATTAAGCTGCCTGGTTTGGAGTTGCATTGAAGTTGGTCCAGAAGAGCACCAATAAATTGTCCTGTAATTTACGATGTGCTAACAAATGCTTTTGGTCGCAATGAACTAGAACTGCAGAGATTTGTTTGATTGGGCTATAAAGGCAAACCCAGCTTCCAACAGACTGATAATGGGTCCGATTATATTAAATCAGATCATGTGAAGATGTATAAATGAGTTCCCAATAAAAATACCAGGTCTATGGAAATGAATATATAAGGTTTAAACCACACCACTGCATTACACAAACAAGGAAGTATAGACATTTACTGTGTTAACAGCCCAATTAGCATGCAAATGAGCGCCGACACTAATGGCTGTTGCAAAACGCTCTTATGATGGAAATATGCTTTCTGTTTTAGCTGTGCGGTGCAAACATTTGTCTATGAAATCAGCTGATGACAGGCCTCAGGCATTTTCCCCTCCCGGGACGGTACAAAATGGCTCCTGCACCTGCCGCCTAATGCAGGCCGGGACGCGAACCACAGTGCTAACTGGCAGGGCATAATGAACTGCATTCATCCTGTCAGAGGAGTCAATAACTTATCCCACAACTGCTTTTGTTCTGGCTGTTTTTCCTGTGTGCCCCCACATGCCCTTTTTCAGACAAAATTTATTTTCAATTGCAGCCCCCAGCATCGACCGGCACAAGTTAAGCTCTGACATAGTGTCGTTAGCACCCATGGCCTTTGTTAGGGACCTTCTACGGTTCTTCTTGTAGAAAATCTCAAGTGGTTCCAGTAACAGGTGTGTCCACTGGCAAAGACTGGTCATTTGTCATTTAAAGAATAGAGCAGATTCCACTTAACAGAGTGGCTGCTTCTTTTTCAACTGAGGCCACAAGAAAATTATCCAGAAGCATTTATAGCCTCATGACCCTTATGTCATTATGGCTGCACCCTAAGTATACAAAACAGATTGCATAGTCTAAATGCAGACAGGTACATGCAATGTTTTTTGAACAGTTAAGGGTTCTTAAGAGGGACCTACATGGAACAATTTCTGATAGGAACATAGAGTTGTGTATAAGACGCAGGAAAGTACTAAAAAAAATTCTTATATGACAGCTTAAGATAATCAGCTGCTGCAAGATTGCATGAAACAAAATTGACGTTTTAAAATATTTTCACTGTGTGAGTGGAATATCTGATAACTCATATTCATTATGAAATACACTAGATCTGTACAATAAGAAAATGACCGTTGTCTCCCTTAAATTCCAAGACATGAGAAATCAAGTGCAAATCAAAAGAACTAACAAGGAAATATTTGCAATGTGTATGCTGAGAAAATATAATCAGGATAATAACATGAAAATGCAGGAGGGAGGGCGAGAGGAATCTGGAGAGATTAGTCTTATTTTTTTAAGGATTCTGAACACGCTCTCAGGGAAGATCAACCCTGCAAAGTTTAATAAAGCAAATCTTCTGCTCACTGCAGAGTCGGTGTAGCTCTACAGTCCACATGCTTAATGAGGCTCCAGCAGGGGAGGATTTTTATTTAACACCAAAACTGTAATTAAGCGAAACAAATGGAGACAGAGAGAGAGAGAGAGAGAGAGAGAGAGAGATACAGGAAAAAAAATACAAGATTTATTTAACAACTGCGTAACAACAGGTTTCTCTTGAACCTTGATGTACGACAGTGTCCCTTGTTTTTAGGACTAGGTATATATAATTATATTATATAATATATAATATTTAATAATTTATTTCCAAAATCAATCCCAATACATGCTGTGTTGTTTGCTTACGTACTAATCTGCAAGTGACAAATAATTAAAGAATTTTTTTATATATTTCTAAAAAAAAAAATCTGATTTCGTAATAATACTCAATTTTCTTACTCTTTTGTTCTCACTTTTTTTTGGAAAAGAAAAAACCCATCGTTTTCCCTCAATTTCATTCTCCTGAATGATTATCTACTGTAATCCGAGCACACGCTCTCTCTGATGTTTTCTTCTCCCGTTCCCATATGAACAATTAATTTGTAATCTCCACAAACACACGTTTAGCTGCTGTCTACCGGATAAGTATGAAAAGACCCCAGAGGCTGGAGATCTGCCTGAAGTGCACCACTACAGGTTCAGTCCTCCAATCCGTTCAGAGCAACACTGTAACACTCATGCGATTTAGGATAATATTTGATAAAATATATTATTGAATTATTGAATTTAATAATATATATAAAATGCTTCACTAATGATAGAGTTTAGAACAAGAATCAGGCAGTAAATTTTGTTTCCTGACATTTTGAATGGTTTGGGGATTGCTATTATTAGTAGTTGTTGGATGAATAATAATAATAATAATAATAATAATAATAATAATAAAGAACAAAAATTATTGTTGTTGCTACATTATATTTTTTTGTGTCTACGTGATTAATTATTTTATACCATAGATTAATAATTGGTCTATTAAAATTCCTATGTGCAGAGCAAAATTGTTGAGTGTTTTTTTAAACACTGCATCATTTTATCTGCAATGTATTTTTTTTAAATAGCCTCCATCAAACCTAAAGTAGGTTGTAAATTATTGCTGTCAAAAAGTTATTAGCCAGACCTTTAAGTTAATAAAGTTAATCTGTTTTGCCTTAATTTAACAAGCTATCCTTTTACAAACTGTATGTCTGCATGCCTAATTACCTCACTTCTGAAAGATAGACAGCTTGTAAAAGAGCAAAGCAGAACAAATTTTCTTTCATCATAAGTGTTTTATTGAAATTTTGTCCAGAATCACTGGGCAATAATAAATATCTCATTTATCATAAAGAATTTACAAAAATAAAGACGGCAGTAGTCTCTGGCAAAGCAAACAAAATAAGCAAAAATGATTTTTTTTTAAAGGAAGAAAACAAGAAAACCATGCTGTAGTTATATAAACTGCTTTAACTTGACGTTCATGCAGAAAATTCAACCCCGATTCAACAGATGAACGCGCACCGACAGCAAAACATCACGCCGAGTTCAATTGCTTGCACACTTCAGTGAAATACATTAAATCGTCAAACAAACAAATAAACAACAACTCAAAACACAGTCGCACAATTTTATCCTGTGAGACTCTGACAATCCTTGTTACAAGGAACGCACGGCACTTCCTGACTTCTGCGTAAAGATGCGCATTTAGCTTTTCTCTCACCTTCACCATCATGTACTTCTTCTCGCAGTCTAAAAACAACAATGCGGCATTTTTTATTTTTTTTAAAGCAGAGCTAACATTTAAACATGTAAGTCTTCTGGTGCCTTCAGATTATTTACAGTGGCTTAAGTACGCGCAAGCAATTAATTTACAATGTATTGGACGAGATCCTTGTTACAAGGAGGGAATTCAGATTTCGTGAAAAAGAAACAAAAAGAGCAAATTATACAAACAATACACATCATGCAAGATAGTTTTTTTCGCGAGTCCAGCCCTATACAAATTTACATGATGACATTTGGATATAGTCACTTCATCGCCTCCTTGTCGATGGAAAGTCTCGTGTGTCCCGTGGAGGCGATGGGCACGTGTGCGGCGGGTGGAGGCACCTGGCAGATGGCACAGGGACACGGCAGTCCTGCCCAGTGCTGGAAGCCGGTGCCAACTTGGAGAGGAGGCGTCGGCGGCGTCTTCATCAGGGTCTGAGGCGCGCGGATGGAGCTGAGCGCGGGAAGAGCGGCGGACAGCGCGACCGCGGAGGACACTGTAGGCGGTGCTAGAGCGCCTCCGAGCAGCGCGTGGTGCACCGTGGGGGCTGCGGGACCGGGCGCGTGTGCGACCGCGTGGTTCGCCACGGCGCCGCAGTGGAAGGCTGCGTGATGGCCGCCGCCGTAGATCTCTCCCACCAGCCTCTTCATCTCATCCAGAGAGCTGTTAAGCATTAGGATGTAGTTCCGCGCCAGCAGCAGTGTGGCGATCTTGGACAACTTTCGCACCGACGGCCCGTGCGCGTACGGCATGACCTCACGCAGGCCGTCCATGGCCAGGTTCAGGTCGTGCATGCGTTTGCGCTCCCGTCCGTTGATCTTCAGGCGAAGCTGCTGAAGCTCCTCTTCGGTGACTTGCTTCTTTAGCTTGTACTTGCCTCCGACCCCGACGACTGCGTCCCTGTCCACGCCGGCGGCTCGCGACAAGTGCTCGCTCATCTTTGTCGTGAACTCGTTCTGTCCCGAGGACGAGGACGTCTTGAGCGTGTACAGCTCGTCCACGTCCGGCGAGGAGGATCTGCTCGAACCTGAGTCCGAATTCATTTTATCACCTCGGTTCGAGTCGGGAGGCCGTCTCTCACACTATCTCTGATTTTAAGTCACTCCTGTTTTGTCACCTGATTTTCTTTCCCGTGTAATGTTAAGTCTCTCTCTTTTTTCCCTCCGTTTCCGTAGTGGGGTCTGTAACCGGTAACCGATAAAGACACTGTCTTGACTTGGGTCCGAGGATGCACAACCTGCTATTTGGTGAAGCGATCGCGGGACTCTGGCATTTATAGTGCGGACTGAGAGAAGCCGGAACAAAAGAAGCCCTCATTCATAAAGACCTCGTTAGGATGACGTGCGCATTATCCGCGGCGCTGCGCTTTCACTGTCCCATCGACCAGAGGAGCAGCTATTCATATTCATTGTAACACCGCTGTGGGAGGGGAGGGGGACACTTCAGTCCAGGATCCTCTGAGTCCAAAAGCTGCTTGAACAATCCTTCTCGACACTTTTTAGAATAACACCGGGGGTCAGGTTAATCAGCTCACTCCACTATGCACCTTCTTTTTTAACAGGTATCCCTTTAGATCCATTTCAATATTTTTGATATAGTTATGCATGTACAAAAATGTTTTTGACATCTCATAAATAAATGGTATAATGTAAATCTTGAATCGCTTATAATTCTTTTTCTTTATTTAATTGTACTTTGTTTTAGATTAAATCATTCTAGATTTATAGTATCTTTGTGTAGAAGATGGCTTAATAGAATTAATGTATTTATTCATATTCATTGAACCTATTTATTGTAACATTTATTTCCGACCTTTAACCAATTTTTTTTTTTTTTTATCATTTTAGAAAACAAGGTTTTATATATAATACAGAGGAGATCAGATTTTTATTATTATTTAAGAAAACACAGGTTGCACATGTCATCTTAAAACTGAATCGTTTCTGTGAGACTGCATGTTTTAAGTTAGATTTAAGGGGAATAACTACATATATTTTTTTCATTTTAAACAATTTAGACAATTCTTGAAACTGCAGTAACAGGTGGAGCGGATAGAGATGCATTTAACATGAACTTGAGATTAATTTGTTCATCTGTTTAAAGAATTATATCTATGGCTATATGAATGTGTATTCATTTATTATTATTATTATTATTATTGTTATTGTTAGTAGCAGTAGTATTAATAGTAGTGAATGAATAAATATATTTATAATTTTATATAATCTTTGTAAAGTTTTGTTAATTAATCAATAATAATGATTCCATTTTAACTGAACAGGCTGCCATTAAGACAAAAAATACAACAGTAATATAAAATAAGCCTATGTTTGATCAACCTAAAATTATCTGTCTTCATTTTGTAGGGAAATTAAAAAACAAACTTCTGTTCTTAATCATAATACTTTTAAATACAAACTGGTTGTTCAGCAAATGTATTTGGGATGATATGTGTTTAGTTGTACATTAAATAATGTAGAACTATATACTGTAAACCAGTTACAGTATACAACACGCATCACAGTGATATCTATATCCTAAATTAAAACTTGGGACTGGAGACCATAAGGTGTTATGAACAATTATCAAGATTTCAATGAGGTTAAATAGAAAGAATATTTGTCAAAGATCTGCATGACCATGACTAATTATAACAAACTGGTCCCATACGATTGAATCAGTGGAAAGATAACCAAGACACGGAATAAGCACAAACTTTGGTAAAAATTCGAGAAGGTAGAAATAGACCATCTATTCATAAACACTTGTAGACACACAAAAACCCCTCCATCTTATCCACTTCTTGGTGTTCCAAAGCAATAAAAAAATCTCCTCCAAAAAAAAGTGAAAATGTGTATTCAGAGTGGCATTGTAGGAGCAGAAAGGGAACCGTACCTCATAAAGGTGCTGCAATGCAAAGAAAAGCTCTGGACTTCTTTGCTCTCTCTTGGTGGCATTTGAAAGTGTAAAGCTTTGAATACCAATTGCTTGAACTGGACATATGTGAATCCCCTTTAATCCTACTAATCCTGTCCCCGAGTGTTTCTTTGTCTGTAGGGGCGACTGCATAGATCTAAGTGAAAGTGTTCCTAATCCGGCCAATGTGGAAAAATGTCTCCATGTGTGAGATGCAGGAGGGGAAAGAAGGGACGAAAGGAGGGTGTGTGTGTGTGTGTGTGTGTGTGTGTGTGTGTGTGTATGCATGTGAGAGGTGCCTGTTACAGGGATGGAGATCTGTAGGGGTGTCATATACTCAGTGAGCAGGAAACCCAAACAGCAGGAAAACCTTCTTCATACACACACACACTCCCACCCTCCTGCAGTCTGTTGGGCCCACACATTTTTCCCCACAGTACCAGGGCAGTGGCCCAAATGTCCGACTTGTTTTCAAGTTTCCCCTTAGTCAGCAGTACAGTCCCAGCAGGCAGCTTCTAATGTGGCCGATCCATTCTTAAGCCCTCGGCTTTTTCATTCTCCTCGCGCCCTGTGCTTCGTCTCTTCCCCACGCTCCCAACTCATCCAAAACAGACGTTTAGCTTAAATCCATGTGGTGGGTCCACTTAGGAAAGGGGTTACAGCAAATAATCCGTTCAGAGGAAAACACAATAACCTATGGATCTATTCAGAAAAAAATAATCATTACTATCCTTGGAAATTAGTATTTCACTTACATCTCAGTAACAAGAATCAAGAGTGAACACTGACATAATAAGAAAACAAGAAATTATATTGCACTTTATTATATATAAAGTTCCCAGGAAGTTCCTTTAGAGTTAACATCCTCAAAAATCACCAATTTGTAGCACATCAGATTAGAGCTGTTATGAAGGCTTTACAGAAGATAGGCAGCAGACGCATCTCAATATCAACTGTTTAAAGCAGATTACTGAATATTTTGGATGCCTCCAATGTGTGTGTGTGTGTGTGTGTGTGTGTGCCTAAAGATATAATGTAAAAATAGGTTGTTTATGTAACAACCTCAGCAGCAACCTCATTTCCCCTCTCATCAGTTCCCACCACTCAGCCTTCCGTATCACCAGTATACCAATTACCTGTCTGATCATCTGCTATTATGTCCACCTGTTTCCCGTTGGTTTCCACCTGAAGTTGTTGTATGTTTCAATTTATAGGTCACTGTGTGACTTAACAAATAAAAAAATATTCTTCTAAAACTGGTCAGGTACAGGGACTGGACTGAAAATGAAAGGCAAAAAAATTGAGAGCCAAAAGTGAGAGCTGAAAAAAGTCCTTTAGGAATCCTGGAGAATTATTCCTCAAGAGTACATAAAAAATGACAAAGTCTGGCTATTTGAGAACAAAATATGGAGAAATCTGGGGGGCAGTGGAACTACTCCACATTTGTCAGGCAAGATAACCTCAGACAAAAGTATGCAGGTCAGAAGGCATGAAACACTGGGTTGAGTTAGAAATAATTTACTTGCCAATTTAAGCAATTTTAGCTCGTCTCCTAACTGGGTTTAGATTAATAAGAAAGATAATAAGGTACCATAGGGGCACATGCGCCTAGACAGAAGAAACGTAGTAACACTTAAATGTTTTATATACTGTAAAGACGGAAAGTTTTTTATGAAATAGGGTCTCAAAGTATGATTTAACTATCCTTGGAAAGTTTTTGTTTTGTAGGGAAATCAAATAAATTTGGAAATCAATTAAAATCAATTTTATATTTTTTGCAGCAAAAATAGTTATACCTGTAAAACATGATTTTAAATCTGATTTTAACAACTGAATTCTGATATAGTTTTGCATTTCTGTCACTTTGAGTCATTTTCTTTTCTTCTTTTGGAAAATACCTGCACTGCAATCTAATAAGCAAGAACTCTAACATGAGGACAAAATATTTTTTTAATCTCATAAACATTTAATCTCTAAAAATGCATCTGAAAGTATAGCATTTAGTTTTTTTTTTTCGGTACAGTTCATGTACAGTGTGAAATCATTATGTTGTCTTTTCTAAACAGATTCAAAGCAAATCTCATTAAAAGTTTAAATGACAAATTTCTCAAAGCTTTGCTAATCATAATAGCTGAAAGTCAAGGGGTGCTTATATAAAGCACATGTGAAAGCGTCGCATTAAACCTTTATTCAATTCGTATTCACAACCAGAAAAAGGAAACTGTAAAACCATCCTCAATTAAATTTAGTGGTTCATAACAAACTTTTGTCGTTTTAAGCCTACATTATTCATACAAAAAGTCTTCAAAACATATACTTATAAAAGTATAAAGAAAGTATAAAAACAATCAGAGGATGTATTCTATAGTTTGTTGTCTATAAAAAAAATCCAGTGTTGTTAATAGAATTTGATTGTTCCTGGGATCAAATAAGAAAGCTTGCTAATTAACGAGATCTACAAAGAGTGTGGCTTCTCCACAATATTTTGAAAGATGTTCAAAAAGCTTATGAATTAATTAGGCAAAATATTAAATATTTCCAAATGAAGTTTACATTTATCTTAAAGGAAAAAGTTTGCATATTATTTTAGCTGTTAGATTGCCAATAAAACTTAAAATGATTCAATTTAAATTACATTTCAATGTGAAGTTGTTAAAAAGCTTGACTGCATTTCATGAGACAGAGTATTCATATTTCAAATCAATTAATAAAAATGTTGTTGCTGTTGTTGTACAGATTGTCCTATGTGCTGAAAGAACTGTCACAAGATCACCATTATTTCTGCACATTACCAGTTCATTTCTTAATGTTTCTCTTTAAATACAAGTCTGCCAGATGGCCACAAGGTCCTGAGCTCTGAGTTTGTTTCACTTTGCGTCTAGCAGTCGAGTTCCTCCTTGGCCGTCTCTCCGTCACATCCTCCATGGTGGTAACAGCCCCTCAGCTCGCCTTATTTTAACTGTCCCTTTCAGCCCTGAAACAATTGTCCAGCTCCTTTTAGGTTCTTTTCAGGCCTGGTTTCAAGCCTGGTAGCCTCCATTCTGCTTTGTATGTCACCCGGTGTCTGGTTTGCCCCATTCCAATGGGTGCACATGACCAGAAAATGAAGGCTTGCATGAGGCCTCAGCTAAACGCAGAGCGCAGAGAAGAGATTAACATGTAAGCTATTGCAGACTGAGCCGAGCCCAAGGGAGGGTGCTTTGTGTTCGGCCAGGGTTACATGTAAGCAGAGAGGGTGTGGACGGCTCAACCTATTGTGCGTGTCAATCCGAGGGAGGTTGTTTCATTAATTACACATTATCTATTGGACTGCGAGGTAGGAGGTAAGGAGGCTGGAAGAGAGAGAGAGTATGGAAAAAAAAATTAAAGACCTTGATCTCATTCAATGGACTTTCGTGATAGGGGTATGTTTACATTCTTTTAGCATGTTAACTTTCTTTTCCTCAGCCTCATACTGCCTCTTCTGCAAGTGTATTTTCTCCCTGTAGTTATGCCGTGTTGTGGCATTGGAGCCACTTGGCTGGACTCCCCACAGTAGTTTGAAGAGACCTAATGGCTTTCTCTGCCTACCAATACCAGGCTTTCAAGTTCCCACATTTCAGCGATTCAGGCTGAAAAGAGTTCAGGCTTGTAGCCTGAGAGGGTACATCAGGCGTCTCTCCATTGTGCTCATTCTCTTCAGGTTCACCCCAACCAGAGACCTCCACAGCTTTATGACCTACTCAGGATTACTCTCATTGAACACAGGCCATCCCTCTCCAGCCCCCTGGTAACCCAGTAAAACCAGTGGGAGGACCACAACTTTACAACGGCCTGTCTAAAATGTGCCTCTCTGATTGTTTCCCATTACAGTGCTCCTCCTCCCTAGTAACAACATGGACGCCAAGGATGACGGGCCCATTACAAACCCTGTCATTCGCCCTAACCAGGATTCTGCACCAGGATTCGCTAGGAACTGTTATGAACATGACTAGCTGAGAAAAATAACCCAAGAAAATCTGTAATAATGTTGTCTACTTCTTTAAATTCATATGCAATTCTGAGCACTTAAATTGCGCTCCTGAATCTTAAGAACATTTTACATTAATCTAATTTTGTTCGTACAACTTGTGGTTTATGCAAGTAGCCTGAACAATTAAATATAAATTCTACTATGATGTCATTGCTAAGAATGAATGAAGATTACATAATATAGATTATATATGTACATAATATACATATTATACACATATTATTTAAAAAAAAATCTGTAACAAATGTATTTTTATGCCTTAACCTTTTTTAAAATGATTGAACGAATAGTATAGTTAGCTTTCTAATGAATTAATAGGACCATAAAAAATTCAGTTACCTCATTACAGTTAATATTTTCTATTTTGACTTCACTTAACTTGTTCTAAAGGAACACTTCATGCCTCAGGTTCACATAGTTTACAAAAATTATATGTGTTTAGATTTGAATGGTTATTATTATTATTATTATTATTATTATTATTATTATTATTATGTATTTTTATTTTTGTTTTGAGGGTCTGTTTGTCTTTTGGGAATTACAGTAATTTGGAATTATATGTTTTAAAAGCCAAAAAAATAAGAATTGGCAAAAAAAAAAAAAAGTTTATTAAATATGCCACTAGAAAAAAAAAGTATTTAATATAACATGTATATAACATCTATCTATCTATCTATCTATCTATCTATCTATCTATCTATCTATCTACAAAATTCACTTTAGTTTCTAAGCACCATAACACTTTTTTCAGATGATCCTTACTGCAATAGACACACACACACACACAAACACACACACACAAACACACACACACACACACACAAACACACACATACCACTCACCCAAGGTCAAACTATGAGTGTTGGTGGTCACGCTTCACGTTCTGGCCTTTAGGCTCTGGGCTTTTCAGCAATGCTTTAAAAAGAGACTCTTGACAGACTTTATGGATGTTGGCTGGTGACTGTAATTTCGTGGAGATTTATTTATTTATTTATTTATTTATTTATTTTAACTGATGGTTCCACAGTAGAAGACTGTTGGGTATTATACAGCTCTTGTCAATATCATTAGAGTACTAATAAACTCAATCGCTCTCTCTGTCTCTCTCTCACACACACACACACACACGCACACACACACACACACACACACACACACACACACACAGACAAACACACAACGCTCCCTGCCCTCCCTCTCTCTCTTTCTCTGTCCATTTCCCCAGGGAAGCAGGGCCACACCTTATTAGCGCTCACTAGTCAAGGGCCATTAGCTCTTCAGGTAATACCGTCAGTGACGGAGGAGAGGTTTAGGGCAGCAGGGAGTTAAACTAACACTTACCTAATTGCTGTCTGAGCAGGAACACAGCAGTGTTATTCAGCTGATTGCTGAAATGCACACACGCAAACACAAACATTTACCAAGCAGGAGAGTGATACTGTGGATCCACTACAGTAAAGAGCTGTGGCATCAAGGGAAGAAACAACCTGTTAAATGATCTTGCTCTTTTCAATTAGAGTTGTCATAACAAAAACCTAAATGGACTTTGGAGACATCCAAAATAATCTAATTATAATAATAAATATTGTAATTAATAAAAATAATAAAAATAAATATAAAAAAGTAAATAATAAAAAACAATCGTATGCTCATTGTTAAGGTTGTTAATGTTTATGGAAGGAGTCTCTAGTGCAAGTTTTTCCCCATGAGAAAGTGTTCAGGACATGGCACTTTTCTGATTTATCGTTACCATGAAATGTTAATTTTTTATGTAATTAACTTCAAAAAAGAGACAAAAAACGAACAGTGGGGCAACAGCTGCTATAATGTAAGTGATAACAGGAACTTGTTTTGTGGAAGTCCCGGAACAATAAATACAAATACAAATATGATTTCTTTCAGAAATTATTTATTTATTTTATTTAATAATTATGTATTTATAATTAATAATTTTATTACTTGCAATGCTTTGCATCTGGCCGTATCACAACACCCTGCCTTGTATGTTTTATTCTTTACTTAATACAAATGCAAGGAGTCAGAATGAAAAATTTGCATCCCCTGAGAGCATCTTAAATGGTTTATATTCAACAACAGATGAGTTAAAGCCTGGGTAAGCACAATATATACAAAATAGCTTCTTGTAATTTTCCAAGCCGGACAAAAGCCTCACACTATACACGTCAACGTGAAACATAAAAGGGCCATTTTCCCAAGTGATAATTACTAGAGGGCAATTTAGGGATATCGAGAAGGATTACCCCTCTCCACCCACTAATACCCGGCTGTAAACACAGAGTTTCTGCCCCAAAACACACTGTGTGTGCTACTAAAGCTTTCGCTGGTTTTGTCAGCCCATTGGCTAATGGAGGAAGTTAATTGTGTTGTTTGTAAGGCCACCTGTCACACAAGCTTCATTTCCATAGTAATGGGAAGAGGGTGGCATGGACAGCATGCCTCAGCCATGATCGCGAATCAGTTATGCCTGTTTCAAAGACAATTCAAATAAGGACACACACATTTTCCTTGGAGTCAGGAATTTTTTTTTTTTAAAGTCCACCTTAAGATTATATGGACATTTGAGCAGCTGTATTCAGAACAGTGTGTAGGATCTGATTTACACTTGCAAATGTACATTTATACAATTTCTTCTCTCTGAATTTTCGGTAAAAACTTTTTAAAAAATGAATTCAGTTATCGGGCTGGTGGATGACATCCCAAAAAGATACATAATGCAACATAGACACTAGAGGTGGAATGCCTGTAGAATTTGCCTATAGAATTTGCCAGGAAGAACTGCTTTAAACAATAACAGATAACTTTCATTTAAAGAAGATGAGGAAATCAGGTGCAATGATTGTATTGAAGATAATTACTTTGGACATCATAATGGAGACATTTTTATTAATTAATTTATATTATTGTTAAAATATTCATAATTAATTAATATAGAATTTGTGAGCACCACTGCTATATATTACTGTAAAAAAAAATGAGAAGGATTCAAGGGGTGTTCAAGTCAAACCAGGACATTTGATTGTACAAAATAACAGAACACAGTTATGAGAATAAAAACTCCCATTATTTTTCTATATAATCCACTACTACACTAATGCACTTATCCCAGTGTTTCACTAGTGCTTCAATAACATCAAGGTAGAAGTTTTCTCAAAATGCCAAAGCCATGATCGGACTGCCTGCTCAGACTGGCCTCCAAGACAAGTTATCTGTTGATTTTCATAAATCAGGCATTTCGCTAGTCAAAGGAATGACTGCAATGGTTTCTAAGCTAACTGGTCCAGAATCACCATTCACGGAGGTCCTTAAAACGTTTGCACCATTCAAATATGTTACTGCCTGTACTGTAAATGTCAATTAGTTTTATGCCTTCATTCTCAAGGAATCACATCACAAGTCCTGGTTTGACTTGAACACCCCTTGTTTCCCTTGTCTATTGCCTTAAACTTTTGGTCATAGTTGTAGCTGGGGTGCAAACTTGGAGTTTTTAAATTAAAACATTGCATGATTTTTTAATTATAATTTCAGGCATGCTTTACAAAACAAATTACTTCCTATTTGTATTTGTATTTGTATTAGTTAAGAAACTTTATCTCTTCAGTTCAAATAATGTATTCTGTTACATACACAATCCATTAACGACATTTTGGCGAGTTTGGACAAAAGTGCTAGAGGATTAAAGTGCCAGTTTAACAAGGCCATCTGTATCACATCCTGTCCGTTCTCTCTGCTGCTTCTGCTTTATATCTCTCACTCTGTCTATCGATTCTTTTCTCTTTGAACAAGACTAATTAACAGATGTAGTGAGAGTCTCCACAGTTATAATCTAGCTGGGGATGCCTGGCTAACTGATTTTCTGGCCAAATTACAGGATGTCCTTTAACATATAAAGTTCAACACCAAGGCTAATTAATAAATGTAAGAAATTATAGCAGTTCTTATTGTTTTTGTAGTGCAGACTGTTGAGCACACTCATGGCCTATTCCTGCTAACTTTCTGACTTAGAATGAGGTTGTTGAAAGTTTGTACATGCTTCTGTGTTCTTGAACTACATAAAGGGTAAGACTTTGGGACATAAAATTTTGTCAGCTGTTTAGTGTCATCGAGTACTGTTGAATTATGTCTACAGTAGACAGGATTATGACATGTGGCCGTGCATTTACCTCAGCAATAGCGCACATTGCTTTCTTTTTTTTTTTGCTCCCATCTTTTCTTATGATGCATTTAAAATGCTAATAACTGGTTTATTATGTGCGCTGTCAAATGCAAATGTTTTTTCTTTTTTTTTTCTTTCCTTCTTTTTTTTTTTTTTTACTGCTAGAGCGGTGGGCCAGCAGAGGCATTAGCATATCTTATGCCTTCCTCCTTAGCATGTGGTGCTGTAGCTAGCACCATGAAACAATGTAATAAATTAGATTAACAGGCACATTAAATAAACAAGCCAAAAGGATGGCACGTTTAAGACGTACAGCGAGGTTGCTCAGGCAAATGAAGGTGTCTGGCTCTGCTAGCATATGGTGCACCTATTCCATCAAAACGACACCAGCTCAACATTAGCTGGAAGTGTCAGACAAGTCCAAAAATCATCATGTTAATAACTTTTAACGACAACGAGCAATGAACTCCTGCAACTGGAAAGCTTAAAATGCTGAAATGTCATATTGAAGGAGAAGTTTTACTTTTGTTGTTTGTTGTATCACCCAGAAGTCCTCTGCATCTGACTGATTGGTATAATTTATCACTTGTATAATAAATGTAGGTACATATCACTGTAATAGCTTATTAAAAACTATTTTAATGACATTCAAACTTTAGCCTTTTATGCTGAAATTAAAAATGCAGGTTGCAGGTTAGCATGAATAAAATGCAAGCAGTCAAAACTTTCTTCTTTTTTTTTTTTTAAGTTTGTGATAGTTTGTTACAGTTCATTAAAAACTACACTGGCATCCAGGATTATTAAGAAAGAAATGGTTGCACGATTTAAAATAATTAGGTGTTAAATAATTAGTTTTATTTCAACGTTTTCATTTACAATGGGGAAAAAACACTGCAACAAGTAAAAATAGCTTGAACATAGTCAGCTTCAACTGATATTTCTATTAATTCATTTGTATTTTAAACAAATATAAAACAATATAACCTTTGGCTATTACTACTTACTTCAAGCTTGAAATTCTCTTATTCTACTGCAATGTAATTTAGCTTATTTTAAGAAAATTTAAACACAATTATCTGCCCAGAAAAAATATCTATTATTCACCTAATATTATATAATAATGTATGCAGGTTTTTCTTTTTTTTTTTTTTTGCTGATAGTCGATGATGGCCACTGTAGTTTTAAAGATGATTAATGAAGTTTAGATGTTTTTTTGACATGCTCTTGGAAAGGGCATCTTGCTTTATTGTAATTTTATGTAATTTTGGGTTATGCTTTCAAACAGTTTGTTGTTAAGACAGATTTTGAAATCTAAAAAAAATGCGTTCTTCAATCTCTTTGTCCCATTTTGCACCATCCTCCTCACTACATGATCATAGGTCAAGTTTTTGGAAAATTTCCAACTCTTATAGACACATTTATAATAACCCTAATTGTGCTTATTATTTATTTGAGTAATTTAACTGCTCATGGCATTTTTTAAATATCTATTCCCTAACTTGTGCAGGTCAGCAACACCTATTCTTTTCTTTTCTTTAGAATTTGTTTTCCCGATAATAATGGATGAGAAATATTACAATATTGAAATATCCATTGTTAAAATTTGTATTTTGTTACAACTAAAACAAAATTTTTTGTTTGAGTGTACATCCTGAATGATGTTGTGAGATGTTTATTTTAACCAGCCATTTTTAAAGGTGCTTGTGTATGGCATTGTACATTGGTTTTGTTTTATAAGCAATTGTTAGATGTGACCAGAGCTTCAACTTATTTAGTTGGTTATAAACCTGAAAAAGAAAAAGAAGATGATTTAAAAAAAAGTAATAATACATCATAATATAGATCTATTCTAATATATTTAGAGTGTATAGTCTTTAAATGGGCTATTACATATTATTCAGATTATTTTTTAAAAAGTAGTGATATATTTAAATCATATTAATAAAAGATTCTAATCTGATAGCTAACACAGTAAATACATATATATTAACTGCCTGATTTTCAATAAACTGGTACTTATATGTAATTTAAGCAGGTGATTTAAATGCCTTTTATTTTTATTGCATTTGCTTCACTATTAATTGTTTAAACAAGTAATGAAAATTTCTTTTAGGGTATGGTTTTGAGCATTAAAAAAATTCAGACTATTTATTATTTCTTCTTTAATATCCGCCACGACAACCAGGTTTTGCTTTCTGTCAAACTTTCAAAATAGTATTTGAAAAGTCATACAGTTTGTGCCATTGGAATACAATTTTTATTTAAGAAATAAATGGATTATCCTGATGAAAAATAATTTTTGTTGTTGTTGTTGTTGTTGAAAGATTCAAAACTATTTCTTTATTAATTTATTCGTAAAAGTATGCAAAAACTTAATACCCTATTATCGATGTACTTCAGATGAACATTCAGAGCCGTAGTTTCACGATGTTCTTTGAAGTCCTGATCCATAAGACGCAATTAGAGCTGTAATCCTAACCATTAGCCGAGTAACAATACTTGTGAATCCACTGTAATCTTCACACCACAGTCTGCTTTGGAAGAGGAAGAAAAGCTCACCCTTAAACAGATGGCCTGAAGTCTAGGCGGACAGGAGGCCTGCACACCGAGAAGGCAATGCGGAGGCATATGGCCACGGCCCTGTCCCCTGCCGACTGCTACATTCTGGTTTCTGGATACACATGCATACACACTTTCGCAAATTCTTTCTCCATGGTAATAGTTTCTATTCCTGGTTCTCAAATTATCTGTGGACTTTTGCTATCCCTTCTATAATGAACAAATGATAAATTTGTTATTAGCTTTAACAAAAAGCACAGAAATTGACATTATCCATTCTCCATTGTCCAAATTGGGATTTTTCAATATTCACCTGTTGTGCCTTATAGAAAAATTTTGTGTGTCTTTATAACTCATAAACAGTCCTGTTCATTGGCTGACGAGTCAAGGCAGGTGCGCTGGGAGCAAAAAAACACTTCAGAATGAGGACTGGGAATAACTACTGTGCCAGATCCTTGCATGCACTTTGCTGGACTTGTGCATAGCTAAGGCATTTTGTTGCAGCAACGTCTAGCAGATTGCAGCGAAGGACCCCCTAGTGCCCTTTCCATCTGCACCTAAAGACCCACATGCCCTGACAATGAGGTGACCATGTCCCTGCCTGCACACAAACAGAGGGGTCGGCAGTGGTGTGTGTGTGTGTGTGTGTGTGTGTGTGTGTGTGTTTTCATGTGGGTGGGTGTGAGGTGGGGGATATGCAAGAGGCGAAACACATTAATAAGCTATAATATCAATCTCACATGCCTTATCCATAATTTATTCCCCATGCCAATTTATATGGTGTTGAAGCCAATCGGGGTTGGGAAGGGGGGTGCATCGGTAACTCTCATACATCACGTTAGTTTATTAGCCTTCCACCCTCCTCTCTCACTCTAGATGGCCTTTCACTCTTCTTCGCTTTTTTTGTTGGCCCCTGTTTTGTCATGGTTGTTGTTCTGTTCAGCACAACTGGCCCCATAAAAAACTCCAAACAGCTTAATTGCTGGGTTGTAAAAGATTTGCATGTTCTGGATGGGGGCGGGTGGTGTTGTAGTGGGAGTTGGGGATCGAGTGGCTAGGGAAGGATGGGATAATAGGAAGGTTGGGGATGAGACCAGAGTCTGCATGGTTGGGGGAGGCCAAGAAAGAAACATCATCATCCTCATCAAGTGCAACACTGCCCACACAAATGCCCGACTGAATTCCCTTCTGAATTGCCACCAATTATGGGTTTGAGATCTGTTGAGGTCAGCAGCAGGGCTGTTACCATGAACCTAGGCATGCATGCTCCGACTACTAAACAGCCCTATTTGCAGCCTGTGACAAGAATGAGGGTGTCAAGAAAAAGTGAATCCTTAATTATATCCTGAGCTGGATCTCTTTATCATACTGCAGAAACTGAAGAAACACTGGAAATGTTGATATGGACCATTTGAGCAGTTCTGGGATAATACTATATGTAACTATAACTATTAGCAAAGTTGCTGGATCACTTCTGGAAGTTGTTGGAATTTCTAAAATCACATAAAAAGTGGAACATATATTAAGCTTATAAGTATGTATTAATGTGTAATAATTAGACTGACTTTATATTAAATATTAAGGATTTTTTAAATTTCATTTTTATGAAAGTATATTAATGACAAAATATTTCACTTAAATATACAGGCTAAGTATAAACTTCTTATAATAAAGAAAAAGAAAAGAAAAATATATTTAACTAGTGTAACATTTTATTCAGTTTATTTTACAGTTAATGCATATTTATAGCATTTGTTCAAGAAGTAATGCATTTTATTTCTGTCTCAAAGACAGTCAAGAGTGTAATCATTTTAATTAGCAAGTTTACTTTTTCTATTTTTAATTTTCTGTTGTTTTTGTTTCACCTCACACAATTTCTTTAATCATAGTGGGTTTATCATTAATAAATGACAAAATAATAATCGTTGTTTTTAATATGTACTTGTAATTAAGTCATGATTTTTTTCACATTCAGTCTATTTAATTGTTTAACCAAATGCTGTATTAATTCTTTATTAAAAATTTATTTCTTATACGGGGTTTATATGTAAGAAAATGATAAGATTTAAAGTAGCTGAAAAATTCATCAAGTAATTAACTAAGTCTCAATCATTATTTCTATATACTATGTTGTAATGGTGTAATTTGCGATATTAAAGGTGCAATATTAAAACTATAGGTTAAACCACAATAGTAACCTAATCACTATATATATAATTTATAATTTCTGTTTTGTGCATATGGTGATTGCAGTATGGTTTAATCTATAGTTTTAATTTATACATAACACCAAAAACAAATCTATTTGGCCAAAATAAGAAGACAACAGCAGTGTTCCAACAGTATTCTACTGCAAGAGATATTTTACAATTGTCATATGCAGCAATATGATTGCAGTACACAATTCTGTCCAGCTGTATTATAGATTATTATATTAGCATATATTTACATAAAACATGTCACTACAAAAAAAAAAATACAATTCTCAGCTTATCTTCAGCTTCAGAGAAACTTGATGTCAGTAGCAGTCTGGCATGAGAGAGATGGATGTTGCCGATTTGCTGTATGTGTGATGGTTGGGGTGGGATGAGGAACTAAGCCGTGTCTCTAAACCCATCAAACTGCCAGTGTGTTTAATTGTTGGCTCATCAACAGAGCGACGTGTCCTCGCTAAGCTCACTTATTACCACTGCACCGCCTTTACCCACAATCCATCACGCGTACATGAGGCTCCGTGTGCCGAGCAGCCTGAGCAAAAGGCCCTCATAATTGCAATCATATATGTGAGGCTTTAGCGTGGTGCCATACTGTACCATTAGTTTCACAAATAAGTAATAATTTGCTAATGACAACATTATGTTGAGTCAGTTTAGGGGCAATTAAAGTGAGTGATATTTACATATGCCTAATGAATCATGGCGCCGTGGCAGCTTGAGGGAGGCTCATGAATATTCATCCGCGCATTCACAGCGGCCTGCCCGTAGTTTATAAACTGAATTATGGTTGATTTGCCCTTTTAAAAAATGAACACGGGCGCATCTCCCTCAAGGAGCGAATGAACAATAAAGCCTGATTATAAAAATGCTTTTGGTGGTAAACTGCCGGTGAGGAAATCAAAGGCTGATTTTTTTTATAGACTTCAACAGCTTTATGGCAAAACCCACACACAGTTTAGTGTAAGGTACTGGAGAGCCCAGCCTTTCCCTGTCCATGCCTCACAATCCTTACTGTTAGCTGGCACATACTCAGTGAGGTCAACTGTGTGACCCAGCAATCAGTCCCTAATAGTCTAGAGAACAGCTTTTCATGAAGTACCAGCTGCGTAGCATCTATCTATACAAGATGTAAACACGGGGCACTGTAACGACAATGTATCGTCTTATATATTCATATATGCATTTAAATTTAACCTGGAATTTTAGTTTTAGAAATATGAAATCTGAAACTGAAAAAACTAAACTAACAAATTCTTTTTTTTTTATCCTCCTTATACAGTTATTGTTCTTGCTTGTCCCTGCCTTCAGTATTATCTAACTAATTTAGTTCTTTCCCCAAATATAAACAACTTATTATGCCTATTTTAAACAACTCAAATCCTGACCAGGCAATTACTAAGGATGAAAGAATGAGCGTTGTAATGACGTTGAGCAGTGACTAACATTCATAGTCATGAATGTGGTCTTTCTTTGTCCCTCAAGCTTCTTATCTGATAATTTACATGCATGAAAAGTAAAAATTTGTTACTTACTTAACTTTTTTTGTTGCACCAGTTGTACACCTTTTTAGTATCAGCCTGATGCCATGAACTTTCTGCAAAGAGAGAGAATCTATATACTATCTGTATTTCTATCTATTAAAATTTATTATCTGTTCATAATGAATATACTTGCATATACCGTAATTATAAATATACTTCCACACATATCATACGTGTGTGTGTAAGTAAGTGTGCATGACCATCTCAACCTGTCCAGTTTTATTGTACAAAGGCCACATATTTTCCCTTCTCTACTCAAGACATTTTAAAAGCTTGTTAAAAAAAAAGGAAAAAAAAAACCCTAAGTTTAGAGTTGCTAATTGGGCTCTGTTAATTGCAATATGTGTGTTTTGAACTGGTTCCATCTAATTCCCAGAGTACTTTATTAATTTTAAACGCCAACATCTGCCTTGCTGCAAGTAATTTGATCAGAGGCTCTGGCACTTTGACCCTTGCTCAGGGCTCGCAGAAACCAGCCTGTGTACTTGATGGTAAATCTGTACACCTGTTTCAAACAAAACACAAGACCTACTTTTTTTTCCTTTTCAGTCCTTGATGGTACACAACACATTTTAAGAAATGGGAATATATTTAGATATATTAAACCTCCTTTAAAGTTTTTTGATAATTAAGCTGTTATAGCTATCTTAAAATATTCTGCCTGTGAGATGTACTGTGGCTTCCTACATAAAACCAGATATCAGAACCCATACATGACCTAAATTAAACCTAATCTACAGAATGTTGTCAAGTAAAGCAGTTTTGATTTTTCTAAAATATAATAGATCAAGAGATTCTCTAAAAGAATTTTGAAAATATATCTTTGTTTGCTACAAAAATGAAAGAAAATGTAACTATAATAAATAATACAATAGGATACAAGATTATGATAATAAAAATAATAATTATTAATATTATGATATTATTGCATTATTATCATTATTATTTAGTATTTTACCTTACTGTGTTTATACAAGTTAGGATTAATATGGAATAGATACTGGATTAATCAATACCTCCCCCTTGTGGACCGAATCTGTTAAACAGCTGTACAGTGTTTCAATCTGGCTAAAGCACATGCCTGGAGTATCCATATACAGTATACAACATCTTCTATAGTTATGGATAAAAGAAAAGAGAAAATTAATTCACTTTCCATATAAACATAAGCAGGAATGTACTCTATAGGACTAACCTGAAGAATTAAACGTGCCCCTACTGTTCAAGAATTTTCTTTTTTGCCCAGTATTATGGATCTTTTGCAAAGGATTTCAGGTTACTGCATGTATGTACCCGTTTTGCTGTCGGTGGTATGATCATCTCTGAACTTTACCAATGATAATCCATGTTAACTAAGTGATAGAGTTATGATTTCATATTTATTTCAAGTGTATACTCAGAGTATTTATTTGTATAGAGTAAAATGGACAAGAATGGATGATGCATCTCAACAGAATGGACATACAACAGAAGCTGATTGATCATTGGAAAATTAAATAAACAAAAAGTATACCATAAACGAATAAATGAAAGTTTGTATTTAAGGGATTATTCATTATGCTCCCTCAGATTTGAGTAGAACACTCAATGAGTATTTTATTGAAGGCATTAGCACTTGTTTGGTGAAGCAATTACTGTAAGTAACTGTATGTTATCATAAACCTAGATTTGTCTTACAGTTGATATCAGAGAGTGAGGATCTACTAACACTTTATTAGGAGCACCATACTAATTTCAGACCCGCAGATACTTTATGGCATGGTTTCCATAAACAGCTAAAACTGTTCCTTTAAGATTTTAATCTATGTGGAGATGATCAGCTCACATGATTATTGCATTTTTTTCCTGCACATTTGTTTAGCAAATCTCCCATTCGGCCATATACCAAAAGTCCTTAATTGGATCAGGTGACTGGGAAGACCGCTTAAGTACACTGAACCCTATTCATGAAATCCATCTGAGATGACTTTTGCTTTTGGTTCTTTATCACACTGGAAGTAGTCATTATAAGATACATTATAAACTGTGGTCTTAAAAGGAAGTACATGGTTAGTAAGAATATTGGATCAAAATGGATGTGGCTCTCAACCAAGGCTGGATTGGGATTAATTAAAAAGTTAGTGTGTGCCAATTTGTCCTCACACCATTAAACCACCTTCACCACCAGTCTGAAGTATTGACACAGAGAGATTGGGTTCATGAATTCATGTTATTGGCTCCAAATTTTGACCCTACAAACTGCAGATCTTCACAAAAACGGCAATTCCTCAGACAAGCAACTTTTTTCCCCCATTCTTAATTGTCTTACTTCATGGAGTCTGTGCTTATTGTATCCTAAGATCCCTATTACTGAATCTCAAGAGCGGAACCCAATTGAGCCGTCTGGTGTCACAGTCCATCAAGCTTTGACATGACTTGCATTCTGGGAAATGTTTCTGCTTATCATGGTTGTAAAGAGTGATTATTTAATTAACCTTTAAATAAATAAAAAATTTAAATTATAAATCATTCTTGACCCCATTTTTTTCCAGGTTAACCACAAATATTCATTTCTTTAGGGGATCCCCCAGATAAAACAATCCAAATAATGCTTAAGCATCTTTGATTTAACCCTTTGATGTGTATAATTAGATAGTATTTCCTCAGGAAATGTATAACAATATAAATGTATAAAAATATAAAAAGAGAGGGAAAGACACTTCCTTTCCACTTCCACACTTTGAATTAAAATGACACTTAGTACAAAAAAGATACAAATATGATGGACGCATCTGGAAGTTCATCCATAGGCATAATGATGTCAGCAAATGGAGTCAGGCCAGTTCCATCTACTATAGTTTTCACTGTGTATGCTTTCAAATCAGCTTTCCCCACCAACACGTCCGTGTGAATAACAGCTATCCTTGGCTCCTCGTGGTAAGGCATGCCAACATCTCTACCCAGCACAATGTCATGGTTCTGCCCAGGCATCCAGACCGGGTATGAGACAGACAGCCTCTCCAGCCTCTTTACTGTAAAGTAGTTAACCGTTAACGAAGTAGCTTTTGTTGAGTCGCACTTGGCCAGTGCCAGATGGCGGACCTCTGAGTTGTTCAGCAGGCGGGCGACGTTGAGCGGCGAGGTGTACCACACGGTCAGATGCTTGTAAGTCACTGTGCTGTGGCTGTCGTTGTGCTCCAGCATGGAGAACGGGTAGTTGTGACAAACACACTCACTGGAGTTGATAATGCTACAGGCTACCAAGTCCTGCATGCATGTACAGATGGTGATGTGGTGCTCACTCACACTGGCCAGAGTGAACTCGGCATGCAGGATCGCCGGCATGACCAGAGACAGGACACAGTACAGAGCAACACAGCCCATATTCCCCAGAAGATTCACTTCTGTCATTGTCACAAAGCTAGAAATCTGTGGTATCAGCAACATTTTTGAAGCCTTGCTACTGTGTTCCACTGTGAGTTATGTCTTTCTGTTAGGTCGCATGAATCCAGCTTCGTGCTACTGAGAATTACAAGAGAACTTCTGTAGGAGTGTTGAAAACAAGACCACTGCCATGGACCGCCAGCATGACCTGAGACAGGCACCAGAGTAGAGTCTTCTGTAAGTGATAATAAGAACATAGATAAGAAAGGCAGTACTGTTTGAAGAAATGTGATTAAAAGGCATGCTAAATACAATAGGTGTTCATGTCAACCCGCAAATTCTGATTACAGAACACAGTTATGAAAGTAAAAACTGCCTTTACTTCTCTATATAATCCCCGGCTACACTAATGCACTTATTCCAGCATTTCCCTAGTGCTTGAATGCCATGAAGGTAGAAAGTCAATGAACTCCTTTAATGGTTCAAACATGTGGAATAACTCCTAGCTGAGTTCCTGTAATGTTTAAGTGATGTTTGTGAATGATTAAGTGTACACAGACAGATGTGTCTCTTCCACAAGTTGGTGACAAGTTATCTGTCGACTTTCAAGGATCAGGCATTCCACTCACTGAATGCAGTGTACTCCGACACATCGACATATCTTGTGAATGCCAAATTGCCGAATCAGTTTGTCTTTGCACTGTTAGAGGGAACTGGAGTACCTGAAAGAAACCCACCAAGCACAGGGAGAACATGCAAACTCCATTAGTGCAAATAGCAGTAATGTGCAGTTGGATAAAAGAAGTTTCTAAGAAGCATGTTGGTGCTTTTGTACAGCAGATTTGACTATTTATGTTTTTTTTTTTTTTTTGATTGCCTGAAGAAAGAAACGGTTCCTGTGCCTGGAAGTTTTGGTGTACAGGGATTTGTAGCACCTACCAGAAGGTAGAAGGTGAAACAGGTTGTGCCCAGGGTGTGATGTTTTTAGTGCTTTTTCCTGCCTATGGATGAACTTCCAGATACGTCCAGCATTTTCTGGTTTATGTAGAGTACAAGTCATGGAGAGAGGGCTGGAGAGCACCAATGATTTTTCCTGTCGTTTTTTTTTTTTCATACTTCCACAGTTGGCGCAGAAAGTATATCCTCTGCAGACGATGGAGTTTATGTTGAGTCTAGCGGTGTGTCATTTTTTTATAATCACCTGACATTACTGCCACTGTTTAAGTGAATGGGTCTACAGTCTGAACTAGAAATAAATCAGCCCTACTTTTATACCATTCTGTGTATCTATCATTCTTGTGTATAACTTTTATATCATTCTGTGTATCTTCACAACAGCCATTGTTGCTTATGGAGGCTTAGCGGTTAGCACTATCAAATCACACATCCATAGTTGGGGGTTTGAATCTCGCCTCAGGTTTGCATATGTGGAAACTGCGTGGTGGCTTTCCTCCTCTTTGCTTCTGCACAGTCCAAAGTCATGCATCATAGGTTGATTGGTGTTTCCAAATCGTCTGTATGACTGGGTGTGTACGTGTGAGTGTGCCTGTGCTTGTGCACTATGATGGGTTTATTTATTCAGCTTTGTGCCCTGCGTTCCCCGCGATAGACTCCAGTCTTCCCGTGACCACATGGATCAATGAATTGTTTAATTTGTTACACTTGATTCCATAAATAACACTAAATAAGTCATTCATTTTCTAACAATAAATTATCTGATTTGGGTTAACAAAAAAAACTTTACATAAAATTTCTTTTTTGAAAGCCTGAAAGGGTTTAGCCCTCACAACTTGTTGTAAACCAGCGATCCTGGAATATAGATGTAGTGTACATATTATAATATGTTGCAGGGTTTGTGGTTTTCAGGCTAAATTCCACTCACCCCAAAGACTTCCGCTAGTGTCTTTATTTGTCACAGAAAGCCTTTGCTGTTATGGGAAATGATCTTGTTGGTGGAAGTGGAATTTCACTTGGTCTGGCACACGTTTGATGAACAGAACACTCACCAGGCTGCTTTTTATTTGCAACGAACCAGCTGAACACAGCAAATGCTTAGCAAACTGCTGTTTATTTTGTTCCAGATCCAACGGATAGAACACACACTGCTGCCCTCATTTTCCCCCTTGACTCATGCTGGGACCACATGTGCAAAGACATTCTCAAGATTTGGTCTCTATTGTAAATATGCATGGACGCACAGACAGAAAGAAAGACAGAGAGATACACACACACACACACACACACACACACACACACACACACACACACAAAAATCATCTTAACTGCTATATAAACATATGTATGGCCAAAAATGAGGCAGCACTAACAGGGGAGTATCCTGTCTCATGTGTCGAATTTTCTGAATCATGTCATTCCATTCCGCTTAGATTCCACCGTGATGAACAGTATAACAACTCCTTCGTAACTTCGTAAAAATCTTACAAAATCTTGTTACATTTGTGCCTGTTTTAACTCCGGCCCAAAACAATATTTAGAAAACCACACGCTGAAAAGGTGCCTTATCTCTGAATAAAGCATACACTTAGTATATGAGTTATATGACACTCATTAAGGATGAAGTATCCAGCTGGGGCGACATCCTGTCTTCCCTAATACAAACACCACAACATCAACTAAAGCTACAGTTAACAGCTAGTTATGCAAAATCAAAAGAGAGAGAGAGAAAGAGAGAGAGAGAGAGAGAGAAGAAAAGAAGGAAAGAAAGAAGAAAGAATGAAAGACTACCTGCTAAGCCTCATCAGTGAAGAAATATCCAGCACGAGTTCTTCTCCCAAGCTGAGGATTTAAGAGACTGATGAGGAATGTGGGACGTTTCGAAGTTTTCACTGGACTCCGCAGCGAATCTGCAGTGCTTGCCAAAGCCACAGACAGTGTCCTCAGCATCTTGCTATGCATGACCAGCCAAGTCAAGCAGCAAAACCTAAACTAAGGATGGAACAACACGAGGCAGTCGCTCAATAATATGACGTCAGTGCGGATAATTTAAAACATCCACTGACATCCAGAGCAGCACTTGTCTTTGGATTACAGGAAAACGTTTTAGTTTTTGGTCCACTGTATACACTGACAGTGTTTCATTTTGGCTCAGAAAGGGTGCAGCATGACAATTGAAAATTGGGTTTTTAGCCAGAACACATGATAATGTTGGCGGCTAACAAATGGCGGGCTTCATGTTTTGATTCAAAGCACTGAACTCCCAAAGCTATGAAATGAGATAACGCTGTGAAAACACCAAGCATGATTCCGAGTTTTGATATGAAGAAACATTCATCATAAACAAATGAATATCTATATATCTATATCAGCAGTAATGCAGTTGTCTGTAGAGCGAGAATTTCTGCTTTAAATACTGGGAAACCCCCTTGCTCCTGACACATGTTGAACTCGGGGGAAGGTCAATTCTCAGAAATACTGCTTCGGAATGGATCATTGCAGGCAACTGTGGAGGTTTTTTTTTTCTTCACTCGTCCCCCCTTTTTTTTTTTTGGTTTTTGCTTTCCATGTCACATGCTGATGCTGACAGAACTGAAGCTTGATGGTAAATAGAAGAACAAGGAAAAGAAACTGATAGCGTGCTGAATTATCTGATCATATACTGTACATTACAGCCTGGCTTAGTGGAGAACTACTGAGTTCTATCAAACGGCTCCAGCAAAAAAATTAATAAAACTAGCAGAACCGAACCTTCAAAAGTGTTTCATCACATAATCAAATTATAATTATTAATTAATTTATATAATAATAATAATAATAATAATAATAATAATACAGCTGTGGAAGGGTTTCATTCAAATATGGTTTATCCACTAAATTTGCGATATTAAAAATGACGATAAAGCACTTATCTTCATTCATTCATCTTCTATATACGGCTTATCCTGTACAGGGTCGTATGGGCTTGGAGCCTATTCCAGGATCTTTGGGCATGAGATGGCGTACACCCTGGACAGGGTGCCAATCCATTGCAGAGCACACACAGACACACACAAACATGCTACGGGCAATATGGGAACGCCAATTAGCCTAATCTGCATATCTTTGGACTGTGGGAGAAAACCAGAGTCCCTGGAGAAAATCCACCAAGTACAAGTAAATTCCGCACACACAGACAAGAGGTGGGAAACAAAACCTCAACAGTGGACGTGTGAGGCCACAGTGCTAACCACTATGCCACTGTGCCACCTACAATAAAGCAAAATATTCATTAAACAAATAAACAATCTCATTTTAATCTAATATGTTTAGTATCATAGTTGTTGTTCTATGTGGTATTGTATAGAATGATAAATCTTTTTTTTTTTAAGTAAAAATTTCCTACTATGCCAGAAGCACCACAAAAACTAGAGACTAGTATACATCACATATTTAACTAAATATTTAAATAAACAACAAATTTGTTTAGCCTTTAGCTTTTGGTTTGTAACATTTGTTGTTTTAACATTTATTACTAGTACTTATTTTAGGGTATGTATGTACAACACAAATCTATGTCTGTATGCATCATTATCACATAAGGCTCAAAGACATTCGCTCTTAAAGCATTGTATTTTACCTTGTATTTTACCTTGTATTTTACCAAGTCCACCTGTTTGCTGTGGTTTCCTGCATGCTCTCACATCTGCATTGTTGAGGGTTCGAATCCTGCCTCGGGTCTGTGTGCATAGAGTTGACAAGCTCTCCCTGGACTTGGTGGGTTTCCTCTGGGTACTCCAGTTTCTTCCCAAAGTCGCAAGACATGCGGATTATACTAATTTACAAATTGTCTGTATCTGTGAGTGTGGTTGTGTATATGAGTACGTGTTTATATGAATACTAGTCTAAAACGTGGAATATCTTGATTTACTTCATATTATAGCTCATAATGTCAGTATATAGTATCATTGTGTCGTACAAATTCATTTGCATAAAACTAATTGCAAGTCATATTCAGTGAACAGATGTCTGAAGTTAACTGAATGAAAACACTTAAGTCATAGTAGTGTGTAACATCTTGACTTTACACGCACTTGACCAGCAGATGTCGCCATCGTTCATTGTTTAGACGCTGGATCGGTTTCTCTTCAGTCATCAGTTCTGAGTCAAAATGGTTAATTTATCCCATCCATCATTGCTAACTGTGCTAACAATCTTCCTGATTGGCACGGTGGCTTAGTGGTTAGCATTGTCTGTGTTTGCATGTTTGTGCTTGTACTGAGGAAACTCAGTACTCCTGTTTCCTTCCACAGTCCAAGGCCAATTAGCAGCTTAGCATTTCCAAATTGCCCGGTGGTGTGTGAATGTGCGCGTGTGTTTCCTGTGATAGATTGGCACTCTGTCCAGTGAGTGTGTGATCACTGCTAACAGGGACTCAAAAGAAAAAAACATTTTAAAGTGATAATTTATGAGTGATGAATTATAGAGAGAATGAGAGGAGAGGAAATAGATAGACATTGTGCTTTTCCTTTGTGATTTGTCATTTATCTGAGACATGAACAGTAATTCTACAGTAAAAAAAGAAAGAAAAATGTCAATAAAGACCTAGGATACCTTTTGGTTTTATTACAATACTTACGGTTTCTCAATTTAGGTCACTGTTCCTGTTTGAGGTTTAAACGTAACACTATTCTCAGAGCATTTTAATGCACTCCAGTTTAATCCAAGAATAAATGTTCAGGTGCTCTGGTTTGTTCTGCTAACATTGTAGTCAGTAAAAATAAATAAATAAATAAATAAATAAATAAAAAGCTAATCTGAGATTAATGCAGAAAATATTTAATTAAAAAGCCAAAACAAGGCATATATACTGAACAGAATAAGGACTGCCATGAGTAATAAACAGAAGTGGGAGGCAACTAAGTCGATGTACATTATTACTGTACTTAAGTATCTATTTTCACATACTGTATCTGTACTTGAGAAGTTTATTAGAGGATACTTACTCATACTCTGTTCAAAAGTCGCAAATATTTGTAGTTCTACTTAAGTACATGTCTGCATGGCATTGTGCTACTGTACCTTATCACATTGCTCTATACGAATTTGAAGTTAGTCACCTGCTATTATGTGTTCTTGTGTAAGTTTCCCTCCCTTCCAGACAAGACAGGTGGTGGAAATCAGAAGTAGAGCTTGCAGACAGCAATGAAAACACTTTACAATCAGAAAAAAGAGAGAGAGAGAGAGAGAGAGAGAGAGAGAGAGAGAGAGAGAGATTTACTATGCGTTGTGAGCTAATACAAAACCCTGTACTTTTGATACCTTTTTTGACACTTTTACTCAAGTACAAAGGTAAATGGGGGACTTCTACTTTTACTTAATTGGTATTTGAGCCTCGACATTTGCTCAAGTTCAGGATTTATGTACATTGCCCACCTCTGGTAATAATATTAATACACTGTATACACTTTAACAAAGCAGACAAGCAGGAGAAATGGGAAGCTCTACAGTGCGGAATGAGTTAGAAAACATGAAAGGAATTAAAACTCAAAAGAGGAACGCCTTTTTTTTAATGGTTGTTCCTGAAAGTGAGCTACAAGCTGCCACAGAGTAAGACTTTATCTGAAGCACATTAAACATGAACAGAGTATGAAGCAGTTATCTTGTATTGATTGGTGCAGGTTGTCAGTAGCTTTTCAATATTGTACTCTGGTTAGATCTCTCTGGCATGCAAAAAAAAAAAAGTGAAACTAGCATGATTGTGATTCCGAGAGTATACCCCATGGAACTGAGGGCACAAGGCGGGCTACACCCTGGTAAAGCATTGCAGGGGCACAAGAACACTTACACACTCACTCAAACAAAATAGGCCATGTGGAAACGCCAGTCAACCTACACCACACGTCTTTGGAATGTGAGAAGAAACCATAGGACATTCTTCAGTAAACATCTTATCTTGATTACCAGTATTGTCTAGTCCACTGAACACAAGCACTTAATATTGGGTCTGAAAAAATATATATAAATAGGGTGACTTCCGGTTAGCAGTCACATGGAGTAGACGTGGTAGGTAGAATCTCAGACAATTCTAAATTTCTTCACTCCCTTATTTGTCCCTGAATGTTAAATTTACTCTTTAAGATATAATAACTTTATACTCTACCCCACGGTCATCTATGTTAAGCCTTCTTCTGTCAAGGAGAAAATATGAAAAGGAAGGCAGGAGAATAGTTCTTTAAATTTATACCAGATCTGAGCTGGTACTTCTGAGCTAGTACTCCGCCATGCTACTTCAGTACTACTGTATCTCTGCAGCTTTGGTATCTTTGACATATGGCACTTCCTTCATCCAAAAAAGAGAGAATACTTTTTATCTCTGCAGCTTTGGTATCTTTGACATATGGCACTTCCTTTATCCAAAAAAGAGAGAATATTCTTTTTTCTCACATGTTCATCATACCTTCTCCAGAATTCATTATTTCTTTATAGATAATCAACTGATCCCAATGGTTAATTCTTATGCTTATCAGGGCATTGTGATATCGGATCATGCTCCAGTTATTATGTCTGTAAACCTCCTTAATCTCCCTCAAATTAAAAAACATTGGCGCTTTAATTTATCGTTACTGATAGATGATGATTTTATTCATGTAATTTATGGAAGCCCAGATAGTTTTTTTCTTAAACACATGTGAAACACCTGAAGTGCCACATTTAACTGTTTGGGATTCTCTGAAAGCCTACCTCAGGGGATAGTTAATCTCAGGGGACAGTTAATGAGTACAGCAGGGGGCTCAGAACACAACCCTGGGGGGGTCCAGTGCTGAGAGTGCAAATATGAAAAGGAAGGCATATAAAGAACGAAAGTGCAAATATGAAAAGGAAGGCATATAAAGAACGAAAAGATTTGACCAACCAAATTAAAGAAATAGATCAGCAGTATGCTCTATTTAAAAACCCTGATCTATATAAAAAACGTGTAGAATTTCAAAGTAAATTTGTACTCCCCTCAACACATGTAATTGAACGTCAATTATTAAAGAGTAGGAGACAATTTTACATTCAAATTCAAAATCAAATCAAATTCAAATTTTTTGCTTTGTACTAATGTCCACTATCAGCTCCTTTGTCTTGCTGACCTTCAGGAGGAGATTGTTCCTCTGGCACCAGTTCTTCAGATTTCCAGTCTCCTCTAGGTAGGCTGTCTAATCGTTGTTCGTGATCAGGCCCACCACTACAGTGTCGTCAGCAAACTTGATGACGGTGGTGGAGTTGGGAGTGGCCACGCAGTCGTACGTGTACGATGAGTACAGCAGGGGGCTCAGAACACAACCCGTGCTGAGAGTGAGGGAGGCTGAGACATGTCCGCCCATCCTTACTGCCTGTGGTCTGCCAGTTAGGAAGTTGGAGAT
>JAQMYG010000038.1:27725102-27736216 GCA_030014215.1 Clariallabes teugelsi | reverse complement strand
CTTTAAAGCACTTTTTGTAAGTCGCTCTGGATAAGAGCGTCTGCCAAATGCCTAAATGTAAATGTAAATGTAAATCTGTAGAGCGGTTTCGGCAGTATGCAAACTGTACTGGGTGCGGTGTGTCAGGTAGCGATGAAATTATGAAGTCTCTGACCAGCCGCTCAAAGCACTTCATCACACTAAGGTGATATAGGGCGATAGTCATTGAGGGAAGCAGGATGAGGTTTCTTCGGAACAGGAACAATGATGGACTCTTTGAAGCATGTGGGGATCACCGACTGGGATTAGGAGAGGTTGAATATCTCTGTGAACACAGGTGCTAGCTGGTCTGCGCAGGCTCTGAGGACTCGTCCTGAGATGCCGTCTGGTCCTGCTGCTTTCCTGGTGTTCACTCTCCTGAAGGCTCTCCTCACATGCTCCGGTGCTGGCAGTGTCTTTCTGTCTGCAGCCGTTAGCGCCACTAGCATTAGCATCGCTAGCGTCTTTAGCTGCAGCCTCGAAGTCATCATAAAATGTGTTCAGCTCGTCTGCCAGAGTCACGTCCTCGTTCGTCATACCAGATGTTGGTGCTTTGTAGTCCGTTATTGTCCTTAGTTCCTGCCACAGGCTCCTTGAGTCACTCTGTTGCAGCTGTGACTCTAGTTTCCTTCCGCAGCGCTGCTTCACCTCCTTTACCGCTTTTCAGACGTTGTATGACATTCATGGTGACAAATCCGGCAAAACTTTTAGCTAATCAGTTAAGAGGATTAACACAGTACAAAAATTTGGATGGAGGATGGTACCATCACTACCAACCATTCTAATATTATTGATGCATTCAGGAACTTTTATGCTCGATTATATACTCCTGAGTTCCCAAAGGACCATAGTTCAGTTGAGAATTTCCTGACTCAACTAGATATCACATATATCGCCTGATTCTAGAGTAAGATTAGAAGAGCCCATATCACAAGAGGAAATAACTTCAGGCATTTGGCAGACGCTCTTATCCAGAGCTATCTCATCATTATAATCTGGTAAGTCCCCGGGTCCTGACGGATTCCCTGCAGAGTTTTTTTAAAATCATTCTCCTCATATCTTCCTCACACCACAACTAGCTTTGGTTCTATCTGAATCTTTTAAGCAAGGTAAGCTGCTTGCTTCATTTAATGAGACTCATATTACCCTTATAGCAAAGAGGGATAAAGACCCAATAGAGTGCTCTTCATATAGACCAATTTCTCTTCTTAATGTGGATGTTACAATCCTTGCCAAATTCTTAGCTCATAGATTAGAGGATGTTCTACCCTCAATTATATCTGAGGACCAGACCGGTTTTGTCAAAAATCGCTATTCTTACTTCAACATTCAACGCCTTATGGATATCTTGTACACACTGTCAATGGGGATCCCTGAGTGTCCTTTCTTTGGATGCTGAAAAGGCTTTTGGCCATGTGGAATGTGAGTATTTATTTAAGGCTTTAGAAAAATTCAAGCCACTAGCAATCGCATTCCGTAGTTGCAGGGACATATCTGGGATTTGGAGGCAGGGAGAAGAACAAAAAGTCCCCCTTTATGCAGATGATCTTCTACTTTTTATATCAACTCCAAACGCCTCCCTGCCACCTTTGCTGTCATTGCTCAGTGAATTTAGCTATTTTTTAGGATATAAATTAAAATTTTCTGCTAAATAGTGCAGCACTAACAACACTACAAAAATAATGAAAAATCAGTTTATCTATCTTGGTGTTACAGTTACAAGAAAACATGAACACCATTTTAAACAAAATTTTATTAGGTTGTTGAACCAAACAAAAAAGGACTTGGGGCAATGGTCACCACTGTCAACGTACCTGGTGGGCCGCATTAATGCCATTAAAATGAGTATTCTTCCTAGATTTTTATATCTTTTTCAGTCTGAACAGTCAGTTTTTATTCTCAAATCTTACTTTGCTGTATTGGATTCAATTATATCATTTTACCTTTGGAAAGGTAAACATCTCCGATTGAACAAGTCCCTACTTCAAAGATCAAAAAGACAGTGGCATGGCTCTACCCAATTTTCGTTTTTACTACTATATTTTGGACATATAAATCAATCAATAATTCAGTTATTAGGTATACCTTGAGAGTATGGGCTCAGTTCAGATAGTACAGGGTTTCACCTATCCAATTCTCACTTTTTCAGATATTTGCAAGTAAGACACTTTATTAGCTCTTCAATACCCTAATTTCCCAGACGCTCCTAATGCAAATATTATAGATAATCTCCTCTGTTTGTCCCCGCTGCGTAAAGGCCTAATAGCCACCGTTTATGGTGGATTGATGGGTTTGAGTCACACCTCTTTGAGTAAAATTAAAGCTGCTTGGGAGAAAGACCTAAATTTGACGCTGTCAGATGATACTTAGAACTCAATTCTCAAGCTTTTCAACTCAACCTCCTTATGTGCTCGTCACTCTTTATTACAGTTTAAGGTTGTACACAGGGCTCATTTCTCCAAACTTAAGCTTTCTCGTTTCTACCCAGATGTTGATCCTTGCTGTGATAAATGCAAACGTGAAGAGGCGTCTCTTATTCATATGTACTGGACATGCCCGTATTTGGAAAAATTCTGGAGGGATGCCTTTAAAACCATATTGTATTGAAATGCAATCTTGAACCAGACCTTCTGATTGCTCTTTCTGGCATCCAGCTAAACAGCGTTTATTGTCTTTTGCGACACTCCTGGCCAGGCATTCTCTAATATTCACGTGGAAGGATGCCATGTCACCCACTCACGCCCAGTGCCTCAGAGATATTATGTCCTGTTTGTCCCTGGAGAAGATTAACTACTCAATCCGTGATTCAGACTTGAAATTTCAACAGGTGTGGGGGCCCTTCCTTCGGTTTTTCATACATATACAGTACATTAATATATACATTTATAATTAAATTTTTTCTCTCTTTTCCCTTTTTTTTTGCACGCAGAACCCAGACTTCCAGCTCCATGTTTTTTCATTTCTTTCCTTTCCTTCTTTAAATATGGCTGACGTCTAGCCTTCTATGGGTGAACCACCCACTTCTATTTATTACTCATGGCAATCCTTAATCAGTTCAGTATATGCCTTGTTTTGGCTGTTTGATTTAATATTTTCTGCATTAATTTCAGATTATCTATTTTTTATTTTACTGACTGCAGTAGTTGTTTGTTTTACTTCTTCCTTTATTAATGTTATATGAATTAGCAGAACAAGCCAAAGCACCTAAACATTTAATCTTAGATTAAACTGGAGCTCTGAGAATAGCGTTATGTTTAAACCTCAAACTGAAAAAATTACCTAAATTGAGACACCGTAAGTAGTTATGAAACCAAAAGGGATTCAAGTTGAAGATTCAGCTAGGTTCCTACCGTAGGTCTTCATTGTCATAATACTCTGTTGTACAGATGTGCTTGTACTGCATTATCACTTAACTGGATATTAACTTACATGTAAATTAGTTACAGGTAGATGCAAATAGATTTTAAATATTAATGTATAAAAGTGAGATTTTGTTCTAGTGAGTGACATTAGCCAGGATTTTTAGCATTTGTTTCTAATAGTTGTGTATTTGTTTGCTAATTTTTTTGACGTAGGGTCTAAAAACAAACTCAAAATGAGGAAATCAATTGTTTAATCGATGATTCCAGCACCAGTGTATGAGGGTTTGAGAGCACTGAAGAGGAAGGGGACTTTTCATTTGAAAAAATGCCAAGAAACTCAAAACTAGAAACACTGTTCCTGGACAACATCTTGATTCTTAAACATCTTGATTCTTAAATAATGAAAATGACATTAAAACAATACATTTAATTTTTGTCTCAATACCTTTGCCCAACACTGTAGGGTAACTACTCCTTGTGCACTGACAATAAAGGAATCTATCAATAAACGAATATATATGTCTATTTTTTGTCAATTCAGTGCAGGTTGGAAGGAGAAGCAGACCAAGCAGACATCTGTTATGTTTACAGCTCAGTGTTATTTAGAATTTTATCCATTAGAAAAATGTCCTCTTTGAGATTTTGCTGTGAAAAAGAATTTGACCTTACTGATTTTTGACATCTTTAAATGATGTCCCCGCCCCCAAATTTCACTTGCCACACCCAGGCCTGATTACTGACAGACATGTTTGATCAAGAAATCACTTAAATAGAACCTGTCTGACAAAGTGAAGCAGACAGGTTTGGACAAGTATTTTTCCATTAGTAAATTAAATCAATATTTAAAAACTGCATTTTGTATTTACTTTGGTTATTTACTGTGTGTAATATAAAAATTTGTTTGATGATCTACTTTACATGTGATAAATAAGCAAAAAAAGTTATAAAAATAAGAAAGGGACAAATAATTTTTCACATTACAGTAAGCAGTATTTCCAATTTGAGAGCACATTTTTGTAATGGATATTTGTGTTTAGAGCAAAGTCATATTCTTGATGAGCTGTATATTCCTTCTGATTCAATTTAATAGTTTATTAAATTTCATCACTTATCTGTCACAGAAATGTATACTTATCTTATACTTATCATCTTGCACCAACTCTGAAGGTTTGTTTGCCACAAGTGGCTAATCTTCCCCCATTGAAAAAACCTACATACGACTTACAGAACAAATCTGAACTATTCAGGCGGATATGCGCCTCTTTGTGGAATTTACTTGGACAGTTAAGACCCTTGTCCTGACTTTCTTTGTTCCATTTTTTTTTCATTCTTTGATCCATTTTTTTCCTTTCTCATATGTTTTCTTTAGCTGAACTATCTTGCCCTTTGGCTTTCCCATTGTTACTCTTTCATAATAACATGATATTGTTTGTGTTTAAATATCTGCTGTGGGTGTCAATTGTATATTGATTTGGCTCTGCTGTTTTGGTATTGTTAAAAATCTATAAAAATATAATAAATAAAAATATAATAAAAAAGAAAAGAGCTGTAAGGTGGCATGGTGTCTTAGTGGTGAGCGCTGTCACATTGCACCTCCATGGTCTGGGTTAGATTCCTGCCTCGGGTCTGTGTGCAGGATCTTCATGATTGGTGGGTTTCCTCTGGGTACTTTGGTTTCCTCCCACAGTCCAAAGACCTGCAAATTAGGCTAAATGGCGTTCCCAAATTGCCCGTAGTGTGTGAACGAGTGTGTGAGGTTGTGTATATGTGTGCCCTGCAATGGACTGGCACCCTGTCCAGGGTGTACCCCACCTCCTCCACTAAGTCTTCTGGAATGGGCTCCAGGCCCTCCGCTACACTGTATACAGGATAAAGCAATATAGACATGAGTAAGTGATGATCTGAATCATATAAGTGTGACAAATATGCAACAAATTCTTCTTTTTACAGCACTGTAAGCAGTATTTCTGATTTGAGGGCACATTTTTGTAATGGATATTTGTGTTTTGAACAGAGCAGTTTTCCCCCATCACGCGTGCACATTTTTGTAATAGATAAACTTCTAAATAATACTTAGAAGTGTAGGTTGACCCAGCACACTTTTATCATGCTTATAACTTACTTCTAATTTTATTAGGAAATTTATATGTATTGCAAAAAATGTGCTCGTTGAGATAAGAAGTGGTTATGATTCCAGAGCACAAAACATGACGTGTTTACAATAAAATGCAGGACAATGCAGCAGGATTTAACGGCTCTCCTTAGTCCAGCTCAATGGGGAAAAACGGGCTACGATTCAAGTGGGGAAACAGAGACACGCCTATGTTTTTCAGGAACCCTGCACTCTGAGCGCGCGCGACAGTCCTTATCCGACCTCGCACTGGTGTCCCGCGCCTGTGCTCGCGCACGAGAGATAATAACGTCCTACTACAGTCTGTGAGAACCGACCGTACGCGTTCTAAAAAAAAATAAAAAAAAAAACTGAGAAATCGACTGTGTCCTAAACGCGTGCGTGCCGAATGAAGCGCGCTTGCTTTGTTTGAGACACTGTTTAGGGCGCCTATATAGAGAACGAGGAAGTAAGTTGTGATTGAACCGAGTTGATTTGGGAAGTCCGTGGAGTTTAAGGGGAAATTCAGCGAAGGTTTGGTGTTAAAGGAGCCTCGCTGCGGAGAAGTGAGATTTACTAAAACAGATGGCAAGAAAAAATGTTTCCCAGAAGTGGATAAACATCTAGGCAAACCTTGATATATCTTCTTTGTTTAATAATAAATATATATAATATCCGAGATAAAATGTTGCCGAGATTCAGCAGTTTCCTGTTACCTCTCTGCCTGTTAATCTCTCCTGGTGAGTAATCATGTCTCATTCGGTTTAACCCTAAACTCGTTAGTTAGTTGTACTTTTTTCCCCCCAATGTCATATTTAAAACATGTTTGTTTTACCCTTCGCTTGTTTTAGTTGTTAGCGACAGCCTGGTAACCTCAGTGCTAGAAAGAGAGAAACTACAGTGACACTGGCAGTCTAAAATATAACCACAATTCTACCTTGAAATTGCTGCGTGTGTTGTTTAACGTTAGCTCAGAACGCTATACAGGCTAAAATGTAAACATATAATCGATATAAAGGCTTAATATATAGGTGAAGAGACGCATTATTATTAGTCACATAGAAGCTGTAACGTTAACTAAATTACATCCGAGTTGTTGTTGTTTTTCTTGGCAGCATTAATATTTCAGGTTTAATACCGCGCTTTCCCTGCTTAACACACAACCACGCATTTGCAATGTTAAAATCCAGAAACCGTGAAGGTTACAGACTCGCTTCTGAGTTTGGTGAAGCGCTGTGTGTGAATTCGGGAAAATGTCCGCTAGGCCTGATCAAGCCGAGGCCCTGTACAGAGGAATAATAATAATAGTGTTAAACAGAGATGTAACATCAATTACCATAAACTGTAAAAGCTTGTTAGTTCCCGTAGATGGTCCTGTGTTTAAATGTCCCTAATGTAATTCTCTATCGTTATTCTTTACTCGGTCGGGGAGTGTATAGAGTTACCGAGTGTGTATCAGGAGAAAGGAGCTCATTCAAGCTCAACAAACGCCATGTGCTGAATTCGTTGAGTTGTTAAGACCATTTGCATGAAATTTAGTACTGTATTCCGAAAGAAGAAAAGGTGACGCTTCAGATGATTTCATCAGAATAAAACAAACGCATTATATCGTCTTTGTTGGTATAATACACTGTCATTATTTGTAATCACCAGACACGAAGAAAGAAACGGTTCGGTTTCATCCCAATTTTTTCCCCTTCTGTTTGTCTGGTAGTGGTGAGATCCTCATTTCAATCAGTGAATGGTTGTTGGAAGTTACCCGGTATTGGAAGTTGGAAAAGATGACATTGATTGGGGATTGGTTGTTGTAAAAGATGACACTGATTGCTTTCAGCTTTTTTAAAGCTTTTTGGGGATTGGTTGTTGTAAAAGATGACATGATTGGTTGTTGTAAAAGATGACATGATTGGTGATTGGTTGTTGTAAAAGATGACGCCGATCAGGGGATTGGTAGTTGGCGACCGGGGTATTGGATTGTTTGGGTGGGACTAATGACATACATTATCTCCCGGTCAGTTACAGCAACGCTAGTGAATTGTGGGTGTCTGTGAGCTCATGTTTATGGAAGAGGATAGACAACACTTTCCACCAAGCCTGTTACGCTTCCATGTGATGCAGCATGAGCAGCAGTTTGAAAAAGTTGTGTTTGGCCAGTTTCACACGTTAGCCGTAATCTCCAGCAGTTAGTAGCTGTCATGACTTAACACAGCAGGCTGGTCCGTGTGAATGGGCTGGTGACCAAATTGCTCAGTTTGCTCTCTAGGCTATTCTATTGTATCTAGGCTATTATATGGAATGAAGAACGGGAATCTAAAAAGTTGACAAATGTAGCAGCAAGCTCACAAAGTTGACAACTATCATAACAGTTTGTTAGTCCGGTAGGATGCTTATGGCTTTGTAATTTAGTTTAGTCTTTGCTCAGTTAGTGAGTGTTCACACAATGGCTTTGTGGATGTCATGTGATTTAAGGTTCCCGGAAAGAGGAAAGGCTTATCTTATCATTTGTTATCTTGGCACACAACCAATGTGAATTACCGCCAGAATGCAGCATTGAAGTCTGAACTTTCAAAGGCATAGCATGTACAAACCTGTTTCATCTCCTTACATTCAACCCATTTTTTTGTACTTGGAGGAATGGATAATAACGACTCGGACATCAACATATACTTTATTCTTTTAGTAGGCCTCAATAACGATGCTAAAGGTTTTAAAAAGACATTCCATCAAATGTGCTGAAAAACATTTTAAAAACAAAACAAAAAAAAACCCCACTTTTTTTCCCCTTGTTTTCAGTTCTTATTTGGGCTCTAGGTGATCTTGTTAAGTCAAACTGATCGATTTAAAATCCCAATAGTTATTCGAACAAGTAAAAAATAAGACTATTCTGCCGTTCTCACTCAAATTTTAACTTCTTTTTAGTTTCTGTTTATTCATTGTGTAAGTTAGGCACTTGTTCAATCATGTGTACAGTGCATCGTTTTATATTACAGATGCCCCAGATACAGTACAAACAAAAGAGTTAACGTTGCTGTTTTTTTTTTTTTAACAGCATGGGATTTTTTTTCACACTTCTAAACCACAGTGAACATTGCTCTATAAGGTTTACAAGAAAACGCATTAGGGGTGCTTGTGGTTAGAAACAGAAAGAAAGCGTAGGTTAAAACCGCATCTTCCTGTGATTGCTTTTTTTTATTATTATTATTTATTATTGTTGTTGTTTTCCCTGTGATGATTAAGACCTCAATTGTGTGTTCTAGCCAGGTACATTATTTTGACTGCGAAACATCCCTACTTTCCATTAAATGAGTAAAGAGTAGTTAAGCAAAATCGGTTTACTTGGTGTTTTATAACACAGCAAGTTATAATCACTATTTAAAATCACATTAATTAATTTTTTTGTATACACTTTAAAATGCTGTGATCATGCTTAAATAAGAGGTCATTAAAAAAATAGCCTAAATTGCATGATCCTAAAATTATGCTGTTTTTGTTAAAAGGAGTGTGGAAAGATATCTTTAGAGAACTTGGATATTATGCTGCATTATACGGGACAGATGTGTATGAGCCCTACATGTATCTGTGAAGAACAGGAGAGTTAATCATGGCTGACTGTAACAAAACCAATAAAGGCCACTATAAGTGCAAACAATGTTATCTTTCCTAAGAAGGTAGTTTAGTTTATAGTTATCTGGAGTATTTAGGAGACCAAGTGTATGGGGATGTGTTCATTGTTTTAAAAATATTACTGTAATTTTTGTTCCAAAGTGTAAAACAGTCCGACTTAAAACAGTGCTTTAGTGTTGTTTTAATCCTCTTCAATTGATTTTTCATGTTGCTTAAAGAATGTGAGGTCTCTGGAGCTTTGAGCATGTGGGATCTTTCAGCAGGCACATTCCCACATAGATACGACCAGACGGTAGCAAAATAACCACACCTACAGGATCCTCAGGCAGGTTTTCCAAGCAGAGTAAACAGATTAAAAGTGAGACATAGTCATTTTATTTAAAGGATGAATTTTTAATCATACTTCAAACGTATGATGTAATGTAATTCCCGACATATTATAACTTCATGCAATGATGAGGATAGATTCATCATCAAAAAACAAAACAAAAAACACGCACACAGTCTTTGTTTCACTTTGTTGGGCTCCTTTGGTTTAAAGTCTTTGAGGTAATGAAAATGACTGTTCACGATCAAACTGGTTTTTAATTACCGGTTAACAGATCAGCGTTATAATATTTATTTATTTATTTTAACATTATCATCCTGAAAAATCTTTTCTATCTCCTGAATGAGGGGACTGTCCAAATTTTTTTTTTTCTGTCCACCTGTCTCATAATGTCTCCCCTGGTCCTTTACTTGACCTGCAACCCCCATATCATAAACCAATGGGGAAATTTGGTTGGTTTTGATTGATTGCTTTGAAATTTGACTCTCAACTTCATACAACTTTATATGTTTTATAAAAACGGCACCAAACAAAAGTTCAAGAATCATCTCCTTAGCCAGTGCAGATTTGTGATTCAACAATGAATATCATTTTTAGACAATCTCCCACACCCACATGATTTTCTCTTTAGCCATTTTCCATGTTGGGATTCCTTCTTGAAGGAATTTTATAATCCATTCTATTGTTTCAGTTGTCAACTCTTGCGTCGGGCCAAGTTTCCTTTCAGTTAGCCAAGACCAACAGCTTGTTAAGGTCGGTCACCAATTGCCTTTAAATGCAGACTAATTTCCAAGTTTGCATTTGGGTATATGTTTTTAAAAAAAATGCAATTTACAAAATTATTAAATTTTTTTCCCTTAACATTTAGTGATAATTTTTTTTTTTTTTTTATATATATATATACTGTATAATCACACCAAAATAGTCATATAATTAAGTTTTCATCTTGGTCAAGCTGCAGCTTCTTTCTCCTGCTCCTCTGCTGTCTGCCCATTGGAGCTTCGTGGATGTGGGCCGACGCACAGAACCAGACACTGATGTAAACGTGCCAGCCACCACACCACATCTGTTTGCTCTACGCTGGAGTCACCTGGCTGCAAGTTGTCTGCTGCAAGCTAGTGTTAACCTCAGGCTACCTAAGTAGCTAGTTAGTATGTGGTAATATTTACAAGAAGTCAGCCAACTTCTTGGCTGGAAAAGGAGGACACCGCAGCGGAAGGACATGCTAACAAAGTTTAGTGAAAAATGGTGGTTTTGAGTGGCTGGCTACAGTGTGATACCGACTCAGTATGCCAAGGATAAAAAACGAAACAACTTATTTGTCATCAGAAATAAATATAAAGCTAGAAAGCATTTGTGACCATAAATGCGGCAAGAACCCCTTTGCTTATGTGCTTTTGTCCTCTGTTAACTAATCGTTAATTAGTCAGTAAAATTCATTTTGCTTCAAATTTTACTGACTTCCTCTTTTAGTTTGCATTCAACATAATACCTTATAGCTACTGTATATATTGTAACAAAATGTACTGAAAGGCATATGTGTTTGTTTCACTTCAGACATTTTTGGGATAGGGTGGCAATTGTATTGGGGTGATGCACACCTCATTTTGTGTTTTCCATGTAATGGTCTCATTGTGTACAGGTGTGCCTTATATTGGGGCCAATCCCAAAA
>JAQMYG010000038.1:27688194-27709091 GCA_030014215.1 Clariallabes teugelsi | reverse complement strand
TTTACGTAATGCCGTTAGTCACAAAAATGGTACTGGCCATGCTGAAAAGAATAAATCCTAATCTTGACAAATATTAGAGAAAGATAAGCATTTACTTCCGTTATGGTTGAACCTGCACTGACATTAACATCCACTTGGTGGCGCTTGATAGCGTCTGAAGCCCCGCCCACTAGATCTAGCGAGGGGGAGCTAGAGCTCCAGCGAGGGGGAGCTGGAGCTCCAGCTCCTCCCATTTGGCTCTGCAGCGAGCACCACTTGGAGGAAACCTGAAGGTAGGTATTATACCGTGGTTACAATGCCGACCCATTTTCAGGAAAATCCCGCCCACTTTTGCAAGGATTGGTTACTGGTTAATTCAAACAGCTCACCGATTGGATGTCTGATCAGCTCACTGCGTAAAGAAGAAACCGTAGATACCGCAATCGTGTCGCCATATTGGAAAGGGCAAGATTCTGTGGTTTTAATAACAAGTAGATTAGTAACCAGATTATCTCTGAGTGAGGAACGATTGGATTTTTAAAAAGTTGGAAATAATTACTTTAAGAAAGTTGAAAGTTCTAGTAGTATATGTGTTTTTAGTTCAAGGAGGATTTTATACATTATCAATGTTGTACAACTGACATTAAGGCGGCCCGATAATAGGGTAATTACTAGTAATTTAGTAATATTTACTCTTACCCAGTAGTTTACCGTATGTTTGATTTCTCTTGCCAATTTATCTAGTGCTTAATATATACATATATAATATATTTCCATTTGTTGTAATTAGGTAAAGTACTCTATCGAACAAAAATCCTTGGTAGTTTGTGTTTGAGGTGTTTGCACATGTTTTTATACTTTTACACTTTTTATGTCATACTGTGATCGTGTCACAGGCGTTCCTCACCGTCTGTAACAGTAGGCAGCATTGTCTAACGGCAACGGTACATCAGGCCAAGCTCATAGCTACTGAAACCCTGGATTAGACTGCAGAGTGTCTACACTACAGCGACGGCACATAAGGCAGGCGGACATAAAGGCTGTCGAAACATTTGAGCAGCATGAGGAGTGGCAGCAATTTGATTGGACTCCCCATTTGAAATGGTAGCACACAGGTGTTCAGGATCTGCATTTGGACGGAGCTGCAGGTAAAACTTATGCACGTGGATGGAGCCACGGGGAATGTCTGATTTCCTTATTGAATGTACCAGTAGGCATCATCATCAACATTTATGCCATACTGTGGGCATACTTGTGTGGGAATGAAATTGCATCTTTAAAAAAAAACCAACAGTAAAAACCATAGCTATGTATAATAGTGAAACTTAGAGCATTTTCTTAAACATATAATGTGATGAGAACTCTCAGGATTGGGACTGAGGCTCGAATTTGCTAGGGATCATAAAGATTGGACTTTGGAGTAATGGAAAAAGGTCTTGTGGTGGAAAAGGTCAAAGCTAAAGGTGATTGAATGAAATCTTGATTGAATAACTTTTTTCCTAGCATCAGACCAGTTCCAAGTTGAAGTTACCTTGATTTTATCCTTGTTTTTCAAGACCTCTGAAATTTGCCCTGGCATACTGTCAGTCAACTTCTTGGCCACATCCTGACTGATGGCAGGCCATTCTTGCATAATCAATGCTTGGCGAATTAGTGGGTTTTTGTTTACCCACCTGCTTCCTGAGAATTATCCACAAGTTCTCAATGGGATTAAGTTTATTTAAATGTTTTGTTCCCCGAGCCTCTTTATCACCTTTGCCATATTTTCCGCCCTGGAAAATGGATTGCTCATCACCAAACTGTTCTTGGATAGTTGAGAGAAGGTGCTCTTGGGGGAAGTTTTTGTACTATTCTTTATCCATGGCTGTGTTCTTAGGCAAAATTGTGAGTGACCCCACACATGAATGTCTCAGGATGCTTTACCGTTTGTCATTTTCTTCTTCGGATAATCTTTTTTTCCCGGATGTCCTAAACAATCAGAGAGGGGATTCATCAGAGAAAATGGCTTTATGCCTGGGCACTTCAATCCCCTGTACCTTCTGCAGAATAGCAGTCTGTCACTGATGTTTTTTTTTTCTACAGAGAAGTGACCTTCTTGAAATGTATCGAGGTGAATGCTGAACCAAAAGAACTGAGAACTACAGTACAATTGTGAACACACCCTTGATCTGGTCCTTTCCAATATGGCGGATGCCTTGACGTAACAGAGGCGCCATAAACAGCAGCTAATGCCAGTGCGTGAACTATTCGCCAATGCAGAAAAAGTGGGCGGGATTTTTTCCCCCTAGAACACGGGTGTGAAAGAAAGCGCTTCGGATAAAAGAGACGAGCGAATAATTTCACTTTATGTAGATGGTTAACGGGAGCAGTGAGTGTGTAGTACAGCCTGAAATCAGCAGCTCAAATGATTTAACTGCGGAGATTTGCGACGTTTTGCGACAGCTTGGCTGCGGCGGCTTGCGCTTCGCTCCCAGCTCAAGAATGTAGCGGGAAGAGAAAGCGTTAACGGCGAGAGCAGCAGGTAAGACGACGGCGATGTCACGGAGATTTGGTGTTTAACGCGTGAAATGTCGCTGCCTTCGGGGTGTGAATTGGCCGTAGAGCGCCGTGTGGGGACGCCGTTAGCTGTGCTGCTAGCCGTAACGCTATCGGTAACGGTGCTTCCCCCAGCAACTGGGTGTTAATCAGTGTGTTTATCATCTTAACACCGTCTGCCTTCACACACACACACACACACACACGCACTCTCTCTCTTCTTTAAAACTGGACGCACATTATAAACCCTGTAAACAAGTCTTTCTTTAAATAGCAGTTTTATATTTCGTGGCGTCACGGATACAGTGTACATTAAAGAGTTTCTATTGCTTTCATCTAATTGATTTCGCGCGCGCACACACGCGTAGACTTCCTTGGTTACGCGTTGCTTGGAAGCATGGCAGGAATAGATCCTTACACACACTCACACCTCATCACCACCTGTTCACACACACACACACACACACACACACACACACAGGTGTTGAAAGTCAGTGTTTTTTTTCCTCAGGTGGGGGGTAAGTAGCTAATGCACGCTCAGGAAGTCACCCAATGACGTCAGAGATCAATATACAGTACACATCCCTCATAATGATAATGGAGAGGTGTTGTGTAAATTTCTCAAAACATGCTAGAGTTAATCCAGGCCCAAGCTGGTGTGATGAGGAACGGTGTGGTTTATTATTTTTCATGTAGTCACAGTCTGTGTGTCACTCCACTTATAACACAGCGATTTGCCGAAGACTATTAGTTTTTTAATAAAACAGCATCATGGTGTGCATTGTCACGGTCGTTGTGACACACCAGAGAGACTAGTTAGTTAATCTAGTGTTTTTCCCCACAGGTGTGTGAAATATACCTGCTGTCAGTGCAAATGTGGTCTACAAACAAAGAACAAATGCATATGAACTTTTAACACAATAGCTTGATTCATTTAATATTTCTATTTTCGCTTTTCACAGATCTTCCCTCCATCTACCCATATGTGAAGAGTAAGACCAAGTAAAAATATGAGGAACTAAACACTCATTGGTGTACAAACATGGATGGATGGCGCTGGTTGTCAGAGCATGTATTCCTTAAAAACCAGAGCATTTTTGTTGTTGTTTTTAGGGCTCATGATTGTGCAATATAGAGTGAGATCCTTTTTCCAGCACAACCTGAACAATACGATGAACTGAATTCTGTTTCATTTTAACCAACTGCGGTGGAACGGTGGCTTAGTGGTTAGCACAGTCGCATTGCACCTCCAGGGTCTTGGTTCGATTCCCGCCTCGGGATCTGTTTGCACGGAGTTTGCATGTCCTCCTCGTGCTTGGTGGTTTTTCTCCGGGTACTCAACATTGAGTTCCACTGTTCCTAGATGGATGGATGGGTGGACCTAAATCTTCACTACATGAACAATTAAGTTTTTCCGTTGTTAAGCATGGTTTATGGTGGTCAGTGATTGGTGTTTGGGAATGTTCGGTCAGGTTCTAACACTTTCATGCTACCTCTGTCCTCAGCAACTTTGTGACTACACTACTCGTCACTAACTAGCTGTGCTGAGCGTCTGCAGTAGCTCATCACATTTAGCTATGTTGCATTGATTTCTTGCTCTGCTACTTACAGCTTTGAATTCTTATTAGGACCACATTACAAAATGGTGAGTGGAAATGCTCCATGAAGGAAATTTTAGGTTTCTGATTAATGTACAAATTATCTCGCACATTGTTGTTTGGAAATCTTGTAACTTGTTGAGAAGAGTGGCTAGTGTGTGTAGGTCTGTCACATCCTGACGTCCTGGGATTTTCTGGTCATGTACAGTATGAATGTGCTGTATCTGAGCAGCGACTTGTCTGAAGCTGAGCAGCTGCCTGCAGAGACGTCTTTAGACGCGTGTCCTGTGACGTTAGAATTGCATAATATAGTTATAGCCTATTGGGTTCTTTCCGCAAAAAAAAACAAAACAAAAGGAGCGTTTTGGAAGTCTTAGCCCATTTAAGACACTTGTTTTTCTTATGTGTTCCAAGAATGACTCATTTACTACAGGTACAGTAAGCTTGCTTCGTGTTTCCTCTATCTAATAATCCTCATGTGAGCGTTTTGGAAAATGAAATGGTGTGCCTTGGAGAGAAAGGGAGCAGGAGAGATCGGCTATGACTCGAGAGACGACATGATTTTGCTCTATTGCTGATGATTGCTGTTGATGTAGCGTCCTCTAGCAACAGGCTCTATTCTGAGGTTTTTTTTCTTTTCTTTCATTTTTAAAGCTGGTGCAAAAAAGTTCCCGCTTGGACCTTTTGTCAAGTAGAACCTTTAATGGTTTCTCGAGAGGAACTACCGAATAACAGGCTCTAATTACGTCCTTGTTGTGATACAGACCCTGAGCACGACGACACATTACCTCTGATCATTTAGTTAGTTAGGTTTGGACTTAAATGTTTTATTCCTTTATTCCTTTACTGCACTGACACGCGTCCTGAGAGCTAAACAATGTGAATTCTGTCTCGCGCTGTTGGGTATTAAAGTGCTCCTGTGGGTACTGTCGCTGCGTGAGACCGTCCCGCTGTATTTAGTTACCTTTCTAAGAGACAGGAGTCAAGAGGCCTCTGTAATGTAACAGGATATGAAAGCAGTGTGGTCTCTCCAGTGTCCTAATGTTTCTCCTGTGGTTTTTGTTCCATTTTTGCTCAGGTCATTACATATTAGATGGTGATGTATCAGGATTTTTTTGGTGCGGCAATTCATGCGTCACCATGAAATTTAATTTTTTATTTTTTTTAAAATATATATGGTTGCGTTTGATTTGGTTAAATGTTGCAGTTCCTCTATGATCCTACAGGTGGTGCTCTCTAAACTATTCATACATGGGCAGGCAGTACAGCATCCTGTGTGGAGGAGTGAATTATTTTATTATAAAGTTAGTTTAGAATTGTAACAAAAACTAAAAAATAATATTGAATCGAGATAAATCTCAATACACCAAAAAGCATTGTTGTATCTGCTGATTTTCATCCCTGTTTTTTTTTTTTTCCCTCCGTTGTTATATCAACGCTTTCCGTTCAAGGCTACTGTCTCCCCAATCCATGCTGTGCAGTTGTGAGCGTGTTCATTCATCAGTTTATTTGAAACTGCAGTGTGTTTTGGCACCAGTTACACACTCAGACCTATTTGTGGTCTGAGTGTGTAACTGGTGCCAAAACAATTCACGGAAGAAAATAAAAAAATAAGCGTTTGGATATCCGCAAACAAACCATCAGCTGGAAAATTGATGCTTACAGTGTTCTTTGTTCCTCAAGGGCCAGTATGGGAACGTTTATCAGAAAAAAGATTTAACAGGTTAAACACAACAGTTCTCGTTACATTGAGAAGTTAATTGAAGAGCTGAAGCCTTAACTTTGGATAGAGAGAGCTGGTAATTTTTGACTTACCCTCGTGTATATGTGCAGCTTTTGAGCATTAGGTACAATGTCGGCAAATAAATTTGAGGATTAGTAATGCAAGTTTCCAATTCTACTGGAAAATAAATACTAATTTTTATCAGGAAAGCTTTTGTACAAAGATTGTGTGTGTGTGTTTAAAGAGACAAAAAAAAATTATTCTTGAGTCTGTTTTGTTCCTTCTGTGGTTTTGGGGTACAATTTAGAAATGGTGTAGAGCTTCTGTTATACCAACAGAAATGTTTTTGTGCCTGATCATCAGCAATTCCAATGACTTTAATGTGCGACAATCTCTCTCTACAGTCACTCAGCTAAACGTCCAGAAATCCTTGTTGTGTTTGTTGCGTACGCATTTTCTCCTCAATACCAGTGCGTCGTGGTCATGACATTTGTTGTCTCTGGAACGAACGCCGTGTTACCACACCCTAAAGCAAGCAGCTCGGCCTTTCAGTAGGAAACAAACAGCCAGAATGGCCGCCCATAGTTTTTCAAGCACTAGTGATTTTTCCGTCTTTGGATGTCTGAGGACGCCATTTAAAAAGCTGTCTTGACTTCTTTTCAGACTTCAAGCGAGACGACGACTACTAGCCCGCGAGTTTTCCAGCCAAGCTTGCAGCCATGTTGGAAGAGGACATGGAGGTGGCCATCAAGGTGGTGGTTGTTGGAAACGGTGCCGTCGGAAAGTCGAGTATGATCCAGAGATACTGCAAGGGCATCTTCACCAAGGATTACAAGAAGACCATTGGCGTCGACTTCCTGGAAAGGCAAATAGTGTAAGTGCCCTGTTTGCTCAGACAGATTTTTTTGTTGTTGTTAATGAGCTCTGCTTTCCACTCTCTTTGTCATCAGTGGACGTCTGGGTTTCCTGCTATTTATTTTATCCAAATCAGATTTTGTTCACTCTTTTATAAACTTGTCATGAAAAAGCTTACAGTATTTTTTATTTTTTTCCTCCCCTTCACATAATTAATAGCACATGATCAGCGCTCCTTCAGACAGAACGTTCTTCCTGTGATTTAGTCTTTTAAACTGCCAAAAGCTTTAATGGTGTGTGTGTGTGTGTGTGTGTGTGTGTGTGTGTGTACAGTATGCGTTTATGTATAGAGTCCTGAGTGTGATTGTCTTACGTAAAAATTAATCAGAGGCCATTGTGACTAAGATTCTGACTCATCACTGCTAGTCAGCGTGCGGACAAAAATGTGCAGCAATCAACAATGGAAACTTGCTAAGCCGGAGTCCTGCTGTCAGGGCCATGCTGATACACGAATGAATTATTTAACACTGATGAGGGGAGAGGGGTGAGCAGCGTTTTAACGTTTTACAAGATTTAAAGACCGAGAGCGCCATTTTAACGGCTAATCCATTGTTTGAAATCTTTACAAACAATTTACAATTGAAGGATACAGCGAAAAATTAATTTTTCCTTTTTGGGTTCGAGTATAATTAGGTTCGTCAACTATTAGCATATTGTTAAGTTTGTTTAAGATCAATCTTATTAGGATATGAATGAGCTCAGGAAAACGTGAGGCGTTCCCATAGATTAGTTCGATCCTGATAAAGTGCTGGGAAATTGATGCATCGGATACAGGAATTTTGAAATAAATAACATGGATGAATATACAGAGTCAGCCAAAAAAATGTATACCCACTTCAGGAAAAGAAAAATATTATGATGTATGTTATATTAACATAATATTATGAATATTATGTTATCAAAATATTATCATATGTATACTAATAATAAATTTATATTAAAAGTATCGCAATAAATAATAAATTTAGTATGGCCATAAATTTAATATTAAAATATACTTTTATAGTATGTTCTGTTTAGTATTAAAATGTTTTTCTTTTCCTGAACTGTGAGGAACTGTATATGGAAAGTGTAAAGGGCAGCTGTTCCAGTTTAGTTGTCGATAGTACAAATGCACTGATTTGTATAATTAACCAGAGCTAATTATGATTTACGTTCCACACGCACATGTTTTCACTTTGCTAATCTGTGAAATTTTCGGCTCATGTGTGTTTCAGAGTAAGTGATGAGGACGTGCGGTTGATGCTGTGGGACACGGCGGGTCAGGAGGAGTTTGACGCAATCACTAAGGCTTATTACAGAGGTGAGGTTCACCAGGAAGTTTAAAGAGTTTTTTTTTTTTTTTTTTAGGTGCAGCTAGAACCAGGGATTTTTTTTTTTTTTTTTAACTTTTTTTTCTTCTTCTGCCAGACATCTAAAATTATTTTGTGAATAGTCTATACGGGGTAAAGTCTTAGAAGTAATTACTGGTTTATTGTAAGTTATGCACTTACCCTTTATTTATTGTTATTTTTACATTGTGCACTTTGTAGGTGCCCAGGCCTGCGTACTCGTCTTCTCCACTACGGACCGAGAGTCGTTCGAGGCCATCAGCACCTGGAGGGAGAAAGTGGAGATTGAGGTTGGAGACATTCCCACTGTTCTGGTGCAGAACAAAATCGACCTCCTGGATGACACAGTGATTAAAAAGTAAGACTGAGTCTTTACTCTTAGCCTCCTAATGCACAGTACGACTGCAGGTCTGATATCACACAAGTGAGGATGGCTTTCCCTCGAGGGTTCTTCCTATTGCCATCTCGGGGAGTTTTTCCTTGCCACCGTTGTCCTCGGCTTGCTCATCAGGAACAAATTGATAATTATGACTTATACATATTTCCTCACACATGTCGAGCTCATTTCAATACTTTTATATGGAATAGAATATTTAAATTCTGTAAAGCTGCTTTGCGACAATGACCATTGTTAAAAGAGACATACATAAATAAAACTGAATTTAATTGAATTTATTCTACTGTAATGATCCGTCATTCACGTTACGTTAATATCGGACACTCTTTTCGTTGCAGTGAGGAAGCAGAGGGTCTTGCTAAGAAGCTGAAGTTGAGATTTTATCGGGCTTCGGTCAAAGAGGATCTCAACGTCAATGAAGGTTGGTAACACTGTGACAGTAATGTGACTGATCTTACAGGGACAGGTAATAAATGTAATGACATCACTGCTTGGTCAATAAAATGACGCATCAGTGGCCAGTCATGGTCAGTTTATTATGGGAGTAAAAGCATGCTTAACTCTCAGCTAAACTGAATGACTAAATATCCTACAAAATGCAAAAGATAGAGACCGTGTAATATTAGCTGTGATGTGGGAGGGTAAAGTTTACTAACTGATATAGCACTTATTTTTAATATTTAAAAATATCTTTAAATTTTTAAGGAACCAAGCCTAGAGGCATGACATTTTATGCAAAGGTTAATAACGTGTTATACTGTATGCAAAAGCTAACATGGATGCTTAATTTAATATTTAACTTTGTTTCAGGACACAATATAAGGTTTGATTGGTCTGTTGTACAAATATTTCCAATTCACTTTTTTTTATCCAAAGTCCTAATAAAACAAATGAAATAATCATATTTCTAAAAATGTGCATATCAATTTTAGCAGGACGTCTTTTTATAGGAATTACAGCTCTACTGTATATAAGTGTTGCTGCAATGAAACTGTACTCCATGTAGTCTGTAGACCTGGCCATAACAAAAGACATTAATATTAATGAAAACGATCATTGCCAGCTGTACATAACCCTGTTTGGTTTGATCTGTCCTGTTAGCTAAATGTGATTCTGGTGTATAGGTATTTATTTCCCTACTGTAATTGCACGGTTATTCTGTCTTATAGTTTTTAAATATCTAGCGGAAAAATACCTGCAGCGACTGAAGCAGCAGACGGCTGAAGATCCTGAAGTAGTTCACACATCAAGCAATAAAATTGGTGAGAAAGATTTATTAATCTTCTGCGTGTTCGTGTTTAGAATTTCAAGTTTATAGCATAAATTACGTAATGAGCGCATTAACATAAAAAATACATTGCCTTCTCTATTGTAAATGATCATACTCAATAATAAATGGAATTGATTTAACAAGGAAAAACATGCCAAGACGATGGCAAACTTTCAGCTGTCGATATACTTTTTAACAATTAGTATAAAATTATAAACTTATTAGGAATTATTTATTAGTTATTTATTTATTCAAACTTGGATGTGGTATAAAAGGAATAAAGCACTTTAGGTCATACTTTTCATGTGTAGATTTTTTTTTTTTTCCCCTTTGGGAAACGCTACACCACAATGTGTTGTAACCAGAGGTGGGAGATAACCGAGTACGCTTACTTTGTTACTATACTTAAATACATACGTTTTTACTTTTGCTCCACTCAACCGTACAGCAAATATCTGTACTTTTACTTAACTATATATTCATTCATGCTGTTGTGTTATCTAACCACATTGGTGTGAGGTATTTGAAATATTATGTGTAAATTCGTGAATTGCCTTTCCTTCAAGACACGCCTAATAATGTGACCGAAGTTTGAATCAAAAGTGGAGCTGTCCGAAGACGGCGACTTCAAGCAATTTCCCTCTGAGATTAATAAAGTTCTTTTGAATCTTGAATGAATCTTAAAAAGAAAAAAGTACGTTTGAGAGAGAGAGTTTTATTATTATTATTTTTATTTATTTATTTATTTTTACTATTTTTGAAAAGGCTACAGTGCAGTAACACTAGCTTTGTCCTTGTAAGTTTTAAGACGGATAATTCTGTACTTTTACTCAAGTACACATGTAAATTAAGGACTTTTGCTTTTACTTGAGTAATATTTGCCCCTTGGGAATCTTTGCCTTTACTCAAGTGCAGACTTTGTGTACTTTGCCCACCTCTGATCGTAACTTCATGTACTTGTATGTACTTTACATACTTTTAAAAAGATGAGGTCGTGTCAGTCATTGTAATCTGTTTGCTTCACTTTTTAGGCGTTTTCAACACTAGCAGCGGCAACCACCCGAACCAGAACTCCAGTGATCTCAATGGCCGTGAGGTCATCAACCTGCGCCCGAACAAGCAAAGAACCAAGAAGACTAAAATCCCATTCGGTAGCTGCAGACTTCTCTAGAACGTCTCCTTGTAGGCGTTATGCCTTGTTTGCCTTGTAGGTCCGGGTTACATGCGTCAGTCGTCAACATCAATAAGAGTCTGTGAAAGACTGCGTCTCGGCATAAACGCTCTGACGGTCGGAGGTGGTGTTTAGATTGAGGTCAGCTTTTCCCCATATAGTTTTTTTTTTTTTAATTATTACTTTTTTTTTTTTATTAGAATGTCTCTGGTTCCTATGGATGAGCCTCATGTCACATGTAAGGCTGAATGTCTTTTTAACGGTGGAATTGCAGGAAAGCAATGTTGGTTTGTGACACTCTGGTACGTTTTAATAAGGCCTTTGAAATGATGCCTTGCTTTCACAGCCAAACTGTCAAAGTAGCTCTGCATTGTTACAATCACCAAGAAAAACAATAGATTAAAAATAATTTTTTTTTTTTTCCTCCCTTAAATTGAATCTAGGGCGGCACGGTGGTGTAGTGGTTAGCACTGTCGCCTTGCACCTCCAGGGTCCGGGTTCGATTCCTCGCCAGGCTCAATACCCGTCTCTGTGTGCATGGAGTTTGCATGTTCTCTCCGTGCTTGGTGGGTTTCCTCCGGGAACTCCGGTTTCCTCCCACAGTCCAAAGATATGCAGGTCAGGCTAATTGGCGTTCCCAAGTTGCCCGTAGTGTGTGAATGTGTGTGCGCCCTGTGATGGATTGGCACCCTGTCCAAGGTGTACCCTGCCTCGTGCCCTAAGCCTCCTGGGAAAGGTTCCAGGTCCCCGCGATCCTGAATACAGGATAAAGCGGTATAGAAGATGAGTGAGTGTAATATCTAGACTCGGACCCATTGATTTGGATAACAAACATATTTTTCACATTGATATGAAATGAAAGGAAGTGTAAGTAGATGCAACAAGATTATAGGAAGGAAGACTTGTGTGTTACTTTATATGGTGTAGAGCAGGGTAACTAACACAACATACACTAACACTAACAAGATTCTTTATAACGTACATCATTTTGACTCAAACCATTTGTGCATTGGACTGTTTTCTCTCTTGTGCAATATGTGTGTGGAGGTGTATGACTTGGTAACACATCTTTCCATAAAAACAATTAGATGTTCATGTTAAAATAAAATAAAGTATTTTTGTATGTCATCTTAAAAACCTTAGAATTAACAACAGTGCCAAAAAAAAGTTTTTAAACTGTATGTACTTGTAAGAAATGTAAATATCGTTAGTAAAATTTTAACCTCAGAGAATGTGACCACACTTTGTTTAACATGCAGTTCACCAATGCACAGCAGAAGCACAGACCGTAATGTTCAGTTCGGCTGCTCGTAAACACTAACACTACAGAAGGTTCCACATGAGCAGTGGAATACACTGCATATCTCTATTAAAGCCTCGTTTCATTATTTTATTATCATTATTAACAGTTGTTGAGTGAACAAACATTATGCTGGGTAAAATTGGCGACATGTAGTGTACAGTACGTTCACGCTCCTGGGTTTAGTTCCCCTAAGTGACGGAGCAACCCCACTACTTGTACGGAATATTCATTAGCATTTATTTCTGCGTTTATACAAACAGCCAATCATATGGCAGCAGATACAGAGGTATAGGTCAAGTGCTGAGAGTTATGAAATAACCAAAATGTGACCTCAGTGACTGGAAAAAAAAGGAAACCAGCAAGGAACGCATTCCTATCAAGATGCGAAGAGCATTAATCTGAGGCTACACCGAGTCACCCACAACTCGACAGTTGTGGTCAACCTCAGTTTCTGCTTTAGTGTGAAGACGTGGGATCAGAATTTGGCATCAAAAGAAGGAATCCATGGATTGAACCATGTCTTGTTTAGGCTGGTGGTGGCCAGTTTTGCACCGTGCTGCTGACACACTGATTAGCTGATTGTATAGGCGTTGCTGCTAAAGTGGATTGCGAGAAAGTTTAATCCAACTATTCAAATGGTAGGCTCAGTATTTACATGTGTAAACTATATGAATTAATATTTCGGTTATTCATTAAAGCCACAAAACGTTTTTACTACTCCTGAGCATTTTCTTCATTGGACAAATTTGTTGGTAAAAAGACGAATTCCCAGATTACCAGTGTAAGAATAAACATGACTGACCCCTTGGATAAACTTCAGAAAATCTTGTTCGGGAACCTTGGCACTAAACAAGCTGCCTCTTCAGGCATTAGAATCACTTAAAACAATCACAGCAAGCTTAATTGCACGATTCTGATTTTTGTACGTGAAATAGTGACCCATAACCATTTGAATGCATGTTCATGTCCATTACATGCTTTCTATAGATTGCATTAAGATTTATAATTTCCCCACCCTTTCAATGAATTTTCCTCAATCGTTTTGTCACGCTATCCATGCCAGATGAGGACACTGACATTGAGTGAAGTGTGTTAGAAGGGAAAAAAGCCACACGAATTTGAGTGTCTGCTTCTATGTCACATGGTTATTTACCATTGGATCCGAATATGACAGAGGCTCGACCCTGATTTTTGATCAGATCAGATTTGTGTTCACACAGATCTAAAAAAAAAAAAAATCTGATCAATGAATCAGAAAAACACAAATCAGACTCACCTCAACCTGGTAATGTGAACACAACCCATGTGTTGTACTGATTTGGGTTTTCCCAAAAAAAGATAAACATGTTGTGGCATTCAGTTTTGCCGTATATAAAATCCTTTTTCTGAAACGGTCCTGTGTCTCGGATTGTGTTCTAACTACAGTTTGCAAGACATTTGTGCATGTGTACATTTGGTAGATTCTTTTATACAAAGCAATGATTTAACAATTGAGATAGATTACGATACAAGACAGATATAAGAGATGCTGTATTAATCCTGAAATTTTTTTAAAAATGAAACCCAGAGATGATCCTCCAGTATCCTGCAAATATTCAGCCCGAGTTCATTCCCCACTGATATTTTTTTTACTATACATGTTTTGGTCTGTTGTATAATTTCTGATGAAATGAGGAAATCACCCGTTGCAGCTGAGCATTCATGATAATATGTAAAACACACTACTACTTCTTTTTTTTTTTTTCTTTTTTTTTTACATTCGCACACAACGCATGCCTTACATTTAATTCATGTACGAATGTGTATCGATGGTACTTAGCCACAATGACCAACGATATGTTTACAGCTTTATATGACTTTACTCTCTTTGTATTTTGTATTTGTGTGAAATTTAATCATTAACACTCCTTGGATATAAGAATCATACCTACAATACAATGGAGTCAAGGCACTTTGTAAAAAAAATTATATATACAGTACTATGCAAACGTCTTGAGCCAGACTTTAATTCATCATATTTTGCTTCCAAAAGCTCAGAATTTTTAATATAGTCTTGAGGAATACCTCTCCAGGCTTTCATTTTTGCCATGAGTCTGATTTTTAGTACAGCCTTTGTACCTGAGTTTTAGAGGAATGTTTTTCGTTTGTTAAGCTACACAGTGACCTGTGAATCATTCAAGCATGAAAAACCCAAATCTAACGTAAGGCACCAGTGAGAAACCGGTGCAGATGATCAGGCCCATGATTAGTATACTGCTGGTGCTAAATGCTGAGTGGTTGAAACAGACAAGAGGGGAAATGAGGTTGCTGATGAGGTTGTTACAGAATCAAATTTTGTTTATTTTTTTATTGGATCTTTAGGCAGTTGTAGCCTGTCGCAGTAAAACATTTGTTCCCAATTTTATTTAATATGAAGAAATGAGGGGTGGCTCAAGATTTTGCACTGTACTGTATATTACCAGGTCACTTTATCACCGAGCACAACCTCGAGCATAATATTCTGTCTGTTACAACTGCTAATAGTGGTCTACGTTTGTGCTTTCGGTTATGATGCTTTTATATTAAAATGGAAAGATTTACATTTCAACTAAATGTAGTGAGCATTCCTTCGCTCGCTGGTCTATAAATATTCCAGAGGTGTTTATTGAAGAAAAAAAAAACAACTTGCCTGTTTTTCCCCCCGAAAGTGTCTTATCTGGTGTCACTTTGTACATTAACGTCTTTGCTCTGGTAGATGGTGGTCATTTTACAAATAAAGACTCTATTTTAATCTTCCGTCTCTCTTTACTTAAAAATATCTTTTCTATTATAATATTTGAACATGCTTGCTTGTTTAATCTAAGCTAATGTGAATGAACTACATTATTGCACTGTGCATTACTAATTATTGAAATTAGTTTTTCTCCCATGCTATGTTTTCTATCACAAAACATAAAAAAAAAAACTTTTCTATTTTGTTCTAAGGTGAATTGTTTTGTTTTTGTCCTAAAGGTAAATCCTAAGATACTACAGTACATGACATTGCAAAAACTTTCAAGTGGTTTATTTTTGTATGATCAATGGCTACTCAACAGCACTTAGCGCTCAGACGCGATCCCATCTCTGTTTACAAAGGCTTCTCGGACGCTCCTCCGTTTCAAGCACTTTGCTCCTTAGCAGCCTTATGAAGAATTCCATTTAATCAGGATGGCAGATGAGGTCTGACCTGAACACTTAGCGTGTGTATACCATGTGCAGCTCAAAACCCATCATACAGTACATTGCATGCAGTGTAATGCTATCCGTGTCTGTATTGGGATTAAATGAGTGTGGCCTAAGCCAAGTATTTAGTGTTGTTTGGTTTTACTTTGAAACCCTAGAAAACTGGAAAGTTTATATGCGCGCTCGACTACAGATGTGCATAAAACTCACAAACTCTTAGCCATTTTATGTAGTTAATCTCTAAGATGTTTCAACACTCAATGTTTGGGTTTGTTTGGTAGAACTAAATTAATAGAATTAGACAACAATATATACAAGTTAAAAAAACTGAATTGCAGTGTCATTTTATTTTTATTTCATTTTATTGCTACATGACATTGCTGAGCCTAGACCTGAGATCCAACCCCAGATCATAACACTGCCTCCAGAGGCTTGTACAGTGGCCACTATGCATGATGATGAGTTCTGATCACATTATGTGCGTATGGAAATGCTCTTACTTTCACTATAAACTATAGCTATGGTCTATTTTTTTCCTGTTGATTTTGTTTAACCATGCAACTTTAAGTGTTTAAGTGATCTCCATTCATTTATTTTTTTTTCTGACCACATTTCCAGAGTTGACCGTTTACGGTACTTAACCCAGTTCCATGAATTTAAAATCTCCTTAGTTGTTTTCTTTGCTTGATGCAGACCGATAATTTGACCCTTCTGAAAATGGCAATTTTTTTTTTTTTTTTTTGGCCAGGCAGTGTATAAAATGTTTGTGATCTTGTAATTAACCAGAAGTCCAAAATGGTGGACTGTATAAATGTAACATGTTGCATTAAAAACATGGTGAGAAATGATAAGCTGTGCTGATCCCATCGATTAGTGAAGACACTCCATAACTGGTGGTGCTATCCAAACGTCGTCATTTGCCGTTAGCATTTTTGGACTCGTCTACCTTCTGGTTATCCATGATCTTGATTGTTTTCTCCGAATTGTCCATGTTCCGTATGAGTGTCTCGAGACGCCGCTTGATTTTCTTCTGGTCTTCCAGCGCGCAGCTGATCACGATGGTCTGGAATTTTTGGTCAACTGGAACAAGCGCTGTCTCCGTCAGGCATGCGGCGTGAAGGGCCTGCAGCTTGTTCCTCGCATTCTCCATGTCGTCGAGCACTTTAGCAGCGATCTCATCGATGATGGCTGTTGCTGTCCGCAGTGCGTCCTCCTGCTGCGGGTTTCGGATGGTGTCTACAGACACGGTCACCGTCAGTGTCCGGCCCATGAGTCTACCAGCAGTCAGAGTGAGTTCTTCTCTCTCTCCTGGAGAAGCAGAAAAGCAGGGTGTGTCTCAGTTCTGCACTTAAGGTTTCTATAATCTGTGCACAAGTCACAAGCGTTTTTTAATGTGTGGCCTTACCATCGCAAATGGTTCGCATTTCCTGGCTATTCTGAATGGACTGGATCATTTCTATTAAGCACTCCCTCTCGTGTTCCATAGCTGTGGCGGCTTCCCTTAGTGCCTCCACCCTGAAACACACAATGGTTACATTGCTGTTTATACAAGACATTTTTCAGTACATTAAATCACATACACACATCAATCTCTAGAGTAGGATGTGTGTGACCACCTATTTACAGTAGCAGATAGATAATAGTAGTGTATACAGTAAGTATCCTAATGGTGACCTATTGTGTAAAAAATCACTTTTTAGTCATGTTTAGACATTCAGATGGGTCTCCAGTGTGCCAATTAAATTTTTTCCCTGAAAGTGACCTCATCTAAGTAGACCCCCTCCCCCGGCTTGTTGCTCAGCTCTGCTTTTCTCTAGTGGGGCACGGTTCAGCAGTAGCTCATTTACATAGATACTGAACTGGTGCATTTGGAAGTTTGGAAGGAGTGGAAAAAAAAGGCATTATCTGAAAGTATTTCTATTAAAGCATTAACACACAAACACATTGGAAAACACTTTTTTTTTTCTTTGCATATTTGTCACACTTAAATGATACATATAATCAAACAAATTTTAATCTTACACAAAGTTAACCCAAATCAAAGTAAATACAAAATGCAGTTTTTTAATTATTTCATTTATTAAGAGAGAAGCTGTCTAAACCTGCCTGGCCCTGTGTGGAAAAGTAAATGGTAAACCAGGGCTGCTTTGCAGCTTCAGGACCTGGACATACTTCCAATAATTGATGGAACCATAATTTCTGCTCTCTACTGGAAAAATCTGAAGAAGAATGTCCCGCCATCATGTCTGTGACCTCAACCTTATGTGCACTTTGGTTGCACAACAGGACAATGATCCAAAACACATCAGCAAGTCGACTTCTGAATGGCTTAAAAAAATTCTTAAGGTTTTAGAGTGGCCTCCTCACTCATTGGGACTTCAATCTGATTGAGATACTGTGGCATGACCTTAAACAATCATTTCATGATTATAAACCCTCAAATGCAGCTGAATTAAAACAATTCTGAAAAGAAGAGTGGGCCAAAATTTTTCCACAGTAATGTGAAAGACTTATTACCAGATATCACAAATGCTTGATTGCAGTTGTTGCTGCCAAAAAGCTTCTAGTACTATAATCAATCCACATCCACTCTCTCACTCATCATCTATACCGCTGGATGATGGATGATGGAACCTATGCCAGAAGACTTAGGGCACGAGGCGAGGTACATCCTGGACAGGGTGCCAATCCATCGCAGGGCACACACATATATACACAAACACACGCATTCATTTACACTACGAGCAATTTGGGAACACCAATTGGCATAATATGCATGTGTTTGTATTGTAGAAGGTACACCAGAGTAACTGGAGAAAACCCACCAAGCATGGGGAGAACATGCAAACAGACCCCGAGGCGGGAATCGAACCGGACCATGGAGGTATAAGGCAACAGTGCTAACTACTACACCACAGTATGGCATAATTCCATGTTACCACCAAACAACCTGTTACAAACTGGAGTTTCCTTAAGATCCACTTTACCCGAAGGTCCTTTTTTAAATGAACCAATCACAGTCCATAAAACTCAGATCAATTTAGCCATTTTTTGTTTTGTTATATACTTAAATAAACATATATAGGGCTCAGTATCGGGCAGAACAGAGTGACGTTCCGGTAGTGATAAAACATACATGTTATAAAAGTAATGATAACTTTCATTCTACCTAATATATCCGAAAATCCAAATGCAACGATGCCTGTAGTCTCCCCGTTAACACACACTGGCAAGGCTTTAACATAAGCATATATATATATTTTTTTTAATCGTCATTAGCCTACAGTATGCTGTGTTACTGGCACAGATCTGTGCGCTTGGGTGTTAATTAATAAAGCGAACCATAAATTGGAACAAAAGAAATGCACCTTGGTTATTTTTTGGTGTTCACATTGTAAGTTCATTCAAGCAAGGAATTAGTTCTCATTATGGTCCACTTCAGCCCTGACATGATCTCAGTCCTGTTTCTGTTCACACTGTACAGTAGCTCTGACTGGGCTGTAATACAATAGCAAAAGGTGAAGCGAAGTGAACCTGGATCATGTTGTGTTCACAACACATAGGCCCCTCAGAAGCGGTGTCGGTTCGGTGTGTTCCCCAAGGGGTCGGAGTGCTCATCTGGAGTGCATGGAAAATGCTGAATAATCACTCTAATCACTCTGAGCTCTCCCAAAGAGACCAAGTATAGAATCATTCTGTTGAAACTGGCTATGATGGAAAACATGACCAAACCGAGATAACTATATGATTATATGATTAACATCATATTTATGCAGCCTACCAGGATTTCATTGCACACACACACACACACACACACTCAAAGCTGCTTGAATGAGATGAGGAAAACAGGAAAGTCTGTGTAAGCTGTGTAGTTCTTCAAGGCTGGACTTGAGGAAGTCTGGTGTAACGCCTCCAGTGCACCTCGCGTTGCAGATGGTATTTATAGCCTCGCACGATCAGCAGCATTCTTCCAGCTGTTCATGGTTTAGTCATGTCAACAAGTTTTTATAGGATATAACAGAGTTTATTAAGACTTGTTTATAACTAGCTGACTGGAAAAGAGTTTTTAGAAGGAATTAAAAGTTTAAAGCTAAAAATAAGCTGCTCAGCTTTAATGTGATCAGTGATATTATTATTACTTCAGGTTGAAGCCCACGTACATGTCTGTCTGTACGCCAGAACTCTCTGTCTAACTTATACAGATAAATAAAATTGTGTAAGGTTGACTATCTTACGCCTTGTTTATGCTAAGTTTGACTTCTTTCATCATCAGCCAAATACACTCTGTTCGGTACTAGAAAATCGCAGATCATTTTTTTTCTCTCCAGCCCTGTGAAAAATATTACATGATCGCAGTAAAAACATGTTCAGTTGAGCTTTTCTAATGAACATCTATTGCTGCAGGTGTTAATTGCATATTTCAAAGTAGGTTATTGTAGGCGGCACATAACTGTTCATGTTGAGAGCATTTACTCAACATTTTGGTTTCACTTATGGTGAAGGTTAAACTTCTGGCAGATATCCAAGTACTGCTAAAGTTTCAAATTAAGTTCTGTCCAGACAGTTCTGCGTGATGCTGTGACATAATCTGGCTGGACCGACATACAGACATACAGACATTTTTATTCTTCTTCTTATTATTATCTGAGACTGGTTTCTGTGTATGAAACATGAAGATATGATTGAAAGAGCGAGTTCTGATCAATGTACAGATAAAACCTTTTTATTTACTTATTTATATACAGTAGAAGTCGCAGGATAAGAAGGGAACACCTCGCCCTGGTTTCACACACAAACCTTTACAGAAGTGGAACATTCATGCTAAGGTTCCTACCTCATTTCAATTTCATCCAGACTCTCCAGTAAGCGCATGGAGCGATCAGCCATCGACACAGACCGGCTGAACTTCCCTTTAGCGGCGTCGGGATTCAACCTAGCGCTGATTTTCGCCTGAGCCATGATGGTACTGTACACACATACACACACACACTGTCTCTCTCTCTCGCGCGCGCGCTCTCTCACGAGTGTCCGTGCGCGCGTTTGTGTGTGACGCCGTGCAGCGCGTTTTCTCTCTTCTCGTATTCACTCCAGAGTTTTCTAGAAGGTTCCTTGATGGACAGCGGGCCTGAGGAACATCTCCAAACATGGCCTGGAACTTCCCAGCGGTAAACTCACACTCCTCTCCAGACAGCAGGAGTGTTACACAGGAAAGGGTGGGATTCTTAGGAAGATAAGACCATTGAGAATAAGCATTGTGCTCTGAGGTAACTGTAAAGTCCACCCTGATACACTTTAAATGTTAAATTTCAATTTTAAACGTCTAACAACGGTTAGTTCTGTTACAGTTAAAGAAACATATTACACACAGATTGAAAAAAGATTTGTGAATGATTTGTGGTGTGTATATATATATATATACTCAGCAAAAAAAGAAACGCCCCTTTTTCAGGACTGTGTATTTCAACAATAATGTT
>JAQMYG010000038.1:27633514-27652879 GCA_030014215.1 Clariallabes teugelsi | reverse complement strand
TTTTTTTTTTTTTTTTAACCCCCCCCCCCCCCCTCCCTTAGACATTTCACAGCTCGCTGCGTAATTACATCCAGGGCTGGGGCAGGCCTGTGTCTGTAAATATATCACCGTCCGTCTATTGTTGGCGTGCGCAGATATAACGCTAGATTTCGGGTTTTGATCAGGGTACAGGATGAAAGGCTTGGTTCTGTCTAATTGCTTTCATTTTTTGTGCTTTCTGAGTCAGTAATAACCAGGTGTTTAAAAAGGCTTTAAAAAGCTGCATGGTGTTATTATTGTTTTTAAACCAATCACTAAATCACGTTGGTGTGGATAGTATGTAAATCTACAGCCTTGACGACTTGTCCTTGTATAACCTGAAAGGCCATGATGATGATGATGATGATGATGGTTATCGTTGTCATCCTCCCCATTCTCCTCCTTCAACACAGCACAGCATTGCAAATGATGAAATGATGTGATGACTGACCTAAATATAGTCCTAATCTTAATATAATCAGAAAAATAAAACCTCCTGGCGTGTTCTAAAAAAAAGTTTAAAATGAATAATCATATGACAGGACGAAATTAGCAAGGATAATGTAATTTATTAAAAATAATTCTAATAATTAGTTCACTGCTAATATATTAATTAGGACTTTTGGAATAATCATATTGCAAGTGAATTGTAAGAAAACCCACGAATGACAGACATTAATAAGTTACACAAAAGCCATAGTGTTTCGTTTTCATATATCATAGGCTATATTTGTGTCCAGCTGGAATTATAAGAACATTTATGCTGTTCAGCCAGATGTGTAATAATACTCCAATGCTCAAACGTTCAGTGGTCTTCTTGTTTGTGCTACCTGTAAAAGGCGCACAGTTCAACCTGTAAGAGGGATGAAATCCGGCTAGCAGCAGGACCATGAGGATATCGGCTGTCCTTCCAGACACGTGTATGACCAGCAGTTTCTCACACAGTCGCTCAGGGGACGATTATGTGTTTTCCTTAATATGGAGGGGGGAAAACAAATATTTTGCCTTACTATGGGGGTTAGAGAGGATTTGTCAGTAGCTTATCACACACACACACACACACACACACACTGTGTTATAATTGAGCATGACAAGGATGGTCATGATTCTGCGTTGGTGTTGATGTGTCATGATGTGATCTGCGATCATGGGATTATCATACATCATCCCCGAACTGCAACCAAGGCTGGTGTGGCTGCTTATGTTCATTATTAAAGCTTACGCAGAATATGCATACACGCTTTAAACTGCGCGTGAATACATCGTTTATAAATCTGCGTTTATAATGTAAATATAGCTTCATGTAACTTCTGTAGTTGTATTCATTAATATAGATTTTATATAGCCTATGGAGTTGCACATGGCGTGGTATATGATGGAGCGCGCGTTGCGCGCACGCCGATGTGATTTCTCTCCCGACGCCTGAGAGGAAGTCGCTCTGATTGGTCGGTTAATGGATGTGGTGGGCGGGACAAGCACTTGGGGCGTCGCCTTCAGTGAGACACAGCGGCTCGGTCCGGGTCCAGGCGGCAGTCGCTCCTTTATACCTCCAGCAGCCGGGTAAATGGCTCATTACACCCCGGGGCCGTGTGTGCTCGCCACTGAGACGGACTTCCTCCAAGCCTACGAGGACGTACTCGAGAAATATAAAGGTATCACATAAATATATTTTTTGTATCCTGAATGACTCTGTGTACCGAGGGTCGAGTGTGAGGACCTAAAAATAAGCCAGAGCCTGCTCGAGTGTTGACAAGCTCTGCGCTTTAGACTATAGGAAGGAATTTCGTGTGTTAAAATTATTTTTATAAGATATTTAATATTTTTAAATGTGACAAGAATTAGCTTAAGTAATTAGCAAAAAAAAAGAGAGAAAAAGTTTGGTGTAGTTTTGGGTTTAACCGTCATCCTTTAGAGGCGACCGTTATTTTGTAGTGCGCTCGTGAGATGAATAAAACAATTAAAAAAACAAAAATGGCGTCAGGACTTTGTTTCAGCTATTAGTGTTTTTACTCTGCAAATAAATGCAGATTGTTGCCCTGAAGCTATCAATGCCTTAACGTGCAGTAATGAAAATACAATGGGAAGATACAAGACCTGCGCTCAGCATAAGGATAAATATGAAGTCTTTTGTTTGTAGCTCTGTTTTTTATTCACTTTTCCAATATCACAGTTTATTCTATGATATTCAGCTTATTTTGTAGTGAATAATTAAATAAGCTACAGATTCCACCATCACATGATATCAGCCGTCACATCCATCACATCAGCTCTGGTTTTATTCGCCTTAGAGGAGACAGTTTTCAGTGCGCTCTCGGTAAACTACTGTGCACACAGAGTGCAAGTGCTTCCCTGAGTCCTGTCTATTGTCTGTTCTGCACGATTACAGCAGTCATTTATTTAAGGAGTAATATTTATATTTGCATGCATTGAATTCTTGTATACATAACCTGGAAATGGAACATTAATTGTGAGGTGTGGCTGTTGCAGAAACATGTTTAGTTGCTGTTTGGAAAGCAATCCAGTACAAAGAGCTTGTTAGTGTTTTGTTTGGTTTCTTGACAGTTATTTTATAGATTGTCTGTCCTATTGGTTAGAGCAGATCCTGTGGGCGGGGCTTCATGAAGTGGGCTTTGGTGATAGCGCTAGGTTTCGGCTGTGGATCTGTCTCATCTACCGGATGAGAGGCTTGGTTCTAATGGTAAATCTAACCGCTTTCATTTTATTTGTGCTTTTAATTTGAGTTAGTAATAACCAGAAATAGTAATTTAGTAACCAGTAAGGCTTTAAAGGGCTGCATGGTCTATTTTTTTTTAAATCAGTAACAATAGCCAAATATAAATCACATTTATTATAATGATGCTTATCAACATCACGGGGCTTCATGATCATGGATAAGAATAGGGAAATGGGTTTTATGTGTTGAAAAAAAACATTGAAACGTCAACTGCTTTATGTACCTTTAAGGGCTACTTACCTGATGTATGACCTCCTGAGACATCCAGAAGGATGACTACTAGTATCCAACACGGGGATTTTCCCTCATATGTTGAGTATTATAAGGAATCTGTCAGTAAGGCTTAATTGAGCTTCAGGATTTGTTGGTGTCACTTGATCTAGGATATCGTGACCTTTGTTGTTCAAAGGCATATAGACAATTTAAAAAAGAAATGACACATCTCATGACTGTGCTTCACAGAACCCACTTTGAGAACCATGGGTCTGGTGTAAAAATGCACAACAGATAAGCTTTTAGGCAACAGGATGTGCATTGGATATCAGTTACTACTGTATGTCTCATTCACTCAAGGCAACACCATGGCTCATAACTAAAATATCTGCTTGCTTGAAGAACCTGTTTGTCACCTACAATTGCTCTACTTGGGCCAGACAGTATCATACAGTATGTGCCTCAGAGATGGTATCTCACTAACATGCGTTTGTTTTTATTCCATTATCATTCTATAGATATCGCCTGTTTTTTCTTTTTTTTTTGCAGGATCTGAAAAGCATGTTTTATGAATAAGTCACTTTGTATTTTATGTAATAATAACACCATTTATCCAGCTGTGAGAAAGAAGTAGTGTTTTATTTTGAACTTTCATTAAGAGACAGTAAGCACTGGTTTTATAGCAGATTCTATATATAGTTGGGGTAAAAAAATCAAGGGGGAAAAGTAAGGAATGAAATATTACAGGATGTGCTGTTATGGGAAAATTGTTAATGATTCGTCTTCACATCCGCTGACATACATAGAATGTATAAAAAGAACTGGATAAAACCTTCGTGATGTGACCCCCAGGTTTTCTGAAGAGTGGATTTGAAGCTCAAATGTGGGAGCTCTGGTCGTCACTGCCTTGCCAGGATCTGACCACGCCTAAACCCTGATTAATCCATAAATGCGCAAATGTGTAGAAAGAAGGGAGCACACTTACTTACCTCAATTACCACAAGCTACCTACAGTAGTGTGGCTGAAAAGTGACTAATGTTAATTTATACACTAATGTTACTTTACGTTTGATTAAACTCCGTCATCCATACCCTGCATGTCACCCATGTCAACTCCTACATGTTAAATTATAGCGATTCCAATTAGCTTGTTAGCTAAAGTGATGCATGGCAGATAGCTGTTTAACATCTGCTTTGCAACTGTCACTCAAATCAGCCATGCCCCTATTTATGTACAATTTTATGGGTTACTGTAAATTTATCTGGAGAGTCGCATAAAAAAATCACCTCCGTACAGTTGTCATAAATGGAAAATCTAGCTAAGGAGACCAAAACCATTTTTTTGTACCGGGCTACAAATGTTATTGCTGTTGTGAAGTTGGACAACTTAACTTCGGCTCATAATTCATCAGTGGTCTCCAAGGGGTCTTTCGAGGAACTGCACTTTGTGACACTATTCAGCACTTACAAGTACTGTAAATTGCATCTCCTCTTAGAAAAACTAATCAGACACCTGTTATTTTATGTGTAGCGTCTGCCACAAATCTTCCTGCGAATTATTTGATACTATAGAAGTTTCTAACATCACATTAATTTAAAATGTGATTTGCTTTGAATCAGACATTATTGTCAGTCATGCCGATACAGAAAATTAATCAGCATTTTCTGATTAATCAGGATTGACAATTCAACATGTTGAGGTATAAATTAACTTTATCTCTTATTAATCAGTCAGTATTGTACAGTTAGAGTAATGCTGGTTGTTTGAATGGTTAATACACACACCAATGTATGTAATGATTCACACGCAAACGTCACAGTCAAAGTTGTACAGTATGAGCACTTCTCATCTGAGGTGCTGTTAAGTCACATGACATTGCATCAGCTTGCATTAGCTTAGAAACTTTGACTCATATTTTGACGAACTTTGGTTCATCTTCCTACCAAACTGTTTTCGAGGATTCAAAGATTTACAACTAAATGTTGTAGTGAAACACTGAGCGTTAGACTACACACGATTCTCAACAATCACAGAAAATGCATTTAGATACAAATCACAATAAATACAGACACATGCAGACCACACAGATACAAGATAGATATTTATGGTTAAATATGGCTAAGTTGTGTATTTCTGTCTTCTCGGCTGAGATAAAAGTTCCATCATTTAGCTTTAGGTGAATTAATATTTTTGCTTTTGGTGCCCTCACAGTTGTAGCAGTGCTTGGATTGCGCACCTGCAGTTTAATACAGTTTAACACTAATGTGTTTAAGTGCTATAGGTTTGGTAGTCTAGAGACACACAGTTTATGCAAGAAGAGAAACCAACTGGCAAAACTGTGTATATTTTGTGTATAATGTGTTTATTCTGTTGCTGTGCATTTTTTGATATCCAATTTAATAATGTAACTATATATATTGTAAACAAACTATGTCTAACTATATACTATACAATGATGTAAGATCAGTATCATCACCAGTATCATGTAAGATTATATCAGGACATACAGCGAAATTATTAGGAAAGCCTAATGAAGAGTACGGACCATTTGGAACTTAAAGGTTAAAGAGGTCCAGATTAAACAATGGCAGAATAAATGTCCAGTACTGTACAGAAGAGAAATACATCAACAGTGATGCAACTGTTCTTCAGATAAAGGAACCTCAGATTCGTTGTGGAGAGTCGGGGGGACTCCCCCCCTCCTTATACTTCCCCAATTCTGTACAGTGTGAGCGCGATTAGTTGTGATCTTTTTTGCTGAATGTAATGGCTCTCATGTTTCTAAGAATGCTAGACATCCTACCTATGTAATTAGGCGTTCAGGTAATTACACAAAAGAATAATACAAACTGTTTGTTTGTTAGCCCAAATCCTGCAGCTAAGAACCCAGACATTTTAAAATAAATCGAATGCAAAATGACCGCCGTGGTGTTTTCTGACCACGCACAATGGACATTACTTGGAATAGATTGCGAATGGATTGGACCACAGTGCACTGACAAAGGCATCTGACATGCGAAGAGGATGAATTACATAAGTTCTTTGTGGCTTTATACAAAGCAGAGCATTGCTCTGAAAGCCCAAGATTTATCAGCAGGGTGGGCGTGTCTCTCTCTCTCTCTCTCTCTCTCTCTCTCTCTCTCTCTCTCTCTCTTTTTAAATATAATTGACTCTGTGTCTTTCATGACATTCCAAGGCTTCTGTTATAAACAACAGTACCAGATTTTGTGCGGGTGTTTGTAAATGGAGACATTTCATTGATTCAGTATTTGATCTTGAAGTGTGGTGCTGATTGGTAAGGATTGGAATCTACAGGGAGAGATCACCCGTTATAACATTATCATCATACCTGCGTGCCAATTTGATTTTATAAATATCTCGATTTAATATAATATTTTTTATTATTATTTTGACAATTCTAAACAGACTTAGCAAATAATTTGATGCTGTGCTGCCTTCCAATGTGTAAATAGTTTAGAGCACTCCACCTGTAGGATTATAGACGAACTGCAACAGTTTACCAAAGATATGTAGATTAAAAAATTGGTGAAAAAACAATTGTCAGCGTGCTGATACACGAATCACCACACAGAAGAGTTGTGATGTGTAAATGATTAGTAATAATTAGTTAGTTAGTTGCTGTAAATGTACTTACCCAAATTGTCTTGTTTTGTTTTGTTTTGTTCTGTCTTGTCTTGTTTTTGTCTTTGAAGTATATTGTTACAGTAAATACATAGATGATGTATCTGATGCAAGCCGTATATACCCTTATACAGGGTCAGATGTGCTAATTGCCAAGGACATTGTGAGAGAGCAACATTATAGAAATCAGGACACAGATTTATCTATAGATCCAAAATGACTGAGCCAGAGGTGATTGGAAATTAAAAAACTTAAGAAGAACCAACTGTCAAGAAAAACAGTGCACCTGTCTTTAATACCTGTGGAAAAAAAAGTAAACCTGTCTTTAATACCTGTGGAAGGGCCATTAATGTACACATATATTTTTTTTAAGTGTGAGGCAAAGAAAACCATGAATAAGTATCTTTACAATTAGCCTGTAATTTTCTCAGAGGACAACAGAAAAAAAAAAACATCCGGACAGATGTGCACCAGTTAAATAGGAAATCAGCTTAAGACCCATGTGAATTTAATCCCGTCGTGATTAGTCTAAAGTGGCCTTTAATCCTATAAACTCAGGTTGAACTGATATTTGTGTGAATTTGTCAAATGAACAAATAAAAAAACATTTCTCACAACTGACACAGCATCATGGCTCTTAGTTTCGACTCTTTTTGTAGATATGTAAAGGCAAAAATTTGATGAAATGTTCAGTCTGAGTCTGTTGTAAATAAGAGTCCCAGTGATCACATGACTGTCTTTAGGATTATAGCAGCATGATTTGGATGATTGTGTTGTGACAAAATCCACAAGATCAGGTTCTATGTACATTATTATAGGCTTGTTGACAGAAGTAGTGTTTCTGTGAATCGAGGCCAGTATTGCTATCGGTATCGAAGCAGGTATCGGTCTTGACCAGTATCAGGGTAAACTCAGCATATTACCTAAATGTATCCCTGTAGATTTTTTATCCCTCAGAAGTGTGTGATGTTGACAGACTGGTATCATGCCTGCGATATTTTGCATAACTTGGCTGTAAAAGCTGGCAGATGTTCAGAATGGTTAGTTCAACGGTACGAGAATCAGGTGTCAGGCGTCAACCGATATCCGACACTCAGACCTCTCATATCAGTGTGGGATTAATTTGTCTGTAAAAAGAAGAATTCATCAGTAAAAAGATTTGGACGAAGTAGAATAGATTAGAGCAGTCGATGTCTGTCAAACACTCTCGCTTTATTCTACTCAACTTTTTTTCAACCTTGGTCCTGGCGGATCATGCGCACTGTACTTTTTCCTGCTCTCCCTGCTCACACCCAATGGGTTGAGAACCACTCGAGTACAGTAGAGCGGGAGGGTCCGAAAGTCATCGACTCAGCAGTGTAAACGTTTAAACTAACCTCCATAAATATCTCCTGAATGTGTAACATCAGACGTGTAAAGCGGGCAGGGGTCAAAGATACCTTGGCAAATTATGACTGCCGGACTAGACCTCAGCAGTCACATGGCACTTGTTTTCTCTAGGAATTTCGATTGTTTTCAGACTGTTGATTAGTTGCTAAGCAACATCTTCGTTTGATCAGCTGGGAGTTTCTTTTTTTCCTTCTTATTAGTGTTATATTCAGTATTCTTGAGAGCCTTCAGGGCTAATGATAATGATCATGAGGAGTATATTTAGTAAATCTTGTCTTGTCTCAGACATGTTCTTTTATTTTTAATCCCAGTTTAATAAAGCAAAGTCAATGAAATGAAGTGGGAATCAGTTAGCATGAGGTTTAGCATCCTTAGCATTTTGAATGCGCCATGCCTTTTTTACAGAGCAAAAATGTACATTTTGTTAAATTTCTTTTTCATTTAGGTTCAGTACAGTGAAATCATGCTCTTTCAGTTTCAAAACAAAACACTGTGCCTCAGCCAAATTAACCCCACAGCGCTGATCGATTCTTAAATCTGGATAGAAAATATCAATTAATTTTCTCCAACAGCTTGACTTAAATGTCATTGCACAACAGGGTTATGTTAATATGCCATCGTTTCCATGGTAGCAACAAGTCAATAGCTTGTAATAATATAATATAACATAATAAGATAATAATAATAATAATAATAATAAAAGACTTGGATTCAAAGCCCTTTGTTGTTTAGCCAAGGGGGAAAAAAAGATCAACATGAGCTCGAATTAGATCTGAAGGCCAATCATACCTGAAAACCTACCAAAAAAATTAATGGGACGTCAACCGTACTGTCTGTCTTCTTCGGAATCTTATTGTTTGACCTACATAACCAATAGCTGATAAAGTAGGAAGAAACGCGAGTGTTGCTCTTGACATTTTTTTCAGAAATATCAATATTAGGCATAGTGCGAAGGTTAACTTCCTTATTCTCTTCTTCTCTTGTGTTTAATGGCGGCTCACAAACCAAATTGAAGCATACTGTCACCTGCTGTATAAGATATAAATGCTGTATCAGTGTAAATGCCCAAATGTACCCGAGAACGGAGAGATAATGTGGATGTTGGCCAGCGGGAGAGTGGAGAGGGCGGAGCAATCGTTCAACGCAATCGTGCCTAATGTGAAAACAGCTTCCTTTTACGAGATGGAGATGAGTCTCCAGTGCCAGTGAATGGTCGAAGAAAGTTTTTCGTCATAGGCAGGCCTTTAGGAGTTTCTCACTAACATTGCTGTGTTTTTTTTTCTTAGTAACTTTGAGAAAAGGAGAAAAACAGAGGGTATGAGTGTTGGTAGCTGGTGTGATTTAAGTGATAAACAACCTTGTGGTATAAGAGGAGTAAAAACTTTACTTAGAGAAAGGCAATCATCTTTTCACCATATGAATCATTTTCCTATAACACCCTGTCGTGTTAAGTTATTCATGCCATGCATGATATTTTTCACATTAACTCAAGACTATGAATATTTATTCCTGACATCATGTCCTTTTTCCCCCCAGTTTTATTAGCATTGTGCATGTAGTACGCATGACAAAAAAATACCCTCTCGATTATTAGATCAAGATTCTTGTCATTCAACACACAAAGCATGTGTTTCTGCACAGTCACTATCTTTGTGCTGTTCCTCCGCAGAGCCCCACCTCACCTCCTCTGCATCCCTTTACCCCTCCTCCACACATACACAGCGTCTGGTTCAAACCGTTAGAACAAACAGCCAGCTGACTGTCTGACACATTTACAGTACATCTATGCCTGCAACAAAGGACTTTTATGTGTCCTGTAGGGCAGAATTGAGGACAGGGAGGACAGTTTGTGTGTGATTGCTGCATTATACAGCTTAAGTTGTGCTGATGTTATGTAGAGAGAGGAATGGAGAAGGAGGACAGGGGTGTGGCCGTGCATAGCAAGTCTACTGATCCAGTCAGATAAAATTTGTGTAGCTTCTGAATTAAGATCAAATCAGTTCAAAAGTAATTAAAAGAACAGTTTAATATGTTGAAATTCTATATTGTAAGTGTTTGTTTCCTGAGCTTTGTGCAGTGCCGGGACATGGTGATGTGAGAGACAGGCAAGGTGACAGAGATGCTTCTCACGTTCAGCATTGCAGACAGACATATTTCTTCCAGAATGTCTCAGGCGACTGTGTGCAGAATCTTCCATCATCGCTCTCACAGCATTAAAGGAAGAAGTCCACAGCATGAACCGTACTATTCAGAATGGACAGGTTTATTCTTAACACTTGTGCAGTCATTTTTAGCTTATGTCATCGTTCAGTATTTAGATCAGAGCATCGTCGTGTCTCAGCTACCTCCAGCGTTCTTGGTTCAATACTGAGCTCGTGTTACTGTCTATATGGAATTTATCATGTTCTCCTTGTATCGGTATGGGTATTCTTCAGGTTTTCTCGTTCTCACTGAACTGGCTACTAGAAATCTCCCCAGAATGTGAACATGTGTGATGTCCTGCGACAACCTGGGTGTGTCTCTGCCTTGTTTTTTCTTAATGATCATCAGTCCTGACCAGGATAAGCATTGACTGAAATGAATATTTAGCTCATAACATAGTACTTTGAAGTGTCAAACTAAAGTCCCATGTTATTTTAATATTAATAACATTAATTTTAATTTGTTATATGCGTCTGAGCTATCTTTGTAGATATGACGGTGAGGAGTGCAAGTCTGAGAAGCCTTTGGAGTTTAAAGGGTTAATAGTGAATGTGAAATTTAGGATGTGAAACATGACTCGAAATAGAGTTGTCTTTTTTTCTTCTTTTTTATTTTTTATTTTTCAAAATCCAAGTGCTTTCACAGATATGTTGCAGTACTGATGTCATTTCCCAAAGTGCTGTCCAGCATCTGGGTATGGCATGACATCATCTCTCTAACTGGAATTGCTATCAGCAACAGATAGATTCGTTTTATTCTAATATTCCATCCCCGAACGTGGATGTGTGACAGGCACCTATAATTTAATTATACCTATTGTTTGCAACAGCTGCAACAGTGGAAAGTATGTTGTATGCTGACCAGTTCTTGATTGTGAGATTTGTCTGGCACGGGGACAAGATTAAATCCCTTTCACAAATCTCAGCTGCAAGCGATTACTCATGGAAAACGGCCGCAACAGGACTGGAATTTTTTTAAATAATGCTTGAGATGAGCAGACTGTGCTTCTCTGTATGACAGCAATGAATCAAGCATGTGAATATCAGTGAATTTTACATATGTGTCTATATTCTGTGTGTCTGTGTGTTGGGAGGGTGTGTAAATGTACTGGTTGGTAGTCATGGTGACTCGGCCAAGTGTGCATGCCGCTCCCTGCTCTGGACAGCTCAGCTTTGTCTGGATGAGGTCATGTGGTTGCTCACGGGCCCCTCCCCTCCACCCTCACGAATTCAAGCTATTGGCTGACTCGACAGAGCTTCCTCTATTTAATAGACGGAGGATGCTGAGAAACACACCCACTGGGACAGATTCATGCTGCTCCGTCCAGGCCTTAAACTGAAAAACAATGAAACGTAAATGCCTTATTTCTGTAAATCTGTCGGTTTTTTTTTTTTAGCTCTAGTTCTTCATCTTCCTGAATTTGTGCATCATTGTTGTGCTGCTGTTTGCATGTACTGTATGCATGAGTGAAGCTCTTCTTTTGTTCCAGCCTTTTCTGTGTCATTTATATGGCCTTAGATTTCTCCATGGAAAGCTTGCGTCACACTTCACTTTAGAGTTGACAAGAACTCAGTGAAAAGCAGCATTTAGCAGTTTCCCGCTCTGGTGGCTCCGTTCAGATTTTTGTTATTAAAGCATTTACTATTAGTTATTTGTTATGGAGCCTGTAGTTGTAAATTTTACCGATAGTCGGTTTTCCAGGAAGAAAGTGTACAGTAAACAAATCTACTGTAAAACAGTAATAAAAAAGTAATAAAAGTAAATATTGTAATACTGGAAAATCTTACACAGCATAAAATAGCACATCATCCGGGACGGTTAATATTTCTTGTGTCGCTTTAAAAAATAATGCAGAATGCAACTGCATTACTTAAAAAATAATAATATTTTCTTGCTGTTGTCTCATTTCAGCATGGAAAATCTTATATTTTAGGGATTAATTGAAAGCACTGGACAAATTTAACTACATACATTTATGCTGAATTTCAGTTTGTGTCAGACATTGTTCAATTTTACAATGGAAAAACAAAAATGTTAACCTTTTTGTCAAAGCAAATTAGTCTCATCCAAACGTCAATATTCTGAGAATTCACAGAGAACAGCTACATAGTGAGAACTGTTGTTATGCTGTTACTGTTAAGGTCATCACTTAGGATTTACAGTTTTCTTCCTTAATTAAAAAACATTCAGTATTAGGGAGCATTGGGTGTAAGTGAAGGAGTCACTCTGGATGACACTCACATCAGAAACGATATGTTTAGTCATTGGATGAAGATACCCATGAAACTGTTTCAACTGCCAAAAACTGTGAAGCCCATAGAGGCCCCTCACTCTCCAGCCACTTCACAAGTCATGAACTTCAACCAAAAGAACAAGATTGGAATTTGGAATTTTCTGTTGAAAGCTGACATGAGTTTGCTTCGTATTATGGTGAGTCGTGCTCTCTGAGAAATTCTGAAGGAGCTCTGAGTAAAAACACTCCTCCTCCTCCTCATCCAGAGGAGCCGGTTGAGGTGGTTCGGACACCTGATAAGGATTCCCCCTGGGAGACTTCTGTTGAAAGTTCACCAGGCATATCCAGCTGGTCTGAAGCCCCGGGGCCGACCAGGGACACGCTGGAGGGATTATATCTCTCAGATAGCCTGGGAGTGGATCTCCTTGGATGATTGACCCGTAAGCGGATCTCCCTGGATGATTGGCCTTGGAGTGGATCTCCTTGTGGATCTCCTGGGAGGTGCTGGAGGAGACTGCTGGAGACAGGGATGTCTCCGTTGTTATGCTCTGCTTCTCCTGCTGTCATTGCGGCCCTGAGCAGGACTAAGCGATGTAGAGAATGGGTGGCTGGATGGAAAAAATAAGATCATCTATTTGAGGTATTTTTGGTATTGATTTTCAGTAATGTTTCTGTTTAGGAGGACAAGTGAACACAAAGCATAACTATTGTTTTTTTCCTTTCGTTTGTCACTCATTGTATTTAGACCTTAAACCCTTTCAGCTCTACTGTATTATGCCGAGTCTGACTCAGGACTGAGTGGTTGTGCACTAATAGCTGAGACAAAAAAAAAAAAATCAATACACATCACTAAGCTTGTGCCACGCCCTGCCTTAGAGCTCTGTATCGAACATACGTGCATTAGTGCACGATTGTCTTCTGAATCATGTTTAAAAGTGGCAAGGAATTCTCAAAAACATCCTGGCGCTTATTACTTTCTCTCCCTGTTTTCTTTTGGCTCTGACCTGTCGCTGAGGTTAAGGTTCCGGTTACCGTACGATGACGCAGCCTCTGGCCTTTCAGCTGCTGCCTGGCTGACTTTAGCAGGTGGCCATGAACTCCTGTTAAACACTTCACACTACCTCTATGACAGGAGGAGATGTTTCATCAGGACCGTGTAGAGAGGCCTAGATGGAGCAGTCTGTATGACATTTTTAAAGCATAACCAGTAACCTGTATTCAACAAGAGCAACCCCACACCATGGTATACAATTAGTCAGGTTCTAATGAAGCTGTAAAGCAGACAGCAACGCAGTTAATACCAGTCAAACATTTGCTTACAGAAAGTTTTTGTTATTTTATCAACCCAAAATAAAACCCACATCATTAATCCCAAATATTAACATTATTACATAGTGCATGTGGAATCATACAGCGATCAGGAAATGTGTTAATAACATCATGAAGATGTTTTATGTTTTTAATCTATAGCATTATTAAGAATGAAGCTCTGGAGAATCAGGATGCTTACAGTAGGCTTTGTAGGCAGAAAAGTTTCCTTGTAGGTAGAATTTTGAGCAAGATAAGCTTGGTTCAGTTCCTCATCACTCCAGATTCAAGATTGTAGCTGTAAAAAAAAAAAAACAATTGGAAAAGTATTGAGGCAGGAAAAGTTAATCACAGTTTACAGGAAGCCTATATCTCGAGAGAGAGCTGAACAGAGAGGTCAGTGACTGGACCATCAGGATCATGTTTTACTGGATTCTGTTTGGCAGTAATGGTTATGTTGAAGGCTTCAGGGCTGGAAAGTCTTCTAACACTGAAGTACATAAGGTCTGTCCCATGCACATATTTCCAAGGCCAGCCTTTCCTATGTCTCAGTAGTGGGGCATGAGAGGAATGTCTATTACAGTGCATGTTTGTCTCCGTCTTCTTTTGTTTATGTCTTGACCTTGTCCAGGGTCAGGTGTGTCCAACAATTAAAAAAAATAATTAGAGATTTAAATCAAAATAGGTGGTTCAGAGACTTTCTGTGTACCATTTTTCAAAATATTAATATAGTGTTCTGTATTAAAGTCTATTTATATATAAAATCTATACATAAAGTAAAGTTTTGGGGGGGGGGGAATATGATGAACAATGGAACACATCAACATGTTTTTTGGAATTTTTGTCTGTCTGTTTGTTTGTACACTCATCACGTAAAAACTACTCAACAGATTTTAATGGAGTTTTCACAGGTGTGTTTGACCGAGCTTGAGGTAACATATAGGCTTTGTTTCATCGCAGTCAGCCCATGGGAAGAGAACACATGCTAATTTTCTAAGTGAAAAACGCTCTTATATATGATAAAAAAATCAACTTACAAAAATTATTAGTTCATCTCATTCAGAATTTAAAATATGTAGTATATATTTATTACACTATAAAACTACAATAGTTTTTGTATATTGTCATTTTAAATGACTTTGCTGAGTTGTGCAAGTCAAAAGCTCACACTAATAAGCTAATGTCCGGTTTGACAAGGGTGTGTGCCATTTTCATTTTATTTATTTATTTATACACTATTAACCTTTGTGTAAATCAGTCAAACACTATCACACGTAATCATTCTGATTTCCTGTTTCAAAGTGAAAGACAGCTACAAGCCAAGCACCATCTGTTTATACTCCATGGCTACAGAGGAAGACCACAAGCTGTTGGAGGGCATCAGTGTGTGTTCCTGAGAAGATGAAATAAATTTGAAAGCAAGACGTACTATTACAGTGCTGAAATATGACGCCGTGTCCTGTTTATAGTAGCCCTTAAAGTTGCAAATGAAATCACTTAACGTTAGATCATAAATTTGCAAAAATATCGTGCGTGAGAGGATACATGGTAATTACCCTTTGGACGACAACTCTACAGTACGTACATGCGGTGAATCCTAAGTAGTGCGCGCTTCCTTCTGATTAGTTCACACGGATCTAACTGGCACTCCCAATTCACTTTTAATGGAATGACATCCAGAGTTGTGGTTTCGTTGCTATTCATGGACACATCTGGTACGCATATGTCTGGTTGTGGAGTTTAGTTCCTGTGGACTCTAGTTAGCATGTCATGCTATTGCACAGAAATCGATCCACCCGCATAAATTAACTGTGATGCTATTGATAATATGTGACAAGTTTCGATATTAATTAAGTAGCAAAGTTAGCATGTAGAAACCTGGTACTCGATGTAATATAATAGTGATTACACAGTTACAAGGCATGTCATTAATGCAGCGTAGAGCTAATGTTAAATATGTTTGACAAATCCTTCAGTTCATTTCTTATTTCGTTTTTTTTTTTTTTTTGCATTTCCTGAGTGGAAGTGTGAAGGATCAGGTGGAAGTCCTTCAGGGACAGGTTTAAGATAGAGAGGAATTTGGATATAAAAATAAGAAGATGTGGCAGTGATGACCCATTCATGACTGACCATGAAACATCAAGCAAACTTCTCCCCTCCCCTCCAGCGTAGCACCAGATAAGAAAAGAAATCCAGGACAGCAGTCAGGTGACCTCTCTTTAAGTGAGGGAACTGCAGGAGATGAGGAGGGAAGAGCAGGAAAGAAAGAGCCGAAGCAAATGACAAGGTCAGAATGAGAAAGGGAGGTGAAAGTCAGTTGAGTTTAAGGGGGAAAAAATCAGCTGTCAGTGCTCAAGCCACCCACCTCACGGACACTCCACCCCCAACATCAGTAAAGAAGGAAGATTTAATCTACTTCTCTGTCTCAGTCTCTAGGCTCAGTCACCAAGAGGGCAAGGGTGAGGTTCAAGCTCGATTCGTACACACAGTGTGAACTGCAATCAGTGAAATTCAGTTTGTCAGTTTAGTTTCTACACATATACAGTACTGTGCAAAAGTCACACTTCATTTCTTCATATTAAAATACATTAAATTAAAGAAATGGAAACAACTCTTTACTCTGACATGCTGCAAAAATTTGGATGTTTATGTAACAACCTCAGCAGCAACCTCATTTCCCCTCTCGCCGCGAGGGAGTCTCGCCCGGGGAGCAATTCAGTGTAGAACCGCCACTGACTGTCAGGATTAACAAACACAATTATTCCTCTCAAACTGATCAGGTACAGGGTCAGGAGTGAATATGAGAGCCAAAACCATGCCAACAATGAGTTCCAAAAAGTCCTTCTGGAAGGCTGGAGAACTATTCCTCAAGACTAAGTTAAAGTACAAGGAAGTCCGGCTCTTTCAAAGCAAAATATGAAGTGATGAGGTGTGGCTGAAGAGTATTGTGTATTGTTTACAATCGACGTTTGTAGCCGACATACCTGCACAAATCACATACTACATAAATGACATCATAGCTGAATGCGGTGGCTCTGACGTAGTCTCTGGTGGCCATGTACCTGATGAGAAAGTAAGATAACATCTAAGATAAATGACGTAAATCATCAAACATTAGCGCAAATGAACTGTCCGGGCGTAGTGTTAGGTTACCACTCGTAAACTCTTTGCTGTGTATGCTACCACCCCTGGAGCTGCTACCTAGTGTTTTAAAATTATTAATGAAGGCTAAACCGAAATATTGTGACACACAAAACATGAATAAAAATTCATTTCCTCAGTTCTCTCCGTATTTGAGACAACAATGTTCTGACGTATGTGAGAAGTTTGTTCTCAGATGTGGAGATATGATCTCATACCTTAGCAAAAGAGTGGAAAATAATAATAATTTAAAAAATAAATAGTAAGATGAAGAAGAAGAGGAAAAAACGGCAGCATACAATAATAATAGACCCTTTTGGTGCTTGCCTCCTTAATACATCAATATACAGAATGAACTAAGAAGCCCTTCATGACCACTTCAAAATGGTTTCTAAGAAATACTAAAATACATCATTTTTATTTGTAAAATCTGTAGGTGTAGTGCTGAAATGTTGTTTATAGAAGAAATTAGTTCAGAAGAAAAGAAAGGTAGCACATGAAGCGATGCACCCATGATGTATAGTGTCGACTGTAAAAGCATCTGGAGGTAGTGTTATGACCTGTGGTTTCTTCAGTTGGTTAGGCCTAGGCTCAGCAACGTTAGGTGGCCGTAAAATGAAGTCAGCTGATGACCTGAATGTACCGAATGACCTGAATGTAGCGAATGACCTGAATGGACCGAATGACCAGCGTATCACACCAGTATGCTTTGTCATCCCGTATGGCCCGGGCATATTTCAGGACTCATATTGTGAAAGACAGGGAAGTCAGGGAAGTAAGGAACCATTTTGAAATATGAAAAAATATGATAATATGAAAAATATGAGCTTCCACACACCATAATCAAAGCTAAAGCATGGCAAAAGGCAGATAAACAAAATTTCAGTCCCTTCAACTTTTACACTGTAAATATACAGTAATTAAAATGATACAATTGCCCATATGGTTAAGGTATAAAAATTACTCACTGCACAAAAACTAAAATGAATTCTGTAAGGCTGGTAGGATGCCACTGAACTGGCATAGTTTACCTTGTTGTGGGCATGACACGAGACCCATGATTCACTGAAGAGTCTAATTATAGTTGAACATTACCCTCCATAAAGTAACACCAACTGCCTCACCAAATCACTGGCTGTCCCTGTGCCCCATTACAGTACTGAACTTACTTGAGCTCTGGCTGCAAACAAGCTAGGATGAAGAAATCATCTTATTTTTAAAGTTGAAAAAAAATAAAATGCAGCAATTTGAAGAAGACACAGTTGTACTTTGATTTCCTAAACATGTCTGAGGAGATTTAACTAATGTGAGTGAAAAGTGGAAGATTGGAAAAAGATGAGGTCATGTTTTGTCGATCTTTTATTGTCAAGTTTCGATTGTAATCCTGTTCTCCGCTGACATGAGAGGAACCCAGTGTGGTTTTCTGCAGTTGTAGCCGAGAGACTGGTAGCCTTCGTGTCAGCTTTAACCAGACTGGACATTCTCTTCCGTACAGTTCTCAACAAGATGTTGTTGCTCACTTTATGCTCACTTTTTGTTTTTCTTCATTCTGTGTAAACTCTAATGGCTGTTGTGTATAAAAACCCCAGGAGATCAGCAGTTTCTGAAATGCTCACAACAGCACCAGCAACCAGCCAACCTCAAAGCTACTGAGATCACATTTTCCTTTCTCATTCTGATTTATATTAGCTAAAGCTCTTGACCTGTTTCTGCATGATTTTAGGCGTTATGCCTCTGCCTCATGACAATGAGAGATGTTTCCAGAGAAACAGAATTTATTCTTCCGTATTTGCTTTATATGTTCATATCGTATATTGCTTATATAGAAATAGGAAGGCACAATTTGTTAGACTGAATATGAGAACTTCCATTATCAGTACCAATTAAAGTGATTAGAGACACAGCCCTGACAATGCTAGAACAGATATCAGTGATGAAGCTGCAGACTGAAGTGTCCTGCAACAACCTGTTAATGTGCTTCTTCAAAAAGTGTGCTTCTTTTTAAAAAAATTTTTTTTTTACACTCACCAGTCACTTTATTAGGTACACATTGCCAGGACTGGGTCGGGCCCACTTTTGCCTTCAGAACAGCCTTAAACTGTTATGGTCTAGATCCAACAATGTTCTGAAAATATTTCTAAGAGATTTTGGTCCATATTGATATGATATCATCATGCAGTTGCTGTAGATTTTCTGGCTGCACATCCATGATTCGAGTCTCCTGTTCCACCACATCCCAAAGGTGCTCTGTTGGATTGAGATCTGGTGACTGTAGAGGGAGTACAGTGAACTTATTGTCATGTTCAAAAAAACGGTTTGAAATGATTTTTGACATGGCGCTTTGTGACTGTCACGGTTGGACACCAGAGGGCGCCAGACCCCCGGGCGCCATTTTGTGTTTTGTGTCTTTTTGTTGAGTTTGGACTCAAAGTCCCAGAGTGCACCTCGGTCAGGTGATTGGAGCACACCTGATCGAGGTTAGCC
>JAQMYG010000038.1:27602434-27633414 GCA_030014215.1 Clariallabes teugelsi | reverse complement strand
TAAATACCAAAAAGTTCTAAATACTCATCAAGGTCTATTATTTTGAACTAATTGTAATTATTTAAGTTAACAGTACTAAATATGTTTAATTACTCTGAGCATTAGGGTTTACAGTGAGGTTGTGACATTTACATGATGCTCCAGTGATACTAAAAGGACCAAGGTGTGCTAAGAAAATCTCCCCCACACCATCACCATTACACCACCAGCAGCCTGAACCATTGATGAAAGGCAGGACGGATCCATGCTTTCATGTTGTTTATGGCAAATTCTGACACTACCATCCAAATGTGGCAGCAGAAATTGAGACTCATCAGGCCAAGAAACATTTTTCCAGTCTTCTGTTGTTCTATTTTGGTGAGACCATTTCTGTTCTTAGTTGACAGAAGTGGCACCGGTGGTGTCTTCTGCTGCTGTAGCCCATCTGCTTCAAGGTTCAACAAGTGCATTCAGAGATGCTCTTCGGCACACCTCAGTTGTGTACCGGGGTGTTATTTAAATTCTGTCTTTCTATCAGCTTGAACCAGACTGGTCTTTCTCCTTTGACCTCTGGCAATAACAAGGGAACTGTTACTCATTGTATATTTTCTCTTTTTTAGACCATTTTCTCTAAAAAAAAAAACAAGAGGTGGTTGTGTGTGAAAATCCCAGCAGATCAGCAGTTTTAGAAATCCTCAGACCAGCCTGTCTGGCACCAACAACCATGCCATGTTCAAAGTCTCTTAAATCAACCTTTCTTTCCCATTCTGATGCTTCGGTTGAACTTCAGGAAAACTTCTACATGCCTAAAATGTCTACACGCCTAAACGTATTGAGCTGCTGCCATGTGATTGACTGATTAGACAATTGCGTTAATGAGCAGTTGAACAGGTGTACCTAATGAAATTATTACATGTAATTGTGCTTCCTGGAAAGTATAATTTAAATATTTTTTTACATAACTGATTTTTCATTCTAATAACAGTAAATAAATTTTATTGGACAGGAAATTCGCCACCTTTATATATATATATTGTCTTACACATTTCCCTAATTTTCTTTTGATTCTACAAAGCTGCTTTGTAGAATTGAAATGAATTGAATTTATTCTTTCATTTCCTATACCACTTATCCTGTACAGGGTTGTGGACAGCCTGGAGCCTATCGTACGAGGTAGGGTACACCCTGGACAAGGGTGCCTATCCACTGCAGGGCACATACTGTTACCACTGTTTCTGTCATGGGGGTTTCATTTTATGCATGTGCACGTGTAAACACGTTTTTACACGCGACAAGGTTATCTTTATAACCCACGTAGCTTTTAACCCCGTCGCCCGTTTGTTTTTGTGAGACATAATAAATAGTCGTCTTTTACTTTCACTTTTGTCATTGTTGTCACAGAACATAGATGCTGCCAGGCGACCAAGAGGTGCAGGGCTAAGCTTGGTTAGTGGGACAGATAGTTACAGTGTTACAACCCTGCACCACAAAAAGTGGCCCAGAAGGAAAAAGTTGCTTGACTTAATTGTACAGGTGCACTGATGAGACCTAGACGTGGCTCATCGTCACAAGAAGGGCACAAACTTACTTAATACTACCACCATCTACCAAGCAGATTGAGTTTTGTGCATCATCACCTAGAATGATTTGGTTTACCAGTGACGGACAAAAATGTCCCCTCGATTCTATGAAAACAGTTATAATGAAAATGCAGTTTTGCATCCCTGACCTGTCAGCCGAAGAAATTTTGTAGGATGAAGGATTAGTTTTGATTTCAACACAAGAATTTGTGGCGGAAAACCATTTCAAAGCAGTCTTGATTGCATTAACGTTTGAGTCTTTTGTGGAGTGACATTGATTCTAGAGGAAGTTCTCATCAGAGTTGTGGCTCAAGTCCATGTGTTATATAACAACCATATTGCAAATATTAAGGACTGATTTGTTTAGCTACTATACATAATTTAGCTGACAGGATGGCTACCTTGATTCCAGCTGAGTTAAGAACAGTAAAAATTAGTTATCACGTGTAGTGAACATAAATGCATATTTAATGTCCTTAAAACTAATCCGGGTAACCAGATATGGTGTTAATCTGCTGTTTCATCCACTCAAGACTAAGATTGTCTACAGCCAATGTGAACGGCAGCTTTGGTTAGCTTAGTTTCCGTCCCAACCTCTTTTGCAACACAAATTTCAAGTGTGTGTCCAGTCCGGATGTCTGAAAGATTTCCAGGCTGCAACGTTCCCACCTGTTGGAAATAATCAGAACTACAAGAGAATGCATGCTAGTTATTTAGTGACAGATATTATTAATGACAGACATTTTGACAGCTGCACAAATATTTCTGATTTTGAAAATCTGATTATTTCGTGAGATTTTTAAAATGGCCACTGTTTAGGGGAGAAATACTGCATTTGGAAAACTTTTAACAAGCCAAGCATGCATGGACACGTTTAAGAGAGATTAGAGGAGACTGTTTATGAATTTATTAGATATAATGTGATTATGATCACTAGGGAACCAACTTTATCAGTATCTCATTATCAGATACTCAAGAACTGATATGGTGACTGTCACATAGTCACCTTTAAACCTGCTCTGAGGTGTTGTATGGCACAGGTTTCAGAGGATGACATGACCTTTATGAAAATCTATCCATATTAAAGATCTCAAAAAGCAATATTTCTTGTCGGATCTAAAGAAATTCAAGAAGCAAAATAATTTACCTGTATCAGTCTGGAAAGCCATACCAAGACATTTGTTACGGCTTTGGGACTCCAGCGAACCCCAGTGAGAGCCATGATTAACAAATAAAGAAAACTTTGAACAGTTTGTGACCTCAAGCTCAAGCGAACGTTAAGGTTTTGGAGTGGCCTAGTCAAAGTCCAGACTTAAGTCATAATTGATATGCTGTGGCATGTCTTTAAAAAAGCAGTTCATGCTCGAAAACCCTCCAGTGTGGCCAAATTAAACCAATTCTACAAAGAAGAATGGGCCAAAATTCCTCCACAGCGGCCAAAGAATGCACAATCAGTTTAGGTTTGGGGGCAATTACTTTTTCACATAGGGCAAACAGGTAGGTTTAGACAGCTTTTTTTCCCTTAATAAATGACATCAAAACAATGCTGAAGGCATCGAAAATTTGCAGTAATCGCCTTTGAACAGTTGATATTGAGATGTGTCTACTACTTGTGCTCTGTAAAGTCTTCATAACGCCTCTAATCTGAGGTGCTGTTTGTTAATCTGTCATTACTGAGGCTGGTAACAGAGGTATGTTTAGGGAAGGTCTTCATGAGAGCCGGTTTCATCATGGTGCTTGATGGGTTTTGCAAATGCACTTTACAATACTGTTCTTGCAAGAACCGTCCCAGAACAGCTGAATAACTGACTGTTGTTGTTGTTATTGTTATTGCTATTTTAAAAAAAGAATCCAGTATTGTTCTAGAATGTAGAAAAATAAATCCAAACATGTGTCCAAACTTTTAACTTGTACCCTATAATCTATGTAGATATACAGTATAAAAACACACACTTACGTGCTATAGTCCTCAAGGGGGCAGAATTCTCCCGGGATTGTAATTGCTTACGTGATAGAAATGAACATCTGTGTCCAGATAGTCCCCAGGTTACTGTGTTTAATCAGTTCAGTTAAATTCAATTCAATTCCATTTTATTTACAGTATATAGTGCTTTTAACAATTGTTGTAAAGCAGCTTTACAGAATCAATGTAAATCATTCTAATAGTACTGTACATGAACATATGTGTTTTGATATTATATACATGAATAAAATCTTATGTTACATGAATCGAAACAAAATCATGATTAGATATGTTCTCCCTTTCACCGCACATAGATTTGACTTAGTGTCACGTTTATATGGCAGAAATTGCTTCAGTCTGTATCGGTAAACATTATAAGGTTGTGTGATAAGAGTATAACTGTTATTCATTTCCTGCCTAGGCCACAGTAATAGTTGCACAGTAGGCAGTAATATGCCATTAAGGGATGAATGTTTTATTATTTTATTATTGCCATGACTCCTTATCACAAATGTCTAATCACAGACACTTTGCACACAATTCCCCTGATCACATCGTCCTGAAATAAGAAGCGATGTGACACGTCCACACAAGAGGCTCTCTGTAACTCTCCCAAACAAAACAAACAACTTACACTCCAATATAGTGTAAAATAGTCAGCCGACTCATCCTTTGGACCAGTTTTTAAGCAGTAGGTCACGTTCAAGCCTTTCACACCCTCCTTTACCACAGAGTAAACATTCCCCATGTGCCGCAGTCGCGCTCTCACTCAGTCGCCCAGTCAGCCAGTGACGCTGGAAAACCTGACAGAACTCGTTCGGCACCGTGTGCGTTAAAAAACAAGAGCGCGAGAGAAGGAGGGAGTATTAGTGAAAGGCATTTCAGCAGTTTAGGAGTCACTCCCTCAGCTACACGCGTTCTCCACAGCAGGAATATGAGACCTGCATGGAGTTGTGAGAGTGGCCGAGTCACCTGCCACAATGCTGAACCTTCTGAAGAGCGACAGGGAGATCAGGGCTCACCTGGTGATGCTCATGTGCTGCATGGGTCAGTAGCTCCTCTCCTCTTCCTTCCGCTTTACTCTGCATCTTTACTGCCTGACGAGCCTGCTTCCTTCTTTCGCTCTGTAGAATGTGTTTGGGGAAAAGGGGGGGAAAGTTTGTCTATGATAACGAGTCAAAAGTCCATGAAGCCTTTGATTGCAAAACATGTGGCGCTTCCCTTTCCAGGGTGGAAGATTGTGGAGGATTAGATGTTTGTCGTCTGAAGTAGTTTCATTTATGTCATGTCTTACGTTATAAGCACTTAGATTGAAGGAATGTTCTATGCGTGTTACTTTTTTCATATTTAGCATGTGGAGATGCCACTGTCACAGATTCTCATTAGGATTAATATAATAATTGCCTATTTCAGGCTGTTGGTTAACGAATCACAGTTGACATTGTGATGTTAGTTGGGAAAGTTGCTCATCTTGGCTGTTTTATAGTAGAAATATTTATAACACAGTTTGTGTCTTACTAAACATGGAAAGTAAATTGAAGGTCTTCAACTTCAGGTCCTCTTTGTCCTTGCACCTGCTGCTCTAGTCGCAGTGTGTGAGTCAAATTAACATCCGCAGTTTGATTAATCTGATTAATCTTTGACTGTTTACTCTGTGGTATCCATCGTTAATCAATGTGGTATCCTCAATAAATTCATTCCCAGGATCAGTATTGAAAAAGCTGTGACAAGTTCAATACACCGTACATCTACTAAGTAATATAGTACAGTACTTACAACACAGAAAACCGTGATGATTTATTTCACAGTCTACTAAATTGGCAGCGTTAACTCTGTGAATAATGCAGGACTGTTACTGACTAATGAAATCTCTCCATGTGCATCTACAGAATTAACTGGGACACTGATGCTTGTGTGTGTGAGACATGAGGCATGGGTGTGGGGAAGACTGTCACCGTAGTTACAGGAAAAAGAAAATACTGTGGTCAGGAATAGTACGTAATGGAGCCGGTGCCTCATGGACACCACGATTTTTTTTCCTCCTCTTTTAAATACAGCTTTCTATAATTATACTTCCTTTCAGAATATGTGAATCACATAGCAGGGAAAACATCCTCTTTAGCTGTGTGTTTTATATCCTTTTTATTTGTACACACAATCGTAGTTATTGTACTGTAATGTACGAGTTCATTTTCAGAGAGAATATTATTATCATCATAACGATAAGTCAAGGTTTGATCTGAGACTGTAAACGGGGGCTGCATGAGTGGTGTTAATGCTGGAGGACAACAGTGTTGCTGTACATGAGGTGTTTCTGATTGTTCCACATTGTGTGCTAATTCACAGTGCTGCTTTTATACTGTTAATACATATAGGCATACAGATATAACGTTCCCGTTTGTCGCGTACAACGTCAAACCAACACTAATTTTAAACGTACTGTTTTTACAGATGAAAGAGACCGAGTGCAGAAAAAGACGTTTACAAAATGGATCAACCAGCATCTCCTCAAGGTAGGTCTTTGTTTTTTTGTGTGATGAAAAGATGATGAAAAAATCCAGGGTGGGATAAAGGAAGAACAATAGAATGGCCTTGATGATGATGATGATAATAATAATAATAATAATAATAATAATAATAACAATAATAGTAAGAGTCAAACGAGTCAGGTCTTCGAAACAAAAAGCGAAAACAATGTGTGTTGCTCACAATGTTCAATCTCAACTTTGAATCCTAATAATTCAGAGAGTGCTTGGAAGCTAAACTTGCTCTACTCTCAGAGAGGGAAGAGGGATGGAGGGGAGGGACACTCTTTCTCTCCTGTCAATCAGGACGGCAACAGCCAATCATGGGCGTTTTTGAGTTCATGCATGCAGAAGTGGGCGGATAGCGCTTTCGTCTGACACCAACCTTTGTGTTGCGTGAACAGCAGTTACAAAAGATGCTGTCTGTGCCAAAAAAAAAAGGAGTACTTAAATGTGTGGAAAAAATTTTAATAAATAGTGTCCCAAGGTCTTTCATAGCAAACAGCTTCTGCAATGCATTTATTTGTTTTCAGTTCCTGCTTTATTATTGACAGATTTGTAATGAATATGGAGCGTATCTCCAAAGTGAGGCAGGATGGGAACCCTGGATCAGATCATTGAGGGGCAACGTGCACACACATTTACACACTCTTTCACCTCTTGGGGCAATTTAGAGTAGGCAGTTCATCTCTGTTTTTTTGGAAGCTGAGAGAACAGCATTGAACCCCGAGAAAACCCATACAGATACAGGAGAAAGTGGTGGTTACTGAACTTTTTAAAGTTTAAAGTTTGTACATCTATGTTTGAGGCACTTAATGTAGGCTAATGGTTTAACACTCCTAAGGTCATGCTGGCGTGCAGATTTTTTATGAAGCCATGGACGCACAACAGTCAGCACTGTTTAAGTTTACATTTACAGATTTCTTATACACTGTTATGTTACACATTATGTGAGCTATTGCTTTATTCCAACAGCATCTTACAGGAAAACTACAAATATCCTGTATACAAAAAAATGTAATGTACAAATATAAAGATTTGCGATTTAACTGATCCACTGTGTGATTTCTGTGGATTTTTTGTTCTCTTTCAACCTGACCAAAAATATTAGACCCTGAGGAAATGATGTTTTTAGTCACGACAGAGTAGAAATTCAGTTAGCTACAATGAATAAGTTCCGTGAATTTGGACTGCAGCACGAGACTAGCCAAGTCCTGCTATTCTTTTTTGCATGTATAACTTAGAGAAAGATTAAAAATATCATCTTTACTCATCTAGTCTACTAGACTAATATGGTCTCGATATTAACACAATCTAGCAGTAAACATGTCTATCTGAAGTATTATAAAAGTTATATAAAATAACCGTTAATCGCAGCATGGGTGAAATTAGGTCTGTACGGTCCGCAGTATTGAGCAGAGAGCAGGTTCTTGCCAAAACTCACATTCAAAACCAGTCAAAGAAGCACTTTCAGCAAGAAAACACATCTGATTATTATTGGTCACGTCATTTTGAAAAACACTTTGACTCCATGATAAGTCGTTCCAAATTGCATCTGAACTATCTGTGATTTTTTATTTACGACTACACAGCTAACTAGCTCCGAACACGGGGCTAAATTCCAAATCGCTCTCCAACCCCTGATCAAGGGCAGTTTTTGGATGTATGACAAGGGATTGTACACCCTAGCACACTAGCTTTCCATTTAACGCAATTTGGGATTCAACCTCAGAACCATAAAGTTAACAGATCTGATGTTCTAAAGTGGAAAATAAAGAGCAACTCCACCTCCATGGTTTAGTCTCCTCACTTTTTGGCTATGTAGTACCGATAATTTAAAACAACTTTCACCCGTTAATTTCTATCGGTCGCCATCATGGCTGTGCTACAGTATATCCAGCAGTACCGCACTCACTCTTGTATGATTTTGCTTAATAATAATCTACTTACATTGGTACCTTTGTGAAAAAAGTGTTGTAATAGTTTTTGTTGCTGTTGTTTTTCCCCATTGGTGTCACTGTGCTGTTTTTGCCGCTGAGGAACTGATATGGCTGATATTTCTATAATGTCTTGAGCATGTTATTATCAGCGTGTCATCTTTTCATTTGTGATTACACCTGTGACAACAGAGGCAGCTCAGTTTTTACTGTTTTGGAGCCACGAAACAGATGGAATTGGAACAGAGGTAACCTAAGTGGCAGATTTACATGTTTTGATCAAAAATGTTTAAAATAAAATGTAGAGAATATAGTTAGAAATAATATCAGTGTATGAGTTTTTTATCCATCACACGGTTGTGGTAGTGAAAAAAGCAAAGGGTACCAGTTGTGCATTAGGTTACCTCTGTGCCAATTCCATCTGTTTCGTGGATCCAAAACAGTTAAAATTGAGCTGCCTCTGTGCATAGACTTTATTATTATCTAGCTAGTAAATAGGGTGAAGGGGTGTAAGCATGTCTGAGTGTGCGTGGTGTTTAAGTGGACTTGACTTGAGGCGAATGTGATTGTTCATGAAACTGTAACTAGAGATGTGGTGCTTAATTAAGAATCTTTCCCCTGAATTAAGAATGTCTGGGAATGGATCGGATCGTCATGAAACTGTGGGAATGTGTTCCTCTGTCCCTCCCGGAGAGTATACTAAATGGAGGAAGGAAAGAAGGAAGGAAGGAATAGTAATTACATACTCGTATAATTTCCATGATGATCCAAAAAGGTTCCCTAGTTGCACTGAAAGTCATCAAGTCAACTGAAACATGATCCTTTAACCTGTAAATTACAGTGATATGGTACGCTTGTTATAAAAAACATTTTTTGAAAAAAATTAACAACTCTTAGACAACTAGGACAACTCCTGTAATAGTTTATCCATATTTATTTTGCAGACACCTGATGATGATTTATTAGTCTTCCTGTAATGAATATTTTCTTGCTCTGCTGGAAAGGTGCGGTTCACGTAGGAAAAAAAAAAAAGCTGGTTTGCCAGCATTTGTTCTGAATGGAGCCTAATTATCTTCTGGCTAAAGCTTGTATTGACTCTGAGAGCTTACTTTAGAGATTCCTTCTTTGCAAATTACAAGCGATGACTTGTTGGGTTTCCATCAGAATTAACAATTATGCCATAATTCATGGAACAGTAATGTGTAAATCATGGCATTTGTTTACTTTGCCATCTTATCAGCTTGTTAAAAAAATTCTGAAGAAGAAAAAATTACAAATATTTATATCTATTAAATTCCCAAATTAATGCAGTAAACCTATTAAAACATACAACCATATAGCTGTGTGTTGTAGTGTGGATGGAAATAAATCAATGTGATCCAGCGCACAGCACACCATATATCTGAAAGAGAAGGAAATGATGACACCAAACTGGCTGTTAATGTGTCCTCTTCGAAAGATCATGGAAGGAACAGGAAGTCAGTGGAAAGTGGAAAGGTCAAATATGTTAATTTCTATAAAAAATAAGAGAAATTCAGTCAAATATTTTTAAAAGCAGTGTTTCAAGAGTGACGAGACAGAACATACTATATTGTTTTGTCCTTTCTGAACAAAGCATCTATAAATAACTTAATTAAGAACAAAATAAACTCTACGTCATGAGGAATTCTGCATAGAGGCATGTGAAGCTACTTAATGACGCAATGTCTACACTGGACAGGAATGTGTATGCAAATGTGTATGTGTTCATGGGTTATTCCTTCCTCATGCTTCCAGGATAGACGATGATGATGATGGAAAAAAAAAAGAGAACAAAACTGACAGTGAAAGAATTTGATGCAGCATAAGTGTGGTTGATCTCTTCTGGGTGTCTGTGGTATTGTGTAACATGCAGACGGCAGCAGACTCAGACCTGAAAGCCCCGGAGCTATTTTGGCTGCACAGTTGTGACTAAGGAATTAGGAGCGGGAGGGACGGGGTAAAAGTGGGTCAGTGAGGCAACATGTCGAGTGACTTTTGCAGTCAGATAGGACTGACCTTGTGCCTGGATGCATTAAAAAATGCATCCAGGCACAAGGTGTGTACTGTGTGTTCCCAAAGAGCCTAAAGAGTAAGAATCCAGCCTAGAGAGATAAGTGAATGGGAGAGAGAATGGTGCTGTATTAATCCCATATCTGAAAAGGGCTATCCTGGTGCAGTTAGTAAAAAGGAAATACAAGACTCAGACTTCAATTTTATAATCATGTTATTTACATGATGCTGAATATATATTTGAGAAATGTTTATTTTTATGCTTAAACTGTGCCATGTTAAAATGTTATAGTTTGTTCTTACAGTAAAAAAAAATAAAGTGCACCTTTTACACAAGAATATTATAATTCTGGTATAGAAGATGAATGATTGAATTTCTATAATCAATTTAAAATTAGTAAATACTGACATTACTGGAAGATTTCACACACGCAGCATCCTTTAAGAGACTTCAGTTTAATTTAGTTTTATTTTTACACTGCTATTAATAAATATACATCAAGAACTATAGATAAAAAGAAGTGTATTGGATCAAAGTGGTTTTACAGAAATATAAGTTGAAATATAAGTCATACGAAGATGATGATGATAATAATAATAATAACTTATACAAATAGTAATTCATCCCTAACGAGTAAGCCAGGGGGAGAGGGGTAGCGTGGCGGTTAAGGCATTGATCTACTAATCAGAAATTCCAGGCTCAAACCCCTGTGCCACCAAGTTGCCGCTGTTGTGCCCCTAAACAAGACCTTTTACCTTCAACTGCTCAGATGTATAATGAGATAAATGTAAATTGCTCTGGATAAGGGTGTCTACCAAATTCCATAAATGTAAATGTAAAATGTAAGCTGACGGTGACTGTGGCAAGATAAACTGTGATGAACCAGAGGAACCAGACTCAAAAAGGGACCCGATACCAGATGACATGACCATAAATAAATCTCTACTGTAACTATGTGCTATAGGGTCAAATATGCAGCTGTATAACAAATACATTAATTTAAGTTAACATGAAGTAGCAATCTGCTAGCATGAATCTGATATCAAAACTGTTTGTATCAATTACAGTCAAAAGTCAGCTTCATGGTTTCTTAGTGGCTGGACCATATATAGGGACTTATTCAGCCGTAGTCATGGGAACTCCAATCAGAAGTAGTGTATTAAGATGGATCAGTCAGGTCTGGAGGGGATAAAGGGTCAGCATTACTGACATACAAAGAGTGAGAGAACTTGATTTTGTATTTGTTAATTGATGCATAAAATTCGGAAGAAATGTATGAAAAAAATACACAACTCCCAGTGTTTGTATAATAGAAACACCTGAAATAGACCAGACCTGATGTTCTACTAGCGGATGTGTAAAACGTCAAACTCTTGTGTTTCCAGGTACGAAAGCACGTTAACGACCTTTATGAGGATTTGCGGGATGGACATAACCTGATCTCGTTGTTGGAGGTCCTGTCTGGTGACAAATTGGTGAGTAGAGTTGTTTGTCTAGCTCAGTATCTGCTGTCAGGTATGTCTTCTGTCTTTGGTAAACATGTTAGTTAGCACTTTCTTGTGGTAACCTCACAATGTTCTAAAGGCCGGCACCAGTACCTTGTGTAGTCACAGCAGTCCACATTTGTGTGTCACTAAAAAGCCTGTAAAACACACAGCACGACTAACTTTCTAACGCATGAATGTGTGTTCGGTGCATCTAACATTGCTGTGCGGTGTCTAAAACCCTTTCAGCTACACACTGCTCTTTAAATAAGATTGCAACACGAGTGTAGTTGGAGAATGAGTTTTCTTTTTCTTTTTTTTTTCTCGAGCTATAGCGCTTATCTGCAGATTGTATTTGCACAGTTTTATACCCTTTGTAAATAGAAATCTGCTGATCGTGCTACTGTTTTGCAAGTTGTAGAACATTTGTGTGGGTTAAAATGCATTACAGACACTTTAAAGGTAACTAGGTTTAGATTTTATACATTTACAGCATTAAACCTTTTAAATAGAGTGGACTCTGAGTCTGAGAACGAACATTTAACATTTAACTTGCCCGGTATTCTCAATATGAATGAATTATATTCAGTCAGTTCCAGAATTATTGGCACCCTTCATGAAAATAAGCTGAAATTAATTTATAAAAAGAACCACATGTGCAATGAGGATATTTGGAATAAACAAAATGTTGTTTTCATTAGACAGATTTTAGTTTGGTGGAGCCTCCCTTGGCGAGAGTGACAGCCTCTTTCCGCAGTGTTACACAAAGTTGGAGAACACTTGTAAAAAGATCTTTTCCATGTAATCTGCCCTCTTATTTGAGACTGAAGATTTTCAACTGTGTTCAAGACTAAAGACGGAGAAGGCCATTGGCCATTTTTATTTCTTTCCTCTTGGTTGGAAAACCTAACAATAGCCCAGATTCAGGCTTCTGGCAGAGACGAGCAGATTTTTATTTGTTGGAATTTACTATGCCTTAATAAAAGGAGCTGGGCCACTGGAAGCAAAACAGCTCCAAAGCAACAAAGAGTCACCCGTGTTTTACCGTGGATACGGGATTCTGCTCTTTGTATGCAGTCCCTTTTTTTTCCTTGCCAAAAAATGACGATGGTGTGCGTGCCCAAAAAGCACCTTTTTTGCCATGTCTGACTACAACACACTATTCTAACTGTTCGTCCATGGTAAAGTTTAGATGCTGGGATTTGTGTCTTGGTCTCATAGGGATTCTTTCAAGGGATCCAAAAAACTTTTGAAAAAGTAAAATCCCAAGATTTATCTATACTTGGAAGTTCTGTATAGAACTGTATAGATCTTTAGCCTCCCGTTTGCCTCTCTTATGATTCTCCTCACCAGACTTTTTTGAGTGAATTTTCAACAGTCCCATGTTAACCAAACTTTCTTATTAAGGCTTGCAAGGCTTTTTTCTCCACGTTTGAGTTGGTTTAATCCAAATTGGTGGATGATGAAAGTTTTTTCCATTTATTGTTATTTATTGTTTATTTTTATGAAGTGTGCCAATAATTCCAGAGTTTAGTTTAGTTTATTTGTATACTTCATTGCAGTTGGTCCACTTATATCAAGAAATTCTGCAGTGATGATGATAGTTGCAGATCTTGTAGGTCATTTGTAATTTCTATAAACCTAGCAATAATCTTTAATATTATAATTGCTTGGTCAGGTGGTGAAATAATAATAATAATAATCATTCAGCACCTTGAATTAAAAATTAAAAGTCCTTTGCCTAAAATAGGTTTGAACATAAATCACATAAATTTAATCGAAGCTTCTGTGGCTTGATTCTCATTTTAAAAGTTATTATAGCCTGTAAATAATAATAAAAAAACAGAACAATTTAGTTTATTCTGTGAATGTTCTGTGAATGATCTCTCCGCTAGCAGAAATAGATTTAAAATTACCCTTGCTCACTTTTTATAGCACATTGGTTAGCATACTAGCTAGCTCACCTTGGTTTCTAATGATTCCATTAAAAGTTGAGTCTCTTGTTGAGTTTACTGTCAATTGTCAATTAACTGTCAAAAGTTGAATTAACTGTTTATTCTTCCTTTTTATCTTCATTTGACAAACTTTAATATTTTTTTCAAAAGTTATATTACTGAAAATATATATTTCTATATTTAATATTTTATAGCTGTGTGATTTGATCAACTTGTCAACCAAACCGTTTTTTTGTTGCTCGATCCAGTTAATTTAATCGATGGGTCAGTTTTCAATACAGAATGGATTCAAACATTTAAAATTATTAAGCTAAACTTACAAATATAAAATGTATTAACTATTTAAAAATACACCATAGCCTTCATCTTATGAAAATACTCAAGTTTTGTGAGAGTATCGCAGCTTCTTTTTTTGTTGTTGGTGCAATACCGCCACCTCCTGGAGTGAAGACTGGGGCAGATGAAAAAAAGACTGAGACATGACATTTAAATAACAAGTTGCACAGAATTTCTTAATTTCTTAAATTGTTCTTAATACTCCAAATGTGTAAGAAATATAGCTGCTTGAGACAGATCATATTGTAAACTTTAGTACTATTGAATCGAATTTCTCCTGATAATGTCACTAACACCTGGAGTAACCTACTGGATTTTGTGCTCAAGCTGACATTGACCCCACAAGTAATTCGATATAAAATATTTGATATAAATATTATATAGTAAAAATGGACATTCTTTGTTTATATGGTAAAAACCTACCATTTATTTCCAATTTAAAAGTAGAGGCAAAAACACACAAAACCCCTCCCAGATTTTCAGTGTTGTCTCAAAATTTTTGACTTATTAAAGAATAAATTCTCTAACTTTTCTGTTAGTATTTACAAGGGTGAGTCAAGAATTATTCGCACTCTGGCTGTAGAATTTATTTTAATTAACCTTAATTAAATTAAGACAAATACATAATTATTTTTCTCATAATCTCCTTGCTTTTTAATACACTTTGTCCATCTGTCACCAAGCTTTCGAACTCCCCCATTAAAGAAAGAATCACTGCACGCTGCTCATTTTTTCGTGCAAATCACCAGTGGGGCATAAATTTTTACTCACATTGCAGTTACAAATGAACTGATGTAACACGTTCACACATGCACACCAGGGACTGAGGAAAACGTAGCCTAAAATGGAAAGTGCAGATGTGGCCAACAGAAGTTTATAGTTTCAAATTTTTGACTCACCATATTATGTTGTTATGAATGGAAAAAGCAAACTGCAAGAAGCAAGAAAAAAAACCCCCACAAAAAATATTTTCATAAGTGTGGCATTGTGCAGTTCTGGCCATGCTGTCCTGTGTGTGTCATAGTCATCCTCAATGATGAACCCAGCTACAAACCAGCTAGGAGCGGCACAGCAATTTAAAATATAGCTGATTACACAGATAAAGAGTTTTTGGTACAAAAACACATTGTGCTGGAGCGTGAAATTTTGCGGATTTCACTTAAGCACAGAAGAACCGCTGGAATTAGTTTAGGAGGAATAAATTAAATCGATTAACAGTAATAGATGTTAATGCATTTTCTTTTGTTTACTGTTGTTTGTTTCTTCTTCTCTGTTCATCTCCCTTTATTTGTTCATCGGCCTTCTTGATCTGATCTGTGCCCTGTTTGTCTGTCTGTTTTTTTATTTTTATTTTATTTTTGTGTGTGTCTGTTTCTCGTTCTTGCTCGCTCTCCCATGGTTTAGCCAAGGGAGCGCAATTTTCTGAAGACGTTACGGTTGGTGAGTTCAGCTGAAGCATGCACGGTTGAGCAGCATGGCCGTGTGCAGAAGGATGATGATGGTGATGAGGATGAGGATAAGGGGGTAGGTTTGGTCACATGACCTCCTCCCCCACATTAACACAACTAACGAAGAGTGTGCAGTGACAGTTAATCAGCGTGGCTAAACCAGCGAGCTCGTCTTCTCGATGGTGGACTGTAGGAGTTTAGAAGTTAAGACTTGCACTTTTACTTTAAGGGATCCCAAAGCCTATGTGCTGTTTGGTATGAATAGAGCCTCTGCCATTGATGGGGTTGCCATGGAGTGCTTCAGAATGTGTCATTTTAAGCTTGTGAACTAAATGACCTGACTACGATTCCTTGCGCTTCATCGATCACCAAACATTTCAGTGGCGTTATTGAGGAATCACAGAGACACGCCTTCAGTTTTCCATAAAGCGCCCTGGAATCGAGTCATAGTTTTTAGTTCTTGGGTGGCTTGTTGCATCCAATAGCAATCTGTTTGTGTGTCCATTTGTCATCAGTCATTCACACAGTTATAGCAGAATGTGATAAAAAATAAAATAAATAATTAAACAGTGCAGTATTTGTGCCTGAACTCTCTAGCAGTCACATAAGGAAGGATGCTTTACTCTACCTTCACACTAGCAAGTGACAAGTCACTCATGTTGTGGACTTGTAGTAAGCAATGCTGTACAGAATTTATACATTCAATTAGAAATTGTAGAACTAAGGGTGTGACGGTATGCAAAAATCACAGCTCAGAGAAGTATTAGAAAGAATCTTTTAATTTATTCTGAATTTAACATGGAAACATATAAACTTAGTTTATAGTATAGTATAGTATAGTATAGTGTCCAGTATAGTATAGTGTCCAGTATAGATGTGCAATTAAGTGCAACAGTTCATGAGGCATGTACCGTTCTTTCCCCAAAAAGTCCTATATTTAGGTATCTAGATGGCAAGTTAAGTATTGTTAAAAATAGAACAAACAATGGTTCTTTTAAATAAGGGATATTTAAAGAATAATAAAAAAATGCTATTTAACCTATTTGCTTCTGCTTTTACTATTTTTGGTCAACTCTGTGAACCTTTTTTTCTCGACTGAGTCTCAGGTGTGGAAGGTTGAAGGCAAGCCATAGACGTGGATGTAAATACATTTTAATAAACTGAACACAAACAAACAAAACCGAAACACTTGAACAAAACAGCCCTGAAATGGATAATAAAAAAGGATATGATACAACTCGCTGGCTACTCCAAGGGCTATTTATACACACATGTCTAAACAAGCTGCAGGTGATGACAATCCAAACATGTGACAAAGGTGCATTCTGGGAAATAACGTCCCAGCCAAAGTCCCAACACGTAATCTGAAACAAAGTCCTGGGGTTATCTCAGAAACAGAGGAAGTGAATTTAATACACAGCGATAGTCCACTCAGGGGTTTTTCCCAGTTTACAGAGTGATGTCAAATCAACATGGCTGCACACAGCATTGAAAATGAGTAAAACTTATTACCTTTAAAAGAGCTATACTTTATATTCAAGTATAAGCTTTAAAATAATCAACATGCAGGCGTATTTGTTTGTTAAATCTTAAACGGGTCAGTATTTTTAGAAAGAAAATATACACTGCTCGGACAAAAAAAAGTTACCACCTGGATTTAACTAAACAATTAGTTAAGAGCCTTCCACTGGGGTTCATCTGGCAGCAAGTTATTCAACCCTAACTGATGCAGTGAATATCACTATTCTCGTTTTTTAAACAACGTGGTCCTTCGTTTGTGGCAAAAATTTTACTCTCAGAAGGGTCAAATTATTGTCCTACATCCAGGAAAGAAAAGAACTTTCCTTGCCAGATTGCTGAAACTATTATAATTGGGTTAAGATCTGTCCAACATGTTATTAAAACCTTGAAGGATCATGGTGAACCATCATCTTCGAAAAAATGTTGTTGGGGGAAAAAACGACAACAACAAAAAAAAAACTTAAAGCTATGTTCAATAGTGAAAGTAAGCATTTCCAAACACACAAAAACAAAAGAATGGACTGTGAAGAACTGGAAAAAGGTCATGTGGTCTGCTGAATCCAGATGTCCCCTGTTCCAGAGTGATGGGCGCATCAGTATAAGATTAATGATGCATCCATCCTGTCTAGTACCTACAGTACCGTACAGTAAAAGCCTGTGGCAGCAGTGTTATGATTTGGAGTTTGCTTCGGTTCTACAGGTGTATTTTTATATTTTTAGCAACGTTATATGCCCAAAAAATGAGGTCAGCCGACTACTTGAATATACTGAATGACCAGATTTCCCACCATCCCCCCCCCCCGTTACACCCCTAGTAGTAGCCAAAACGTATAGCCTACTAGATGTTTTGCATACCTTCATCCTAGCTGTATTTTTAGATTAGCAAATCAAGGTAAGTTTGCTAGCTGCAGTTTGTCTATTCACCAGAGATTGTGACTTCCGAGCTTTTTCACCTGTCACCTTGTTGCTTGCTAGTGTAAACGTAGAGTTAGAATCCTTTCAAAATGGAGTTGCTGTGATTTTTATATAAACTGCATCGTGGCTTTCATGTGAACCTGAAACAAATTCTGCAGTGATACTGAATCTCGTTTTATTTATATACGAGTTTCTTCATGATCATCATCACATCCTGCTCATAATAACATTTGGTACATTGTCTTATTGGAAACCATGCACCATTCAGAGGTGAATTTGTTGATAGTGGCTGGAAATGCACATATCGCTACATGACATTGACAAAGTGGAACACAAAATGATAACTGTCAGACATTTTTAGCTCTGAAAACTGGTGCATGATGATGGCATAATTAGTGACACGTTTCCACTAATCTGCCTCAAAGGTAGTGATTATTAGGAAGAGTACATCGGCTCGAGTGGAGAAACGCTGGCATGGGCTAGTGCAAGTCATCATCCTGTTATAACACGCATCACTCTTTCTTTCACTTGTTCTCCATTGTTTCAGTTATGTGAGTCAGATTTATACTGTACACGATGTTGTTTTTGCCTCGCTGCGTCATGCTATAGCACCAGTCGTTCTGCCACTGGCTGTCTGCTCTTTCATCACAGAGTCTGTTTGTACTCAGACTTCAGACAACACAGAGTTTCTTCACGAGCGGCTACACGTCCTAGGATTATGACCTGGTTCATGTTTTCCATTTTCCATGAGCTTGTGCTCATTTGCGATGCATCTATACCTGTACTGGTACCGAGTCTAATAACATAGTTTTAACAAGTGGAAACAAGTATCTGATACCACTCTATTTAAAATGAAATAGCAGCCATCTGGAAGTATTTCACGATTAATGATGGCAATCCAAGCAATATCAAAAGGCGCTACTATAGCATTCGTACTCGGTCCGGAAACAGAAATGGTATCGATGCATCAGTAATCACTGGCAGAGTAATTTCAGCTTCGCCTGCATGGGGGTTGTATAATTACACCATGACCCTTGAAGAAATAGGGGTCACAGTATTTCTCTCTCCCGCAGAAAGCTATAAACCAGGAATATACTGCTGTTGCCACTGAGGATGCAGTGAGTACGTGCAGCTGATAACTGGCACCTTGTAGAATGATGTGCGCTCACGTTTCTCTTTCACTTCTTTCCTTTCTTGCAGCCTCGGGAGAAAGGCCGCATGCGCTTCCACAGACTGCAGAACGTACAGATAGCACTGGACTACTTGAAAAGGCGGCAGGTAAGTCTGAACGAGCCTTCATTAAGCAGTTTTATCCTCAAATCACACAAACACCAGTGTGTCACCAAGCTACAAACTCATGATCTCACCTCGATGCAGACGGTTCCTCAGAATAGCCTCGGGCTGATGGGAAATTGGATTGGTCACCTATGGGAATAATAAAAGGAGGCGCACCAGATTTATAGCATACATCCTGAAGATATTAAATCTTGCCATTTGCTTGCTTTGTAGTCTTACGAGGAAAGCATGAGAATTAGCTTATAAGTGTATTGTGTTCATGACTTAAAGTAATGATGGTATTGTATAAATCACAAGCGCATTATGTCATTGTTAGTTTTCATATTGTTCTGGTTCATCACAGCTGGCCCTACTGATCTTGTTATTCATTCCCATCACTAACAAAGAAACCTACTAATGGGCAAACATCTCCCCAAAGAAGTCATTGTTCTGGAATAACAGCTGTGTGTAATAGTGTCCTGTTTTTCTTGTGTTCTAGTGCCCTCTTGTGGCCAGTAGCAGACAAAGTTTCACTTCAGACAGTAAAGTCGTCTGCTCAGAAGTGAGGATTGTATGCAGGTCCTCTAGATCAGGGGTTCTCGGGCTCTCTGTCAACACTGATTTTAAATACAATGATAAGATCTGACTCTTTTTAAAACTTAAAACTCTTGGCTAGGCATTAGAGGCATTAGACTATGGTTCGGAAGGTCCCAGGTTCAAATCCCACCTTGAGCAAGGCCCTTAACCCTCAACTGCTCAGATGTATAATGAGATAAAAATGTAAGTCACTCTGGATAAGGGCATCTGCCAAATGCTTGTACTCTGCCAAATGTAAATGTACTCAAGAATGTTCTGGAACAGTAATCAGGGACGAAGGGCCTTGAGCTGACTGGTAGCCAACAACCCAAGGGTCACTATAATCCACTATAAATAATTAATATTTATAAATCACTATAAAGATCTCTTATACAATGATAAGAAAAATCCTCTGGTAATATGATCCAAAGATTTAACTATTTGGGATCAGGAGATCAGGCACCGTGCATCACCTAGAGTTAAACACGGTGGTGGCAGCATCATGCTGTGGGGATGTTTTTCTACAACTGGAACTGTAAAATTAGTCAGAATAGAGGGAATAGATGGTGCAGGAAGAAAGCTATCCTAAAAGGAAAACCTTCTCCAGAGTGCTCAGGATCTCAGACTGAGGTGGTTGTTTACAACAACCCAAGGCGCAGCACCCTAGAAAACACAGATGTGACTTTTAGAAGCACTCTGTGAAAGTCCTGAAGCGTCCCAGATAGAGGGGTATTGTGGGTAGAATGATGAGAAAAAAAGCATTTCATCTATTTTAAGTTGAGCGAAAAACCAACTTGAAAAACCAACTTGAAAGAGTCTGAAAATATTGCAACAGCAGTCAGAGTATCTGTAAAATCACAGTCTGTCATTTTACTGAGAAACTGGAATGTTAAATAACATAGCGAAAAAAATAACATAACAAAAGTCTCAACAACGATCATCAACTTAATTGAAAAGCTATACTCTATCTGTTCACACTAATATAACTGTTTCTCTACAGGTGAAACTAGTGAACATCAGAAATGATGACATCACAGACGGCAACCCAAAGCTGACACTTGGGTTAATATGGACCATAATTCTGCACTTTCAGGTTAGCACGCTTTCCCATTTATCTAAATGTTTGCTGTAAGCTGTTCATTGTTGTTCGCACCTTGCGATGTGCTCTTGCGACTGTTGTTACCTTTGTGTGATGTTCTAGTTTGTGTGTTGAGACAGTGTGAGTTTTTTCAGCACTGTTTTGCTCATGCAGTTCATTTTCCAACCACAAGAGGGCACAAGAACCAACAATAAACTCCATGCCCATAGAGGATTGTGTTCCCATCTGTAATATTTGTATTGACATAAACATTATGTTCAGTTTGGTCAGTTTCTGTGTTTCATGTTAAAGAGACAGTGATAAAGAGAACTCCTTTCTTAGACTTGTAGTGTAGTCTCTAGGCTCATGTGCACCAAAGAAAGTGCAAAAATTATTCATTCATTCATCTTCTGTACCGCTTTATCCTTGTATTCGCGGGGGGCCTGGAGCCTATCCCAGGAAGCTTAGGGCACGAGGCAGGGTACACCCTGGACAGGGTGTGCAAAAATGAAATACAGCTTTATGACATGTCACTGTAATTGTCTGATCAAGGCGAAGTCTTTCTTTACTCCTAATACACATAAGTACATCACATAATGTAAGGTGCGTAATCAGAACGTAATGGCTGTCGGTGTAACTTACGGATGTGTTTACATTGTAAAACGTGTAATATTTGTTTCTGACAGCGTGTGGCTTTGCAGTAAAGAGGGAAACAAGCGCTAAATAGCATGTAATAGTGTATATACATACATACAGGCGTGTGATTTCCACTCATAACTGGAGTAATAATAAGCGCACACTCCAATCTACTATATATCAGTTTAATGTCCTCGCCTGCAGGAACATTCCTTGTCAAGCTTCAGTCAAATATTGCGGTGTGCTAACATGTATGATGAAAGATTATAGAATTTGGCTGCGTTGTTTGATTGACGTGCTCGTGATTATACTCGGGATCGCAGCTCGCGGCTATCAATAGTGGAATGTTAGTTTTCGGTTATTACGTGCCATTTCTGCGAAATAATATCTGTGTGTGTTGTACGATCCTTTGCGATATCTGTAGGTTTTTGCCACGTATTTTGAGAAAGAAAATGGATGACGATTGACGCAGTAGAACATGTAGTAGCGCAGGTCCAGGTTCTTCATGCCCGCAGCGGATTTGTTACAGTTTGCCTGAGTGTATTCGTGAAAATAATTTGAAGGATGCTAGCATGGTACTGTACATTAGCTTCTGATTCGACGTGCAAGGAGTGGAAAATCCAGCCACGTCTCTGTTAAACCTGAACACATTTTAGGTATACTGATTGAAGGACACTGATGTGTATGAACACAGCGATTTCTTTATAGCCTGTGAATCATTACTGCAATCTAATGTATATAAAAAATGATTCTGTGTGAAAACAAACCTGAGATGACTGCTCCCTCCGCCAGACAAGTTCAGAATTGATCCAGGTTTCAGACTCGGGCCAAGTGAGAAAACACCCTGAAGTTGCCCTTGCTTGCAGCACCACACACACACACACACACACTCACACACAGCGTTTACTGAGTTGTTAAACAGACCAGAGTGAGTTATTGGGATCTTCCAGAATATTTTTCACTATTGGCCCAGTGTTTTAACATTATCTTGTCTCAAGGATTGTGTAATTCTCTCTCTCTGTTTCTGTCTCCTTCATTCTCCTCCTTCTCTTCCTTCCTCTGACTGAGTTTGTTAATATTCCTGGCTCTGACTTCACACTCCAGCGGTCATGTCCGGAGCACGCAGTACTAGTTCACAAGCCAGCACGTTTCCAGCATTTATGTTTTTTCCTTCAGGTATACAGTCAGTCAGGACTGCTTAAAGCGAGACTACATTTCTACACCCAGACAGCATCCAAGATTTAGCCGCTGGGCTAAAGTTGAATCATTAATATCTGTAGGCTTTCGAGGCAGGTCCGAAGCTGCGCAGGGAGGAAAGAAAAAATGCCCAGTGAATAGGTGTGGCAACCGAGGTTTTTTAACTTTTTGAGTACATAAAACACGTTGACAGGTAGCGTGGGGTAGTGTGTGCCAAACACCTGCCCCGTCAGTCTCACGCAAGCCGTTGGGCATGAGCCGCTGGTGACTGTGGGCCTGTTGCCTCTTGATTCTGCAGATGTGGCAGCATTTTTTGACAGTTCCCTGCACATTCTAGCTCTCCGGGTGATGTCCGAGTCCAGCAGCAGCCTGATAGATTTTAAATTTTTTTTCCAAATTCATGCACTTGTGAGCTATTGTGTGTTAATGGGATTTAGTGTAAACCATTTGTTTTGTCACTCCTCTCAAAAAAAAAGGTTGAGTTTCTATTTCCCAGTTCTAGTCCTTGCTTTTTGTTGTTTCGTGTATACAGAACTCTTTTATTTATTTATTTATTCATTTATATTTTTAACCATGAGCAAGTTTTTGATCTTAATGAATAAAGGGAGAGTAAATAGCGCATTTACCATAATACGTGCATGTATTTCATGTTTCCTCATGCAATGATATTACAAAAGAAGCTTTTCAAACCTTACAAAAGGTTCATCTGCTTAAAGTTACATCACAGACCTAGTCAGTTTATTACATTTGAAACTGTTGGCATCCAAGTGACATAAATAGTTATTAGCAATATGAACGATGTTTGTGTGTTTGTATGAGTTTATATCAGGTTTATAGACACATTTTCTCTATAGGATCATTCTTACATTTTGAAATGCCATCTATGTCTGAAAAAAGAGGAGAGGAAAAATTGCTGTCTAGATGGGACACGTGTGTCACTCTGTGTCTTTGTCTATCAAAGGAACTCTAGTTACAGACATCTGTAATGTCTTGTATGTGGAAAAGGGTAGAGGGCACTTATCTCAAAGTGTGTTTTATTGCTTTGTTTCTGAGAAGAAAAATAATTTAAAAAAAAAGAAGAGATGAAAATAGAAAGATAATAATAATATTTATTATTATTATTATTATTATTATTATTATATTACAGTACATTGGTAGACTCCTTGTCTGCCAAGGATCCAGCCAGTAGGATTGTACAAGTTGGTTTATTAGGTTACTATAATAACACAATACAACAATAATAAAATAAATAAATAAATAAATAAATAAATAAATGGATCATTTAATTATTGTTGTATAATTTTATAATTGTTTCATCATTCTATTATATTTTGCTCTTGAAAACTAATAGCACACTAAAATTGTCTGTTAACGTGAATACTGTGTGACTCCATTTTTATAAATAATATGTAGAGGATTGATCTTCCTGATTTCCACAAACTGGCATCTTTATTTGCTTCTTGTGTAATAAATATTATATTGGAGTAGTGCTGGATGATATTTTAACATCACTATCATACTCGCATATCATGTATGTATCAGGAATATGTATTAGGGATATTATGAAAATTTTATAATAATGTATTTTTTAAAATAAATTTCAGATTGAGGTATTTTAAGGTACTACAGTCAGTACTTAAAAATTCTATTAATCCAGCATTAAGTACAAAAAAATTTGACTGGGAAAAAAAATCATGATTATGTGACTGTTTATTCTTAGTTTTGTTATCTAATGATAATACTGTCATTATTCAAACAGTCATGATGACCTTTGGTCCTATATATACTTCGTATTGAATATAAAAAAATATACAGAAAGAACAGTGCTGGATTATTTGTAATATATACAGTATATAGAGATAGTGTGTGATAACAGTGTGTGTATGTATTAAGAGAGTCTAATGATATATACAAATCTACAGTTACAAATCTAGAGTTTTATATATGTGAATAATTGGGAAAGAAAATAATAGTGGTTTAACAATGTAGCGTAGCGTTCAGTAGTGTGATGATGTAGAAAAAAAGCTGGATCTGAATTTGTAAGAATAAGATATTTTCTATTACTATGGTGGTAAATCAGCGTGCACCATTGGTAAGTCCCATGTGTTTAAAGTCCTGCACGTAGGCTTTGTAGCACAAAAAAACAAAACCAAAACAAAGCAAAAGAGCTTCGTCATCTGCAGCCACCTCAGCCTCAGAGTATTTTGTTCAGCCAGCCACGCTGCCCTGTTATTTTTAAAGCCCGCATGATAGTCCACGTATTCCCTCAGGCCGCTTCATGTGATCTGAACAGCTCATTCTGCTGAGCTGCATTTTCACAGGTGGCTTACTGCAACCAGAATCCATCAGGACACACAGTGTGAACTCGTCCTCTCCCTTTCCAGTCTGTCCCGTGTCCCCAGGCTTTGGCCATTTGCATACAGATTAGCCTGGGGAAAATTATTACGACTGCCCTTGTGTGCACGTCCCCGGTTCTCAGCAGTGACTGAGTGGAAGTTAGTGACTCGTGAACTGTTTTTTTCCTCCAGGCCACGTCGCGTTTATGGTATTTGTTCTGGGCTAGCAGGGCAAAGGGAGCAGTTTCAAAGGTCACTGCGGACTCTAGTGTGTCGGCACTGGGCCAAGAGAGCTCAGCGGATTGGCAGAAGGAACATGAGCTCTGAAACGTGTCAACAGAGTGCTAGCGGGACATGGAGAGAAACTTACCAGAGAAAACTTCTCACGGTGACTCCTTAGAAAGCTTTTTGAATTTCAAATAGAAGAGAGGAAAATGGCTGCATTTTGCCAGGATAAGGCAACCTTTAAGCTTGTTACATTTACTGATCTTTGTATTTGAAGAAACCGGGAGTCTGTCTGGAATGGGAAATGTTTTTGGTTGTGTTAGGGGGTATAAAGATGAATGTCATGTTGACCCCTCTAAAGCTCCGCTCAGCCCCACGTCGAAGGAGCTCAGAGGACGCCGGTATTTTCAGAGAAGAAAGAGCAGAAAGTCACTGGAACTTCCACCTGATGCCACCGCGAAGAACCAAAGTGAAACAGAGAAGAAAGAAAAGTTTTGTGATCCCACGGACCAAGGGGTTTATGTTGGAGAGGTTCCAGTGATTATCAGAACTGACAGAAGACCATGTACACAACAGTCAGAGAGAGACGGAAGCCGGGTCACTATAGAAGAAAACCTCCACAAGTTTTCCAAGAGGTCTAAGCGTATTCCCCCAAAGGATGGGCTCCTGGAAAAGAAGCTACTTCAGAGACAGCTAAGGAGGGCAGTGAGTTTTGGAGCTGTGGAGCATTCGCTTCGTACGCTGCAGGGACATGGCTCCCGTAGGAACAGTGTTGATCATCAGTGGGGAGACATTAGAGGGCTGTCAAGGATTTTATGTGACATACAAGTGCACAGGAAGAGAAGGAGGGCCTATACATCTTCTGGAGGATTCGTTTCCCACAATTCTCTGGAGACCATCCAAAAAAAGTCTTCTTCTCATAATGATCATAAGGTAAAAATTGTACAAGCAATTTATAATATAGCATCTTTTTGCTTTTTTGATGAAATTGGAAAACTAGAATGATTTCAATGGGATATGAAAGCTCTCCAAACATGTCCTCATATTTTGATCATGGTCTATTTTTTCAAAAAATTGTAAATCAACTTACTGAGATTATACTGCTTTCTAAATAATTTACTATTATGATTGCAGGACTTGGACTTTGGTTGTTTCACTTTGTTATACTTCCCTTTAGATTATGCATTCATATAATGTGCGTACTGTATGTGTGCGATATGGTTCCTGGATTTTTCTTTTGTATGGTCTATTTTCCACGTAGAGTTGATTAGAGTACACCAAAATATATAAAATCATATTTATTATTTAATTAAAGGCTTTTGAACACTTAACACCCCACTCGACTCCACATAACGTTGTTAATAAGGAACAGGATTAGTCATAGAAGTAAGCACAGGTTTTTTCTTCATCACTACGTGACACTGCTCATGTAGTGTGTAAAACATGCAAAGCAATACCTATCCAACAATTGTTCTACTTTATCAATCCTAGGAACACCCAAATTAGCCGAAGTGCAAAACTCTTATAATCTGACATCTCAGCAACAACAACAATACAACAACAACAAAAAAAACACCTGAAAATACTCTACACATTTCCAGCAACATACACCAATTAGCCATAGCATTAAAAGCACTGAGAGGTGAAGTGAATATTATTGATCCTTATATTGACACCTGTCAACCTTCCAACAGAAGAGTTACTGTAGAACACTTAGCTGAAAAAGTTATTTCTGGCTATCAAAGGAAGATGTTGGAACCCATGTGCATTACAGCTTGCTGCATAAACACAGACTAGTGGGAGTTCCAATGCTGAAAGCTCCTACAATGGGCATGTGAACATTAGTGGTTTCCAAGGTGGTTTCCTGGTTTGATGGATCATGTTTTCTTTTACATCATGTGAACGACTGGGCGCATGTGTCTCATTGCTTAACCAATACATGGCTCCATGATGGAGCTATAGGAAGAATTCGTGTCAGCGAAGACAGTGTAATTCTCTGGGTAATGTTATGCTGAAAAACCCCTGGGCATTCATGTGGATGTTACTTTTACAAATCAAAAATTGGTGCAGACCACTTCATAAGGCATCTTTGAGGCTCACTTTCCATTCTTCCAGTGTTCCTTATTTTTATACCAAGATGCAAAGGAAGGTACAGCTATACAGTACATCTCTATATATTCTGTATTATAAAGGACCAATCAGGTTATTTAGAGTTAGAAATCACCAGCCTCAGAAATCACCAGTTTCAAATTACCAGAGCACCTCAGAAGGTTATTTTGTATTTTTGATGACTTGTGATTGTTTTGCGACGTAGAAAGGAATAAAAATGAGAAAAGACCATGGGATTAAACTTTTCTCACAGAAGTACATTTCTATCTTAGTCCTATTAGGGACACCAGAGTAAAAAGAACATATTTAGAGATTTTAAATTACGTGATGAACTGTTACAGCTTCTGTAAAGTCTTTAAGGTGTAAATCCTTAAAAGCAATTTGTTCAAACAAATTTGTTCAAGTTTTAGGTAAATGTAGGTATTACCAGAGCACCTTGTGTCAAAGGTCAACAATCAAACAAAGGCTAACTCTCTCAGTTAGTTGTCAGTTGGATTTGTCATCAGGAAATTTACCTGGAAAACCCAGGAGAGTCTTCTGAGTTTCTAGAGAGCAGCTGGCAGATTTATTTAATAATTTTTTAAAGAAATCAATTTAACTTCCACCTCAAAAATCACTTTCTTCCTTGTATGAAATGGGGGTTGGAAACCTCCACAAGGGATAGTACTGAGTCTTAAAGGAGCTTTTTGTCATAAAAGATAAAAGGCTGGTTCACTGTTCCAGAGCCTGGGGTGCAAATTGCTTAGTTCCTGCTTAATCCTATGATCAACTACTGTATCTATTAACCCCTAAACCCCGACCTCTGACACACCTTGGTGGTGGATACTTCTCCTGTGTAAACAGAAAAAATTAACAGCACAAGCATTGATGTTCGCTCATTCTAAAATGAGAGCGGTGAGAAAAGCTGAGAGGTATAATGTTTACTGGGGGTGTGATGGCATGCGGAAGGCATGTTCTCCGATTCCGCAACAGAAACGCATTTTTAGGGAGTTATGTTATCAAAAGTTGCACGTGTTAAAAAGCCTTTGATCAGCTTTTTTTTTTCCAGCCTCTGCAAGCGAATTAATCATAAACCCACCAATAAGACACACATACTCTCATAACACTGCAAGAAGAAATTAGTCTTGAAAATTGAAAGCTGTAATTGTAATAAAATTTTAATGAAATTGAAAATTTTAAATCATTGATTCTGGATATTTATAAAATCATGATACATAAAGAGTCACAACATAAATCGAATCAGCAGTGAATCAGTCTTTCTTGACATTCTTCTGTCAAACATGCTGAAGTTGAAAATGATGTAAATTCTGACCAGTGAATTATCACTTAGTACGGAACCCTGAATTATATCATAACTAACCTTGTTCATCCAAATTTTCAAACATTTCAAACAAATTCCACGTGTCTGAATTGACATTTGAGCACGAACTTACCATCCTGTACTGAATGGTACGATACAAACATGTGTACAGCCCAGTGTTTATGTGATGTCATAAAGCATACAGGTGTACAGATATCTCATCACTTAGAGTTATATTCTATCTGCATTCTGAGTGGGTTTGAAATTTCTTTCGCGTTCCATATAGCAAACCCATGCTGTACCTTTTGGTTTTCCAAATAAAAAGTTAAAAAAAAAAAAAAATTTTTCCATATAACTGCGATGGATTGGCACCCTGTCCAGGGTGTACCCTGCCTTGTGCCCGAAGCCTCCTGGGATAGGCTCCGGGCCCTCCCGCGACCCTGATCATAGGATAAAAGCGGTATAAAAGATGAATGAATGATGAATTTTCCATATAAAAAAAAATCATGACATATTAATGCATTCACGGCTCGCAAAATTTCAAAATTCCTGCTAGCCCTTCGGGCAGGCACTCTTCAGTTTTTGGTAGCCCAAAATAAATTTAAGTAGCCCAAATAAAAAAGAGAAAATTTTTTATGTAAAATATTGTAAAGGAAACAAAACATCACTCAAAAAATTGTTAAAACACAACTTTATAAAAATTTTAATCATCAACTCAAATATTTGGTTCAATAAAGAAAAGCATGAATTAGAACAGGTACTTTCCTATTATTTTCCACTAATTTCCTCCCGTTCATTGCGCCCCACCTGTCATGTCTGCATTCCCCACTAGTGGGGCGCGCCCCACACTTTGAGAACCACTGGCTTAAACTCTTTCATGATTTTCCCCGAGGAAATTCACATAGTCATGTATTTTATTTGTCAAGTCTATCCCGGTTAAAAAGTGGTTCTTTTCCGCAGATTTCGGACATCCACGTTACTGGAGAGTCCGAGGACATGACAGCAAAGGAGAGGCTTCTGCTCTGGTCCCAGCAGATGACCGAAGGCTACGTAGGGGTCCGCTGTGACAACTTCACTACTTCTTGGAAAGACGGAAGGCTGTTCAATGCCATCATTCACAAGCACAGGTGATAACCGCACTCTGTTCAGGTGGCTTTAAAAGTTAATAATCCCCAGGTATTGTATTTTATATTAATGCTCTGAAATTTAAAATATTCTGCAGCAGGCAGGGTGACCTAACCTTAGTTTGTTTTTATAACCACTAATTCTTATCACTTTCACCCATTGTGCCACTGTCAGGATAAACATCCAGGTTTTACCAGGAACACTGATTTAGTGTTCAGATGTGACCTAGGTACATGTTTCCCAGACTAAAAATAACTTCCTCCCATCATGTGCTACTTGTGTTTCTGTAGATAGTCACATGATTCAATGTGTGTGTGTGTGTGTGTGTGTGTGGCTCTCCTGTTATTTCCCAGCCAGCAAAAGTATAATAATGCTGGTGTTTTAGAGATTTATCAATAAGTATTTAAACATTGAGATGTTCACAGATATTAAATTTAGCATAATTTAAAATACTAGTCAAAAATTATCCACACTCCTGTTATATTAAAACTTTGTCTTATTAGCGCTTTCCGTTCAAGGCTACTGTCTCCCCAGTCACTGCTGTGCAGATGTGAACGTGTTTTATCACTTCAGTTGTAACTGTAACTGTTTCCAAACAAAATTCGGAATTTTCTAAGTCCGGTGAGTTTCTTAAAAATAATCATTACTGGTGGCCTCACCCTTGGATTCATCACTATGAGCCTAGGTTCAAAAGTCAACCATCAGCTGGGGTTCTCAAAGGCCAGTATTTGAACATTATGAGGAAAACATTCAATAATCAAAAGTGCTTGTTACAGTGAGATGCTTATTGAAGAGCTGAAGTCTAACCTTCAGATGGAATTTCTCCTTTGACTTCCGTTCGTGGCTCGCAGCTCAGCCTAAAACATTTTTAATAAGGGAATACGAAAGCTTGTTGACAGATAGGGAAAGTGTGTTAAAAGCAAGGAGATTACGGTATGTTGAAAAATGATGTTTGTTTTTTCAGAAAGATAATTAAAATAAATACTACAACCAGCATGCGGATAATTTTTGACTAAGTATTCCTATAAGTAAATATTTAAAAAATGCTACCTGATGAACTACAGAACACTCGTAATCCAAAACACTCCAAATTTAATTTTCCCATAAGAAATAATGGACACTCAAATTATTTGTTCCACAGCCCAAAAAATGAATATATAAAAATAATTAACACAAAATATAAAGTAAAAATAAAACAAATTAACCTGCACTTAACCCTTTAAAAAAAAAGTAAAAATAAATCCCGACAGATAAGTGTTTCCGTTTGTGCGCGCAGGTGCTGTTTGTGTGTGTGTGAATCTAAAGTAAGCTCCCCTCTCCCCCTTCTCGTCTTACACAGTTACCCTTCTTCCACTCTTTTCACACACGCGGGCACACAACGGAAACACTGTTTTATCGGAAAAATAAACAAGAAATCTCTCTAATGACACTCGATTGAGCGACACACT
>JAQMYG010000038.1:27578116-27602334 GCA_030014215.1 Clariallabes teugelsi | reverse complement strand
CTCTAATGAGACTTGCTTTTGCTTTACACGCGCGCTGTACACACACGCATACAGACACAAAATAAAATATGTTTTTATTTTATGAGATATACCATCAGTTTTGTTTTTAAAGCAGGCGGTGCCAAGAGGAATCATAAATTAATGTTAAGCGAGGTTTAATGTCTATTTATTTCATATTTTACTTAATTTACTTGTCTTTTCTAAATATTTTGATTGTTTTTATATGCAATAAAAATGATAGTTTTGGAAATTGGTGTAATATTGGTGATATTTTTTGGGTGGCTGGAACGGATTATCTGCATTTACATTATTTCCTTTGAGAAAAATGCAATTTGCAATTTGAAGAACTCGACTAAGGATCAGATTAAATATGTATACAGATTTACCACTGTAAATTGACAACCCAAACTATGACTTAACACAGAGCAGACAACAGACACAACAGGACATCAGCCAATAACATGATGAGGTGGAGACATAACTCCAATACCAAAATAAAAAGCACACGGAGAACAATAAACAAACAGTGCTCGCTGTATGCAGAGAGAAAGACTTCATGACCGACGGCATTGTAAATATGATGTTTGGAATTTAGCTACTTCGATCAGCTAATCAGAAGAATTTCTTTCCTTTCAGGCCTGACCTCGTGGATATGAGCAAAGTATCAACACAGACTAGCAGATCAAACCTGGAGCAAGCATTCAATGTTGCTGAGCAGCTGGGTGTGGCTCGGCTGCTGGATCCGGAGGGTAAGACTCATAGACACAGGTGTCCATTACGGTCTTTCCATAGTGCATGATCGACCTCTGTAAAGTCAGCTGATTGTTATTCTTGTCATTATGAAACATTTACACTTCACAGGTTCCACATCCACTTTTCTAAATGACCAATTAGGCCATTGGTCTGTAATCAGAACCGTAATCTCATTTTCGATGCAGCTTTTGCTCTAACTTCTCTCTCGTACTCCACAGACGTGGACGTCACATCTCCGGACGAGAAGTCCGTCATTACCTACGTATCAACACTATATGATGTCTTCCCTAAAGTACCGGAGGGTCTTGAGGGCATCAGCGCAAACGTGAGTAAAGAGCAGAAAGATTTACTGTCCAGCCATTTTTGTTACAAAACAAAATCCTTGAATTACTCCACTTTTTTTTGTGTAGGATGTCGATGTTAAATGGGTGGAATACCAGAATATGGTCAATTACCTCAGCCAATGGATCAAACACAATGTGTCTGTCATGTCGGACAGAAACTTTCCCAGAAACCCTGTGGAACTTAAGGTAAAACACCTACACATACTGTATCCTGCTGCAACAATTCACAAATAGAGAGAAGTTCAATTAGCCTTCATGCAGCCTGTAGCAGAAGTTAACAGGTTAAATGTGGATTAGATTTATTTGAATGCTAGTCCAAATAAGGTGTATCGGGAACCTGCAATTTTTTGACTTGAGGTGTAACTGGCTCTCGTTCGATGCTGTACGAAAGCCTGAGGCATTGTGCCAGCTTACTCTGAGAACATGTAGCGTAGCGTCCCTCTGATGTTAACGAGTATTAAAGCTTGACTAAATTTCGTTACGGCTCAGCCTTTGCTCAGACAAGTGTGGAGGTGATAAGAGCTCTCCTGCACCTGAAAAGATCAGCTATAAGTGTTTTTTAGATTTCTTAAAAAAAGAAAAAAAGAATGCAGTTTGTTTTTTGTTTTCTTGCGTAAAAAAGCAATTGTAAACCAAGCTTTTCCTTTCCAGGCACTTTATTTGCAATACCTGCACTTCAAGGAGAGTGAAATCCCACTCAAGGAGAATGAAAAGACCAAAATAAAGCATCTCTATAAAATGTTAGAGGTTGGTATGCTTCAGAAGATTCCATGTACAGTACATGTTCTGATTTTGTTTAAGATTGTTGAAGATCTCTTAAGATGCGCTGTAAATGATGCAGGTGTGGATCGAGTTCGGTCGCATTCATTTGCCGGAGGGTTACCACCCTAACGATGTGGAGAAGGAATGGGGCAAGCTAATCGTCGCCATGCTTGAGAGGGAGAAGAGCCTAAGGCCTGAAGTCGACAGGTATGAATCTGTACTTTATTTTCTTCATCGCTAGAGCTTATCGATGGCTCTCGGGTCCGAGGAAGTATTCGTAGACCTTTTTGGAGAAAGGCAAAACAAGAGATTATAAATGAAGTTTGTTTAGAGAATTCCGTACTGTTTTTATGAAATAGAAATCAATCTGCAGAATGCACTGAGAACACCTGGAATATCTTAAATTGCAAATTATACATGGTGATAAATGTAAATGTGGAAATGCTTTGGGTGTGTGATCTGCAGATTGCTTTCTTTCCACGCTTTCTTCTTTTAATTGTACGCCCTAAGGTACAGTATTTGCTTGCAAATACAGCTCTGTTATTGAACAAGCTGGGAGTGGTTTGTTTACAGGGATAGATCTGGATAGTGGTTTGCAGTGTGTTGACTCATATCAGAGGAAATCTAAGTCATATTTAGAGGCGGCACTGTGTTGGGTCTTGTTCAGGACCTCCACTGTTGATATTTTTATGGACTCTAAGCTTCATAATTGTATGTCTGGTGTCCAGTTAAAACAGATAAATAACCCTATTGAGGGAGATGGGTGGAAAAGGTGGGTGTGGCAGATTTGGTATTACATTCCACGCTCTTTGAAACAAACCGTAAGTGTCCGGACATGCAGCGACTCATCTGTCTGAGAACAATGTTAGGTGTTTTTCACCAGAGGGAAATATGATTGGGGGGCTGGCTTTTCTGCTGCAGCATGTGAGCTTATAAATGCCAGCGGATAGAGCGCCGTGCCAGCAGAAGAGTAGCGCTGTGAGGATTATGTCTCGGATGATGGTGTTGTAGACACTGTTTCCTTTGGGTGGCCTGGATATCATGAATAGCAACGTGGTATATCGGAGTAGTGGGGGGTCATCCATGAGCAACAGCACTCTGACAAGCCTCGGCTCGGCTGAGAACTTGCTATCTGGAGCACAAGAGCCGTTCTCCAGCACTCCGTTCTATCTTAACAACCACTCGGTGTACGGGGGAAGGTGAGGTCCTGGGTACTGCTTAGATAAAGCTACTCTTCTTAAGCAAATGGCAGTCTGTGATATTAGCTATGCATGCAGCTAAATCTATTGTCATATGTTTTATTGTAGACTTGAAATGCTGCAGCAAATCGCAGACAGAGTTAAGCGAGACTGTGTGGCTGGAGAAGACAAATTAGCCTTGGCACGGGCATCTCTGCAATCTGTAAGTATAGGGAGAGTCTATGAAATCTGTCTTCCTGCATAGGAAGTTAACAGAGACTCACCCTGTCGATGTTTTCTCCAGGATATAAAAAGGTTTGAATCTGGGATCCAGTTGCAGAATGAGCCTGAAATTGCAGGATACCTGCTGGAGTGTGAGAATCTGTTGAGGCAACAAGTGGTTGACATCCAGATTTTACTGGATGGGAAGTTCTACCTGGCAGATCAACTTGTTCAAAGGTGAGAAACCCATGCGAAGTTCTTGAATCTGTTGCTAAATTTTACAGCTGTGATTGTTGACATTTTTTTTTACACAATTAAATATGTCTGTACCGGTTTTGTTAAAGGGTATCCAAGCTTCGTGATGACCTCCTGACACTCAGAACAGAGTGCTCCTCGGTCTACAGCAAGGGACGCAGTCTGAGCACGGAACAGACCAAGATGATGATCTCTGGCATCACACAGAGTTTGAACTCCGGCTTCTCTCAGAACCTGAATGTTGGGCTAAGTCCTGCCCTGACACCGGGCTCTGTTCTTTCCTCCAGCTTTACCCCTGCCATGACACCAGTGCTGACCCCGGCCCTGACTCCAGGGTTAACTCCGGCATTGACACCGGCCATGACCCCAGGATTGACCCCGGGACTGATACCTGGCTTGCAGCCTGCCCTGAGGGTCGTCGGAGGGTCCATGGACCCAGGGGTCCTCCAGCACATGAAACACATGCAGATCCGCAAGCCGATGCTTAAAGCTTCGCTAGTTGACCCCAGCCTGTCTGAGGAAGAGGTCAATATGAAGTTTGTCCAGGACTTGCTTAACTGGGTGGATGAGATGCAGGTGAGAATGTTGTTTGGTGATTTATTTTTGTCTGGATATATTTCTAATGATTGGTGTTGATGGGAACACGTAGTGTTTTTATTTATTTATTTATTTATTTTACACTTTTAAGGTTCAACTCGATCATGGCGAATGGGGATCTGATCTACCAAGTGTTGAGTCTCATTTAGAAAATCACAGAAATGTTCACAAAGCCATCGATGACTTCCAGATGAGCATCAAGGAAGCAAAAATGAGCGAGGTGGGTTTCAATTTCAATTCAATTTGTGGTGCAGCCGTTTAAAGCAGTACAAATCGCTTGGAATATAAAATGCCTTTTTTTTTTTTTTTTAAGATTCAGATGACTCATCCACTGAAACAAAGTTACTCAGACAAGCTGGACCTTTTAGAAAGCCAGTATGGGAGACTACTTGTGAGTATGATGCTATTAAAACTTGAACTTACTAATGACTACCGTTAGGAATTGGTTTTCCATTAATTTCCCATGATTATTTTGTTTTCAGAATTTCTCTAAAGAGAGACAGAAACACCTGGAGAGCCTCCACAGCTTTGTGTCACATGCCACCCAAGAGTTAATTTGGCTTAATGAGAAAGAGGAAGAGGAGGTCGCCTTTGACTGGAGTGATCGCAATAGCAATATCTCCAGGAAGAAGGATTACCATGCTGTGAGTCCACCTGGTCTCTATCATGAACTGTTTTCTTCTTTCATCTTTTTCACTTCTTTTTCTCTAACTTTTCAGCCTCAGTCAGTGTAGTAGTTTGCAGTGGGTTTTATATGATACACGTAATGGTGTAGGCTCCACCCTGAGCCCATGCCTTTGTGCCAGTATAGTTTAAAACCTGCCAGAAGTCATAAAATGGTAGTAATTTGCCTCACGCTGCACCACCACAGGATCTGATGAGAGAGCTGGATGAGAAGGAAGGGGTAATCAAGTCAGTGCAGGACCAAGCCGATATTCTTTTACAACAAAACCATCCAGCTAGACTTACTATAGAGGTAAAGCACAACTGTGCATGTTTTGTGATTGCTTCACTGTTTTGCACCAAAAATTGCATTCAAATCAGAATGGATCGTTACAACAATATAAATGATTTGTCTACTGGCTTGTTTTTTTCCCCCTCCTTAGGCATACAAGGCAGCAATGCAAACACAATGGAGTTGGATCCTGCAGCTCTGCTACTGTGTGGAGCAGCACCTGAAAGAGAATGTGACTTACATTGAGGTGGGTTAAAGTCTACTTTGTGTTTAATAACTCAATATTTTTCCAACTTGCCTGACTGAGCATGTGCTCTTCTAACAGTTTTTCAACGATGCCAAAGAGTCTATGGACTACCTTAAAAGTCTTCAGGATTCAATTACAAGGAAGTATGGGTGTGACCGTACCAGCAGTCTGCATAGGCTGGAGGATCTCATTCAGGAGTCTATGGTTAGTAATCTTACAAAAAAAACACTACACAATGTGTTATTAGTCATCATCAGTAACTTTCTAATCTGATATGTTATGTTTGTCACGGTAGGAAGAAAAAGAGCAGCTTCTTCAGTACCGCACCACTGTGGCTGGCTTGGTGGGTCGAGCCAAGTCTGTTGTCCAACTCAAGCCTCGCAACCCAGAGAACCCTGTCCGAACATCCCTACCTGTCAAGGCCATCTGTGACTACCGGCAGATTGAGGTGAATCATTTTAAAAACATGTTTCTGATATTTATTCATTCGTTTATTAAATAATTAGTTTATTTTTTAAAATTCTAAATCCAATGTCTTTCTTGGCCAAATCCTATTTCCGATTATAGATCACTATCTACAAAGATGATGAGTGTGTGCTGGCTAATAACTCTCACCGAGCAAAATGGAAGGTGATCAGCCCTTCAGGGAACGAGGCCATGGTGCCCTCTGTCTGCTTTACTGTCCCTCCGCCCAATAAGGAGGCAGCTGAGATGGCCAGCAGGTGAGCACCATTATCACATCTTTTTATTCCCTTTAAAAACTTCAGTGCTCCAGCACCACTCCCCTTTAACCACAGTATCAGTTTCCCTGCTTGTACAGGCAACACAATGCTCTGCCCTGCCTGTAACCTCATCTGGCCTTTGAACATGAATAGGTTTCGTGACTATGTCTAAGCATTTTGTGTCTTTGCGTTTTTTTCTCCTTTTGATCAGGATTGAGCAGCTGTATCAGAAAGTTCTCGCTCTCTGGCACCGCTCTCACGTGAACATGAAGAGTGTGGTGTCCTGGCATTACCTCATGATGGATATCCGCAACATTCGCAAAAGCACCGTTGCCTCTGTAAGCATTTTTGCCTCCATGAATTGTCTGAATTATCTTGTACAAATAAGTGAAAAAAATAAAAGAAGATCACATGCATGCCAAGCTCTGATCTAAATTCATCACCAGAAGGCATGATATATCAACATGCCGTTTATTAAATGAAAAAACCACAGCCTGTCAGGGCAGGTTTGCTTAGCAACTTTTTTTTTTCTTCTCTTTTTGCTCTTTGTGGTAGCCAGAATTAACTTGGCATAAACTGTTCTCCTCAGATCAAGACTATGTTGCCCGGCGAGCACCAGCAGGTCCTGAGCAACTTACAGTCTCACTTTGAGGAGTTCCAGGAGGACAGAGAGGAATCAGAGGTCTTCACAGTGGCAGACTGTGCTCAGCTAGAGAGAGAGGTGCTAGGTTCAAAAGAGTACTATGAAGAATTGCTTACGTCTGCAGAGAGAGGTAAGCCACTCAAAACAAATGACTCCATCATGCACTATTAAGCCTCTTGGATAGAAAACTAAAATCTTGTAGAACTATTGTTTATCCAGCTTTGAACTATTTTATTAAGACTGTGATCTACTGTAACATAATGCATCACTTTCCAATCATGATTTAGAGCATAATGAAAGAAACATTTATTAGAGTGAATAATTCTTTTCCATGAGTAGTTTTAAAAATCTCCACTTTGACTGGAACTTCTTCGTGCGGTTAACAGAGGAACACGAGGAATCCGTTTACAACCTGTTCATATCTGAGGTGCGTAACTTTCGGATGCGGGTGGAAGCACACGAGGAGCAACTCATTCGTCAGATCCGCTCCCCTCTTGAGCGAGATGAACCGAAGGCCATTATGCAGCGCATCATTGACCAGGAGGTACGTTTTCTAAACAGGCCGGGTTTCTCACGCACAACTATTCAACTTAACTATCAGCACTGATTGAGGTCTTCTCTGTCTGTTTCTTTTCACACCCACAGAGGAAGAAGGCCGAGTTGGACCGGTTGAACGAGGATCTCGAGGTGCTAAGGGATAAATGTGAGGTGTTCCTCAGACAGGCGGCTAACTCTCCTTCGGTGCCCACGCTATCCTCTGAACTCAGTGTGCTCACGCAGAGCATGGCTCAGGTCTACTCCATGTGCTCCATTTACCTGGAAAAGTGAGTGTGTCATCTACTGGTGTGATCAGAAGTAGTGTTTGATGGTTTTAGACTGGCTGTATTCTGAAATGCTGATTTATCTCAGGTTGAAGACAGTGAGTCTGGTGGTAAAGCATAGCCAGGGTGCCGAGGCTTTGGTCAAGCTGTACGAAGGCAAACTATGCGAGGAAGACTCTGTCAACGGTGACATCAGATCCATTGACGCAGTTATGAGCACTCTCAAGGTAAACGGTCCAAACAGATATGTCTTTGCAACATATTTGTTTACGGTTGCTCTTGTTTAATTTTCACTGTCGATGTTTTCAGCAATGGAGGTCTGAGATAGACGAAAGAAGAGACGTCTTCCATGACCTGGAGGACGAACTGCAGAAAGCTAGATCCATCAGCGACCGTATGTTCAAAACCCATAACGAGAGGGACTTTGACCTTGACTGGCACAAGGAGAAGACTGAGCAGCTTGTAGAGAGATGGAGGAATGTTCACTCCCAAATTGAAAACAGGTCAGTCAGGCTAATAAGTAAAATTTGAATATTCCGTGCAGTGATTTTTGCCACCTAATTTGTCTGATGGAAATATGTGATGTTCAAATTCGTGTACATTTGTCAGACTTCGAGACCTGGAAAGCATGAGCAAGTCTCTGAAATACTATAAGGATGCGTATAGTAACCTAGATGAGTGGAGCAAAGAGATGGAGACCAATCAGCTGAAAACACAAGAGAACCAGCCAGAGGACAGCAAAGCTTTGGCTGAGTTGCTAAACCAACAGAAGGTAAGAAATCCATCTTTTTATTACGTAAACAGCATAATCTGCTTATTTTTTATTATTTCTTTTAAATATTCTTACACATATTTCATTCAGTTATTTTGTCATATTCATGTCTTTTAGGTGCTCGTTGCAGAAATTGAACGTAAGCTGAGTAAGATTGATGAATGTCAGAAGTACTCAGAGCAGTACTCATCTGGAGTAAAAGTAAGACAGGCTTCTAAACGCACCCTACTGAACCTTATGGTGAACCAGGGACATGCGGCATCATGTTGTTCTCTGCTTTCAGGATTACGAGCTTCAACTGATGACCTACAGGGCCATGGTGGACTCTCAGCACAAGTCTCCAGTTAAGAGGAGGAGGATGCAGAGCTCATCAGATACCATTCAGCAGGAGGTAAGGGAGAACAACCATGATAAATGAATCCATCAATAACATGGTATCATTAAATAGCAAAACAATGATCAGACTTTACTGAAATTGTAAATTTTTAATTCCTTTTTGCCCTCAGTTCATGGACCTCCGCACTCGCTACACAGCGCTGGTCACTCTTATGACGCAGTATGTGAAGTTTGCTAGTGAGACTTTGAAAAGGGCAGAAGAAGATGAGGTAGGTTATTCATATGACTGTGTCGATTTTTGTTCAAGTACATGCATATGGAATGTTTTCGGTGTGCTGGCTTTTGAGGTTATATTCATGTATAATCTTGAATATAATGAAATGCTTGGGGTTTTAAATGTAGAAATTCTTAGAGCTGCATCTATATTCTGCAACAAGTGCTTTTAATAACTGTATTTGGTTTTGGGTATGGTACTGTATACCTTCTGCCATTCTGCAAACACCTTTTAGTGTACTGAGAAATTTGTGTGTAGTTTGAAAACACTATTCGTCCTAGTCGACTCTCTTTAAGTGTTTTGCTTCTTCACAGGCACAATAAGGCAAACTGCTCCCTTTTACACTTTCTTTAAATTCAAACACTGCTTTTTAATACAAAATATTCAATATTTTGTATTGTTGAAGGTGGAGGGGCATTTTGATGCTGGGTTTGGTAAGTGTGCCAGAGCTTTTGCTTACGCCACATTCTCTTTCTCTAGCCAAGAAATGGAAGGTAATTTTACCTTTAATTGCAGAGGAAGACATGTATGGACAAAGCTGAATATAGGAGCTGGTTGGATAGTACGGAGCTGCAGAAGGTGGCAAGCGAAGAGGAGATCTCCAGGCTCAGGCGGCAGGTACTGGAACTGGAGGCCTCCTTATCCGACAGACAACAGCAGCTGGACATCCTGGGAGGAGAAATAGAGATGCAGAAAAAGTGTATTGAGGAACTGAACGTACAGAAATCTAAATCAGAGTATGAAGCGCAACAATACCGTGTTGAGCTAGAGAGTGCTATTAGATCCAAAGCTGCCACTGAACAAGAGTTAAAAAATTCTCGTCAGTTAATTCAACAGGCAGAAGCCAAACAGCAGTCCCTGGAGGAGAGTCTACGTATGCTAAGGAAGAACATAGAGGACAGCACTTTGGCACGTAGGAAACTGGAAGATCACTTGCGACGCAAGGACAACGATGTCCAAGGTCTAGAGGAGCACAGGCGTTCATTGGAGAGGGAGCTGAAAGCCAAGGAAGGCGCTGAAGCAAATCTCCTGAGTCAGGTTAGGACTATGGAAATAGATCTGGCTCAAAAGTCCGAATCTAGACTAGTGCATGGGGAATCACGAAAGGACATAATACAGAAATCCACCATCTCCATCTCTGCACCAGAAGCTGAGACCCTGAAGTTCAAAGTGGATGAACTAACGATGGGAAAAATGAAAGCTGAAACTGAGATCAAAACATTGAAGTCTGAGCTGAACTCAGTGCTCATGCAGAAGAATATGGCTGATGAAAAAGCACAACGGTTCAAAGAGCTCCTGGATGACGCAAATAATAGGCTGATGAAGCTTCAGGTGGAAATGGAGTCAGATAGAAGCGGCATCAGACAGAAATCGGACGAACTGAGGCAGGAAGCCTCTGAACTTAGGAAATCTGTCTATATATATCAAGAACAAGTTAAATCCCTTCAGCGAGATAAAACTTCGCTAGAGCACAGAGTTCTGTTTCATAAAACAGAGGTTGATGGATTAAAGGAACAACTTAAGATCAGTCAAGGGAAGCTTCTTCAGTGGAGTACCAGTGAACAAGAGAATTGTCAGAAAGTGAGAAGTCTAGAAGAAGAGATTTCCACAAAACAGGTTGAAGGAGAACAGATCAAATTTAAAGTAAATGAACTAAACAGATTGAATCAGATGTTGGAGGGTGATGTCAGGCATCTGAGGGTAAGTATTGAGTCATTCCAGCAAGAAAAATCACATTTTGAGCAAAAGATAAAAACCTTAAAAAGTGAGTCTGAGAACCTTAAGGACCAACTGCAGAAAGCCAAAGAAGAAATTAACATTAAGGCAAGAGTAGAAAAGGATTTGCAGCTAAAGATCAAAAATCTTGAACTAGAACTTCAGAAAAGTGATGTACAAGTGACACAACTTACAAAGAAAGTAGAAGATTTAAGAAGAACCATTTTGGACAATGACCGGTCAGTAAAGAATCTGAATGCTGAACTTGACAAAGCTCATATGGACATTGGCAGCAAAGATCAGCAAATCAGCATATTTAAATCACAAGCGGAGAGTGCAAAATCTCAGTTGAAAATATTTGAAGAAGAGCTTCTTAAAAAAACCCAGATTTCTCATGAGCTTCAGTTAAAACTTCGAGACTACAATGAGGAAGTGAACAAAACTTCAGAATTTCAGCAGAAAGTCAAAACTCTCAATGTAACCATTACAAATTATGAAACCGAAATCAGAAATCTGAAAGCGGAGCTGACATCCATGTCTTTGGAGAAGAATCTATCCAATCAAAAGGTTCAGGAGCATAAAGTGGAGATTAACAATTTGAACGTGGCATTACAAAAGTCCAAGGCTGAAGCACAGAAGGAATCCACAGAGGGTAAGAAGAACATGGCCAAGTTGAGAGAGCTTGAGAATGAACTTGTACGATGCAGACAGAACATAAGCAGGATGAGCGGCACTTCTGAAAAGGCTACGGTCAACCTTAAACTGGACATCTCTACTCTTCAACGGGAAAAGCAAGTTGCTGACCAAAAGTTGCAAGCTTTGAAGACTGAATTTGATGAGCTTAGTTCGACTCTCAAAAAGACAAAAGATGAGTTGCTCAGAGTGACACAGGAAGGGAAGCTAAATCAGTCGAAAGCCAGGGAGCTAGAGACAGAACTGCAGAAAAACAGGCTGATCATTAAAGAAATTAACTCTAATTCTGACAAGTATGCAGCAAACCTACAACAGGAACGTTCTAACCTTCTTAAAGAAAAAGGTACGGCAGATGATAAGGTCATGAGTCTGTCCACTGAAATTTCACAGTTAAAAATTAAGCTGAACCAGACTCAAGAAGATCTGATGCAAAAACAGAAGGAAACCTCAGCTGCCAAATTGAGATCCCAAATGTTGGAGGACCAGTTGGAAAATTGTAAAAGAATGCTTGAGGACCTGAAAGGGAAGCTTGAACTGCAGAAGAAGGGCTACGAGACACAGTTGCAGTTAGTGCAGAATGAGATGGAACAAAAACTGGCATTGCAGGATTCTCGCATGAAACTAGAATATGACAGAAAGTCAAAGGAACGTTTGCAAAGCACTGAGTCAATCGAACGAGACAACCAGCAACTCTTGCAAGAAATTGAGAAGCTGAAAACCTTGCATTTAAATGCCATGAAAGCTAAACAGGAAGCTCAAAAACAACTTGACAGTGTGAACTCTCAATTGGAACAGACCAGAAAACAAAAAGGAGCTTTGGACCTTGAATTGCTCAAAGCAAATTCTAAGATTACAGAACTAGAAACCGAGAAAATCAGGGTGAAATCCAGTATATCGCAACTCGACAACATCCGCAAGGAGAACTCTGAAGAAACTTCAAGACTTAAAAAGATGTTGACTGAGACTAAACAGAAATTAACGATGGCAGAAAATGAAGCAAGATCCTCGAAGGACCAGATTGCTTCCTACATTAAAGAAGTGAAATCTTTACAGGAGAAGAACTTAAAACTTGAAGTGACTTATACCTCAGAAATAAAACGTCTGAAAGAGTCAGAGAGTGTGATTCAAGTCAATCATCAGTGTGCCAAAGATGGCGAGCTTGCAAAGCTGAAGACCGAGTTGATGTTAACGCAGAAAATAGTGTCATCTTATGAAGAGGCAAAGCTAAACCTAGAAGAGGAACTTAAGAAAATGAAAGTGACTTCAGAGGTATGTTTGAATAAGCATTTATAAAAGTTTTAGACACTATGACTTAATGTAGATTTTTAATCATTTTTATGTCTTACATATATTTACCTGAAATAAATACTTAATAACTAACTATAATTTCTCATCATGCTTTCAGATCGCTACTTTGAAGAAGGACAAAGTACTGGAGGACCTGAAAATTGTCAAACAAGACAAAATGGTACCACTGGAGAAGCCATCACATGAACTAAGGATAACTGAAAACTCTAAATTAAGTTCATCTACACAAGAACAACTGTTGAATCTGTCCACCAGTCAAAATAATTATTCTGACCATACGTTTTCCTCCATGAAAAGCTCACTCTCTGACAAAAGCAAGTCTGGGAGAAATCAGTCTGTCACATTTAACATCATCACCACTGAGATCTTTGATGATAGCGCATCTGATTCCTCAAAGACGAGCCAACAGAATGATTCGAGTTCGCCAAAGATTCAAGGACTCAGGGGTCGGGTCAGTATTAAAAAGTTGATTAAGGCCAAAATAATCACTGAGGAAATTGCACTTAAGTTAAAATCTGGACTGATAACTATGGATGAGGTTCAAGCATCACTAACCCAATTTAGTGGCAAACCTGTCTCAATTGCTGGGATCTATATCGAATCTGGCAAGCAAAAGATGTCTTTCATGGACGCTGCAAATGCGGGCATTATGGCCAAGACGTATGCAATTGAGTTTTTGGAAGCCCAGGCCGCCACAGGAGCCATAATCGATCCGATCACTGGTGTAAGCTACAGTGCTTCAGACGCTATTGATAAAGGGATGATTGGTGGAGAAATAAGGGACAGGATAACAGATGCTGACAAAGCGGTCAGTGGTTACCCTCATGGTGGAAAACTGCTTTCTGTCTTTCAAGCTATGGAAGAACGAATTTTAGATAGACACAGAGGGAAGGGAATACTTGAAGCCCAAATAGCAACTGGAGGGCTGATTCACCCATTAATTGGCATGCGAGTTCCACTAGATTGTGCTATTGAACAGGGACTCATAAATCAAGCCACCCTTCAAACTCTGTTTGATCCTATCTCAAATCCAAAAAGCTTCCACAACCCAGAAACAGGACAGAGAGCATACTATAGTGAACTCCTCAAATTGTGTGTCTATGATGTCGACGGAGGAGTTTATCTTCTACCCTTTGGAAATGACCATATCTCTAGTTTCACTGCAGCGAGCACTCATAGAGTGTCAGTCATTAACAGTTCTACCAGGACAGAGATGTCGACATACGAGGCATACAAGGCTAATCTCATAGATAAAAGAATCTACCTGTTCCTCTCACAACAGGAAAGCGAATGGCAAGAGACAACGGTCGTCGACTCTAGTAGGAAAACCTTGCATATTCTAACTGATCAAAAAAGTGGGCGGCAGTTTTGCATTGAAAATGCTCTTAGTCTGAAGATCCTTCAAACAAGTGAACTTCAAAGCTATCGTAACGGTCAAATGGGCATCTGTGAGCTTGCTGACCTTCTAATTTCTAGAAAGTTTGTAGTTAACAACAAGCACAGTCCTATTGCAGGACTCTGGGATGTAACATTTAAAAAAAGGCTCTCTATTATCAAAGGATTTCAACAAAACCTTGTGGACCGGCTCACTGCAATGAAACTGCTTGAAGCTCAAGCCTGCACCGGAGGCATCTGTGACCCGTCGTCGGGTGACCGATTCCTGGTTGCAGACGCTCTTCACCGTGGACTTCTGGATGAAGGTTTTGTCCGACCTCTGCACCAGTGTGAGCAAGCCTATTATGGCATCACCCAACCTCAAACTGGAAAGACATTGTCAGTAAGTCAGGCAATGCACGAGAACCTTTTCCCAAAAGATACTGGATTAAGGTGTCTGGAATATCAGCTTGCAACCGGAGGCCTGATAGACCCAGAAAGCCACGACAGGGTTTCTTTGGAGGACGGAGTCAAGAGCGGGCTGATCGACAAAGCAACAGCTGCGCAGTTGAAAGATGACCATCCACTCAGTAAAAATATCACCTGCCCCAAAACAAAGCGGAAGATTTCTTTCAAGGAAGCTCTGGAGAAAGGAGTCTTTGACAACCATACCGGACTCCTGCTGCTTGATGCCACGAAGCCGCATAGTATTGGGGCAACATCGTCTTTTCAATATATTTGGACCTATCGTCACTTCTAGAGCAGTGTTCAAAGATATTTGAGCTAAAATATGCAAAGCAGAATTGTGTGAGTGTAATGAAAGTGTGAATGTAAATTGGCAGCTATTAGCTTCCAATTGTTGTTAGCATGTTAGTTTAAGCTATTCGTTAAATATGACTACTGTAGGTGTTGGCAAGAAACCTGACAGGAATATCAATTAAATGAGTCACAGAAAGTGTTTTTTACAACGTCTTTTTCCACAAACTTTAGAAATCTGTTGAAGAGGAGAGAAAAGAGCACGGTGCTAAAGTTAGCAAGTTATTAAACTGGATGTCTGATGTGAAATCGGACGTGAACAAAAATGGAAAGGCTGTAAGTGATGACAAAGGCAGCACAGGCAGCTCTAATAAGCCACAGGTAAATCATTTTCCGCAATGTCCCAAACCCCAACCCCCCCCCCTCCCCCCCTTTTTTTTGTTTTTTTTTTACTTTTGTTTTTTATAGGTCTTGGAAATAGCTTCAAGCAAGTTCATAGTGTTGAGAAAGTTAATTTTTACAGTATGTGTGTACATTTTCTTGGAATAAAGGACTTTAATAAAATATTACTTTTACATGATGATGATATCTTTATGACCATGAAAAGTTTCACAAGCACACAAATACAATTACACACTCACGTTTGTCATATACTGTATATAAGAGATGGGGTAATGGTTTTGGTTGTGTATTCCGATTCTTTTGTTTTGCAAAAGACTTTTTTAAATAAGTTTTTTAATAGACCTCTGTTTGCATATGAGGTGGTAATAAGTTGCAGTTCCTCTATGATCCTACAGGTGGCTTGCTATTCACATATTGACAAGGCAGCACAGCGTCCTGTGCGGAGCCAGATAATTGCTTATTTAGCAATTATTTAGAGTTGATAGATAGATAGATAGAGTACTTTATTAATCCCAAAGAGAAATTGTATCATTACAGCAGCCAGTTCACATAGTATACAACAAGTAAGCAGCAAACAAGAATTGCAATGAGGGAGGAAAAATTAACACTGTTAACAATTTAAGGTGGATTCAGGAGGTAAAAATTGTGTCACATACAGGTGTGAATGAAGTATATCTGAAAAAAAAAAAGAGATACATAATCGCAATACAAATCGCATAAGTACCTAGGTATCAAGATAATTTCTCCTGGTGATTCCCATCCCCACTGTATATACAACATTTATTATTTTTATTTAAAAATTATAACATTTTAATATAATAAAAATATTTATTATAGTAAACAGTGCAGATGCCCTGGATATTTTAATATTTCACATTTCGCATCATGGCTGAGAACATATCTCTGTATAACATACTGTATGAAGCATCTACACCTCAGCTCAAACGATATTGCATGAAACCTGTAAAGTACAAAGTTGACAGTTAATTATTTTTATTATTATTATTATTTTTTTTTCTTTTTTTTATAAAGAACCCTGTCCACATTTTTACACATGCAGATAGATTAATTTCAAGAAATCATCCTTTATTATTTATTCCAAACTTTTCCCTTCTTTTAAATACATGCACACAGTATATTTTCACCTGCATTTAAAAAGTCACCCATCATTTGTACGTACTGTCCGAATAGAATATGTTGCATGGACTCATAGCAATAGATTACAGAGAGCTCTCAGTTAGTCAGAATACATTTATTTAATGAGTGAATATCAGAGATGCATACGGGCCTTTGTGGGCCTTTTCGGGCCTTTTCGTCATAGTTCATACGCTACATTGATCATGACAGTTCATTCATTCATCTTCTATACCGCTTTATCCTGTGATCAGGGTCGCGGGAGGCCTGGAGCCTATCCCAGGAGGCTTTCGGGCACAAGGCAGGGTAGATCATGACAGTTATGATTTATAAAAACATACCCCATAGAAAGGTGCAAGGAGTGCTTAATGCCTTACACCACAAAAAAGTGTGTCTAACGTAGCGTAATAAGTAGCATTTTGAATTATTAAAATACCAATATTTTTTATATTCATGCCTTAGTGGAGCAACATGCAGGATTCTCTACACACACAGAAAACATTTGTATATATTAAAACAATAAATATTGTATAGCATGCAATGTAATATGGGCAGATTTTCCCCCCCTTTATCTATCTATCTATCTATCTATCTATCTATCTATTCATTGATTAATAATTTTTTTGCTTATTATACTAGATTCCTATGGAAGAGGTTTTGTCAAAGAAGGAACAAATAACAGAAGCATTAAGAAGTACAAAGGCGATACTGACCAAGCACAGTGACAAGTATGTTTCTATATTTCTTTCACATTCATCATAACATTAAGAATTGTTTCCACTTTATTGTTTATATCAGCTGAATCATGAATGATTGTCTCGCTAGGATGTCTGAGGAGGAAAAGCGTGAAGCCACTGAGCAGCTACAACTCCTAGAGCAAGCCTCCAGCGAGCTCTCTCAGATGAGTGACAACCAGACACGCGCTGCTGAACAGGTGAGGCGGGTGAACTCGTTCTGCCGTAATTAAATGAGCAACGAGTGCTGTTCTCGATGCATGACTAACAATGTTAAAGCTTCAGCATATTGAGCATGACTCTGTAGGAAATGTACATTCACTCTAACAGTTTAATCATCTCTGGGTAAGGTGTTTATGTTACGGTATTCTTGGACAGAGTGAACTGAGTATGCTGTAAACATACAGTAGCAGAGCATGGGTTTTCAATGCTGCCCGTTCTTTCTTCACGCAGGAGGTTTTTGCCACACCACAGTACTACTCGTTGTGTCGTCTTTTACTGACATTGTTGTTGTTTGTGCAAGATGCTAAAAATTCTGTCCACAGATGCATGAGTGCTTTTAATTCTACTCTTCTTGCTGTTGAAAGTCTGATTTGACTGTTGAAAATGAATGTTTAATGGGTGAGTAGATGTTTAACATTATAAAAAGGTTGAAAAAGCTGCAAATAATTCACCACCGTGGTTTATGTTTGATTCGGATTCTTTCTATTGCAGGAGTTTGAAGTCATCGAAGGCATTCTCGATGTGGAAAAGGGAGCAGTGCTGTCTGTATGTCGTGCAGTACAGAATGGTCTCCTTGACCACTGCACTGGGCTCAGTCTCTTAGAGGCCCAGCTCATAACATCAGAACTCATCCTACCTGAATTGCACATGTGCCTAGACTTGGAGGATGCGTTCAAGCACAACCTTGTGGACGAACCCATGTATAAGCAGCTGCAAGACTTGAACGAAGCCCATACACGTGTTCAAAGTCCACGCTATGCCTTTGAACCCTTGCCGACAGTAGCTGCGGTGAAGGACGGCGCGATTTCCGAACGTCTAGCTGTAAAGATCATTGAGATCCAACTAGCCACTGGTGGGTTAAGGGTGACACACACTGGAGAAGGTTTAAGTCTTGAGAGAGCATTTGAATTTGGTCTAATTCCCCAGTCTCTCTATGTTCAAATATTACAAAGACAAAATAGGTGGAAGGATTTGATCGATCCTAATACAGCTGAAAAGGTTTCTCTTATTCAGCTCGTGCAGAGGAGCGTCGTCCACGAGGAGACAGGGCTCCGTTTGCTGGCGGTAAAGTCCGGAAGCGTAGCATTTAGATCAGGAAGCGAGGTGAGCATTCTGAGAGCCATGCATGAGGGTCTGATAGATCGAGAGACCACGCTCCGCCTGCTGAGTGCACAGCTCTTTGCAGGAGGCATAGTTGATCCTAGGACAAATTGCAAGCTTACAGTAGAAGAAGCGCTATCTGAGGGGCTTATTGATCAGGACACTGCCACTGCAATTCTAGGTCACCAAGCCCAACACGGTGGCATCGTAAACCCAAAAGACAGCGCCAGAATGACAGTCGATGAAGCTGTCCAGTGCGATTTAATTAGTTCCAGAAGTGCTCTGTTAGTTCTGGAGAGGCAGAAATGTTTCATGGGCCTCCTCTGGCCACACTCTGGTGAAATCCTCTCTGTCTCGATGTCCATACAGCACGAAATCATGACTGAGAAACTGGCACGTGAGCTTCTGTCTAACCGACATAAAACAGCAGCATTTTACATACCAGAGAACTCTGAGGTGCTTGATATTGACACTGCTGCCGAGAATGGTTTCATCAATACTTGCACAGTAGACTTTTTAAAAACGATAGAGATACCGGATTTGCAGCCTGATCTAGATAATCTCAATGACAGATTTTCATCATGGTTAGTAATGCGTGAGCTTCAAATTGATGGCTCCAGAGAAGAATCGGACGTTAGCGAACCGAGCGTAAACGCCCCATCTCCCTCGGAAGCCAAACAACTTTTCGTTTCATTTTTAATGATGAACAGCTACCTGGACCCCAAATCAGGACGGAGGCTTTTAATTTTCGACAGGCAGATAAATAAAATGGCCAAAGTACTGCTAGAAATGTCAAGTGTAGACGAGCACTTTCCTGATGATGCGCACTGCTACACACACACTGGCGAACTTCCAGTTTTGCATATCGATGAGCCTTTACCAGGAACAGCAGAAGAGAGTATTTCAGAGGTCTCTACCGAGGGTGATCATTGTGTAAGAATGTCAACTATTGAATTTGACAGTCGTGGCACAGGGGCAAGTGAAAGATTTAGTGTGGCAACAGAAAGTACTCCATATGAAGGGTCAGTGTTTGAAATTAAAACAAATGAAAGTGCACGTGAGGACACATTAACAGATCCATACACTAATACAAATTATATGCTTAATTCATTCATTCAAACCTCTATAGGAGAGCACATTTCACTAAAATTAAATCCTGAAATTGTGAATCAAACAAATTTGCTTTCTGACGTAGGAAATAATGTATCTTTGAATCACGGGGAAAATTCAATTCAAGCAAAAAATAAAGACTTCGTACTACTATGCAGTAAAAAAGCAAAAACTTTGGATCTGCTCACTGAATCCACGCAGTGTGAAGGTGTGTATGATAACAAGCTCGACAGAGATCAGGTGTTAAGCCTTCTGAGTGAAGTAAAAGAAGGAGGCATTTTAGATGTTGCCTCTGGAAAGCGATATAACCTCGATGATGCTTTTGATAAGGAGATGATTGATGGAGAGACTGTGTTAGAGGTACTCGGACTGCAGCTTGGAACGCCCAGTGTTAAAGGAAACAACACTGCTACCATGTCAGTACTAAAGCGAGCTGTGTCAAAAAGCTACATTTCATCTCAGTTGGCTTTGAAAATCATACAGCAGCAAAATTTACATAGTGGGTTCTGTGACTCATCTGGAAAAAGCGTCAGCGCTAGGGAGGCTTGGGAGATGGGTTTGAGTACTGATGATATTGGCAGATCTGTTTTTGGTTTAGAAGAAGCCCAGGAGGATACCGCTGAGCTTGTTGAAGAGCGTGTTTGCAGTGTGTCTAAGGCAAAGACTGTTCATGATAACACAGCAGATAGTGATGAGATCTCTGCTGTGAAATGTCCAAGTACTGAAAATGATATGAATAGATCAGAAGAATTCATTTGTTTAGCTCAAAACAACTCCCAACAAATTGACAGTACTTTGGACTCATCAGTCATCTTAAATACAGTTTGTAATGAGGAGGTTGTTGCTGAGGTGTTTGGGGGAAGGAGTTCAAGTAGTGAAAATCTTTTAGCAACTTCAGCACAAGTAGACTCAGTGCTTCAGTTAAAGACACTTGGTGATGATAAGATCACTCGACAGGAGAATGTTGAGATCGTAGCTGTGGACTTTACTGAAAAATGTCCAAGTACTGAAAATATAGGCACGCTAACAGAAGAATTAACAAATTCAAATCAAATGACCAGATGTTTAGATTCATCACTCATCTTAAATACTGTTAGTTACAAGGACATCGCAGCTGAAAATTCTCTAAGTACTCCAAATGCAAATAAAACGCCAGATGAAGTCACTAATCTTTTAACACTTTCAACAGAATTGACAAATACCTTGGACTCATCGTTCACCTTAAAGATATATAACAATGGGAAAACTGTTCCTGAGGACTCGGGTGAAACTCTTCCATGTCCAAGTACTGAGCACGGATTAATGAGAAAAACTAAAAGCAGTGCCCTGTTAACAGATTTAACACAACTCAAGAATAGCTCAGCGTCTAGCGTAAAGACAGTTACTGGTCAGGAGATCACAGATTTTTTTGAAAAGTGTCTAAATACTGAAAACAAGGGGAAGCAAACAGAGAAAGCATCTAATCTATTAGCAACACAATCAGCAAAAAGTACCACTAGCTTGGACACATCACATGATAGTGATAAGTACATCACTGATGGGAATTTCAGTGACACAGGTTTAAACAATAACATTAATATAAAAACAATGGAAGCAGATTGTCTGCCAGCAAAGTCAGCAGTAATTGACAGTAGTTTTTACAGGTCAGTTCGTTTTAAGGCCGTTAGTGATGAGATCTTTCATGAGGAACTTACTGTTCCTCATGAAGTGTCTAAGAAGGGTCCGAGTACTGAAATTTCAATAAAAGGACAAGGCAACATTCATCTGTCAACAAATTCTAAACAAACTACTACTGGTGTAAAATCACCATTCCTGTTAAAGACAGCCAGTGATGCAGAAATCACTGCTCTGGAGAGAGAGAGTTTTGAAATCCCTGTTGCGGATTTCAGTGAAAAACATCCAAGTATTGACAGTACAGTACATATAACAGAAGAAGTCACTCATCTGTCAGCGAATTCAAAACAAATGATCAGCAGTTCAAACTTAACCTTAAATACTGTTAGTGATGGGATCACTACTGAAAAATCTCCAAGTGCTGAAAATGCAATAAAAAGTACAAATGAGATTACTGATTTATTAACAGTTTCAACAGAATTAACCAGCAATTTGGACACATTATTCACCATGAAGACAGTTATTGATAAAATCACTGCTAATAGTACTGAAAAAAAAGTGGACACATCAGAGGATGACATTCATCCGCTAACAAACACATCACGAATGCCCAGTTGTTTAGACTCATCGTTTTTGCCAGCAACAGTTACTGATGATATAACTGCTGAGGGAAAATATACAAGTACTGAAATTGAAATTAAAAGACCAGACCAAAGCAATGCCCTTTTTACAAACACTGCGGAGATGAACAGTGGTCTGAACACATTATTGTTATCGCCACTTAGTGCTGATGAAAAATGTCTAGGTGGTGAAAATACAGTGAAAAGCACACCAACTTCAACACAAATAGCCAGTATGTTGGACTCATCGTTCAACTTAAAGACAGTTAATGATGATCAGATCACTCCCGGGGGACTTGGTAAATGTAATGAAATCGAGCTGAAAATATCAAAGGACCTAAAGAGTGATGAGATCCCTACTGAAAAAATCCCAATTACTGAAAATGCAAGTACTGAGGAGAGAACAGAGGAAGACACACCTTCATTTATGAGTAGTTGTTTGAAGTCTGCAATTACCTTAAAGACAGTTAGTGAGGAGATAACTGAAGCCAAGTTTGTTGGAAAAAGTCCAAGTACTGACAATTTATTGAAGACAACAGAAGAGACTCCTTTGTCTACAAACCTAACAAAAATGGCAAACAGTTTGGATTCATCATTCACCTTAAAAACAGATAAATATGAGATTCATGCTAACAATCTAAGTGAAAAACGTTCAAGCACTGAAAATGCGCTGGACAGAACAGAACAAAGCACAGATTTAATAAACAACACAACAAAAACACCACATATTATATATGGCTTGGACTTATTATCCACCCTAAAAACTGATAGCACCGAAAACCCTGTTTTAAACTGTCTAAATACTGAAAATGCACAAAGCCAAACAGAGGAAGCCAGTCCTTTATTAACTTCATCACAAATGCCCAGTAGTTTGGACTCCTCATTAACTTTAGAGACAGATAGTGAGGAGATCATTGAGGATGTGTTTGGCCATGAATGTCCAGGTACTAAAAATGTATTGAACAGAACAGAGCAAGTCAGTCCTCTATTAACGACATCAGCACAAATCAAGAGGAGTTTGGACTCCTCATTGACTTTAGAGACAGTTAGTGAGAAGACCATTGAGGATGCGTTTGTCCATGAATGTCCAAGTACTGAAAATGCAGTGAATGGAACAGAGCAAGTCAGTCCTTTATTAACGACATCAGCACAAATCAAGAGTAGTTTGGACTCCTCATTCACTTTAGAGACAGTTAGTGAGGAGACCATTGAGGAGGCGTTTGGCCATGAATGTCCAAGAACTGAAAATGCAGGAAGGACATCAGATGAGGCTTCTTTGTTACCAACCCTAACACAAGTGACCTGCAGTTTGGATCCATCAAACGCCAGCTTGATAAATAGTGATGAGGACTTGGGTAAAAAGGGCCCAAGTGCTAAAAATTCAGTGAGCAGTACAGAGGAGGCCATAAATACATTATTAACTTCGACACAAATGACCAGTAGTATGGATTCGTTCACTTTAAAGCGATTTAGCGTTGAGATCGCTGAAAAATGCCCAAATAATGAAAATGTTTTAAACATAGTAGGAAAAGATATTGCTCTAAGCATTGCAACACAAATGGACAGTTGTTTAGACTCATCGCTCATCTTAAAGACAGACACTGATGAGCTAACTGACAAATTGTTGTATGAAAAAAATGAAAGTATTGGAGCTGAAGTTAACAGGACAGAGGAAGCAACTCCTCTATTAAGCATCTCAACCCAAATAATCAGTTGTTTGGACTCGAGTCTAGGTACTGAGGCAATCACTGATAAAAAGTTAGGTGAAACATGTTCAAGTACTGATAACAAAGTGAACAGGACAGAGGAAGCAGCTCCTCTATCAAACATCTCAACCCAAATAATCAGTAGTTTGGACGCAAGTCCAGATAATGAGGCAGTCATTGATAAGAAGTTAGGTGAAACATGTTCAAGTACTGAAACCGGACTGAACAGAACAGAGGAAGCAACTCCTCTATCAAACTTTTCAACCCAAATAATCAGTAGTTTGGACTCAAGTCCAGGTAGTGAGGCAATCATTGATAAAAAGTTAGGTGAAACATGTTCAAGTACTGAAACTGAACTGAACAGAACAGAGGTAGCAGCTCCTCTATCAAACATCTCAACCCAAATAATCAGTAGTTTGGACGCAAGTCCAGATAATGAGGCAATCATTGATAAAAAGTTAGGTGAAACATGTTCAAGTACTGAAACCGAACTGAACAGGGCAGAGGAAGCAACTCCTCTATCAAACATCTCAACTCAAATAATCAGTAGTTTGGACTCAATTCCAGATAGTGAGGCAATCATAGATAAAAAGTTAGGTGAAACATGTTCAAGTACTGAAAAAGAACTGAACAGGGCAGAGGAAGAAACTTCTCTATCAAACATCTCAACCCAAATAATCAGTAGTTTGGACTCAAGTTCAGGTAGTGTGGCAATCATTGATGAAAGGTTAGGTGACACATGTTCAAGTAGTGAAACCGAACTGAACAGGACAGAGGAAGCAACTCCTCTATCAAACTTTTCAACCCAAATAATCAGTAGTTTGGACTCAAGTCCAGGTAGTGAGGC
>JAQMYG010000038.1:27563643-27578016 GCA_030014215.1 Clariallabes teugelsi | reverse complement strand
AATCATTGCTAAAAAGGTAGGTGAAACATGTTCAAGTACTGAAAAAGAACTGAACAGGGCAGAGGAAGCAACTTCTCTATCAAACATCTCAACACAAATAATCAGTAGGTTGGACTCAATTCCAGATTGTGAGGCAATCATAGATAAAATGTTGAGTGAAACATGTTCAAGTACTGAAACCGAACTGAACAGGACAGAGGAAGCAGCTCCTCTATCGAACATCTCAACCCAAATAATCAGTAGTTTGGACTCAAGTTCAGGTAGTGAGTCAATCACTGATAAAAAGTTAGATGAAACATGTTCAAGTACTGAAAAAGAACTGAACAGGACAAAGGAAGCAAATCCTTTATCAAACATCTCAACCCAAATAATCAGTAGTTTGGACTCAAGTCCAGGTAGTGAGGCAATTATTGATAAAAAGTTAGATGGAAAATGCCCGTGTATTGAAACTGAAGTGAACAGGACAGAGGAAGCAAATCCTCTATCAAACATCTCAAGTCAAATAATCAGTAGTTTGGACTCAATTCCAGATAGGGAGGCAATCATAGATAAAAAGTTAGGTGAAACATGTTCAAGTACTGAAACCGAACTGAACAGGGCAGAGGAAGAAACTTCTCTATTAAACATCTCAACCCAAATAATCAGTAGTTTGACCTCAAGTTCAGGTAGTGTGGCAATCATTGATGAAAAGTTAGGTGACACATGTTCAAGTAGTGAAACCGAACTGAACAGGACAGAGGAAGCAAATCCTCTATCAAACATCTCAAGTCAAATAATCAGCAGTTTGGACTCAAGTCCAGGTAATGATGCAATCACTGATAAAAAGTTAGGTGAAACATGTCCATCTTCTGAAACTGAAGTGAACAGGACAGAGGAAGCAACTCCTCTATCAAACATCTCAACCCAAATAATCCATAGCTTGGACTCAAGTCCAGGTAATGATGCAATCAGTGATAAAAAGCTAGGTGAAAAATGTTCAAGTACTGAAACTCAAGTGAACAAGATGAAGGAAGCAGCTCCTCTATCGAACATCTCAACCCAAATAATCAGTAATTTGGACTCAAGGCCAAGTAGTGAGTCAGTTATTGATAAAAAGTTAGGTGAAAAATGCCCATGTACTGAAACCGAAGTGAACAGGACAGAGGAAGCAACTCCTCTATTAAACATCTCAACCCAAATAATCAGTAGTGAGGCAATCACAGAAGTCATCACTGATGAATTTAAAGAGCCAAAACAAATGTCTTGTCCGAAGTCCACATTCATCTTAAATACAGTTACTGATATTTCTCCAGCTATTGGTTTTGATCCAGGAAAACAGGATGGGGTTGATTTCCATGCCCATGATTTTAAGGATCTGGACAATTCAGATTATTTGGATACCAGATACGATGAGGGTAGAAATCATGCAGAGCAGAATGGAAAAGAGATTAATGGGTTTTCTTTCAATAATGCATTATGTCAACCTCATTTAGCTGGTGTTAAGGATGAGGCAGCAAACCAGAGGACAAGTTCTATTCAGACTGACTCTGGAATATCCTATCCATTACAAAGTTATATTAATTTAGATGACAGAAAATCAGAGAGCTTAGTAAATACACAGCAGTTCAGTTCTTTCAATGAACCAGAACAAACACCAAGTATATTCAACAATGAGAGAGGTTCAAAAAGTGCAAATGCGATAGAAGATAGCAAAACACTTACTGATAATGAACTGTCATCTTCTTCTCTGTTACGTCAGTTATCAGACATGAGTCCCTCATCAATGAAAAACAGGCAGGATCAGGAACACTCGGTATTATCTCAGTCAATGGGTTGTTCTGTTCAAACAGATACGAATGGAAAATTTCTGAATCAGTGTATGGCTAGCAAGACTAGTGTGATTGTGGAAGGACCTGAGCATGAGTGCAAGTCAGGAACTGTGAAAGGCCATGACACATTCAAAGCAGTAGAGACCCAATCTGATCATATTGGTGTTGGTGCTGACAATAAGACAATCAGTGATTTTGACTTGGCCAGTGTCAATACTTCAGAGTTCATGGACATGTCACTGTGTTGCTTTGGAGACACTAGAAAAATGAGTCCCACCTCAAAGTTCCTGCCTGATGAAATTTTCAGTGATGATTCAAATAATAAGCGACCCACCAAGCAAGGAGTACCTGACACAGCAGTTGACTCCAACCTGCCTTACTCAGACTTTCTTATATCTGAGAAAAACAACTCTGGTACAGGAACCTTACAGAATAAAACCACCAATACTCTAGTGCACACTGTGGATGAACAGTCTTCAGAACTTGTTGCATCAAAGATCAATATTCCACCAAATTTATCAGACAAAGACTTGCTTAATACACCCCAGGAATCCAACAGTAATGGGGATAAGCTGTGTACGAATTCTTTAAAGAAAGTGAATGTATTTCAATCAAGTTGCTTAACTGAACAGGAAAAAGCTGCAGTGAAAGAAACTCTTAATGAGATCAAGAGCGAAGAAAGGCAAGCCTTTGACAGCACTGAGCGCATCTCAGCCTCTCCACATAACTCAAATATCACTAAAGTCATTGATGAGGTCACATATCTAGATCTGCACAAAGACTTAAGTGAGCATGAGAGAGTATTTCCAGGGTGTGTAAATCAAGAGAAGTGTCCATCCTATGTGACTGGCCATGGGCAGGAACCAAGTAGTCCAGTGCTAATGCAGTCACAAATTCAAGAGATCATCCAGGAGCTATCTGTTGACAAAAAAGCCAGAATGCTGGGAGATGAGGGTTCTTGTATGGAATCTGTTGAAAATCAGCCAAAAGCCGCTGCCAGTGATGGTTGTGATGATGATAATGTCTTTCAATCGGCTTTGCCTGATCAGCAGCACTTCAAGGCAAATGTTTCAACCACTGATGAAGTAGAGGAAGTTACACCCAGAGTGAGCATTTAACTTGAGAAACATTCTGAATTTAAATAATACTCAATCTATAGAGAATTCTTAAATTATCATTATATTGCAATATGTTGCAGAAATGGTCCACCCAGGATTATTTGGAGTGTGTCGGTAAACTCCAGGATCACTATGACGCACTTGAAGACATCAAGAATGATTTTTTGATCCAAGGTCCAATAGCAGCACACACTGAAGTTTTACAAGACCAACTGGAAGCAGCTCAGGTTTGTCCATTATTGCAGTCTTGTTTTTTTTTCCAGTCACATTCTTTTGACTTTGTACGTCTGATTTATTATCTAGATTTGTCTTCATTCATCTCCATTTATCATCATGTTCCTGTTTGTACAACATCTAATCCCAAACATTTATGTTTGTAGTCATGGGAAGCACAGCTTGCTGCATTTCCTGGCATTTTAACACTAGATTTGGAGGTAGCTGAACAGCTTTTACAATCTGCTGATGAACTCATCCCCACACAAGTCCAACACGATTTAGCAACAGTTTTTGTAGATTTGCAAACCGCTTTCACAGATGTTTGCCATTTATCATCTGAGAGACTTAACTCGGTTCTCCAGGCCATCGATGCAGCCAAGGTCAGTATTTAAGAAATAGACTATATTCCTTTATTAATTTAGGATTAGAATGAATAGTTAGCGTTTTATTTAAGTTCACATCTCAATATTTCTCAGGCAAATTTGGAGATTACATATGAAGATCTTCTCAGCTCCCTTGGAAAACTGTCATCCTGTATTCAAGATAGTTCTGAGATGCTGTCTAAGCTTGACATCATGAACACAGACGATTTGGAGACAGTTAAATATAGGATTCAACAGAATAAGGTACTGTATGGTTCATAAAAAAAAAAAAAGATGAAAATAATGTAAAGCATACTGGAATTTAATAATCCCAAAATATTTTAAATCATCTATATTTTTATTAATTTATTATTTTTAAGGATCTGGAGAAGAACCTATCTGGCACTCGACAGAATCTAGAAGATATAGCTTTTGATGTCCAGAACTTTATATCTGAGTATGCACAGTTCCTAAACCCAGCCCAAAGCAGACAGATGCTGAAATCGCTCAGTGCTACACAGAGAGCTCTAAAGGAAGTGACGGACCGAGTGATTACTCAGAGGCACACGCTGGACCTCAATTTGGAGATCCGTGAGGACGAGATTCAGCAGCAGGTTTGAATGACTCCATTTGAAATGTGTTGAGCTGTTTTGGAACAGGATGCTTTTGCTGATGAAAGAATCATTATGCTGTTTGGTAGGAAATGCTTACATGGTCATGGTTTGCATGATTTCCCTAACAACACAACAATAACACTGCATGATCACAGCATTCAAATATTTTCTGACCTTGTCGACATTTTGCAGGCTTCAAGAAACTGTCGAGCACTTAAACGAGAGGACCAAAGCTTTTTACTGTGCATCTCTCTCTCTCTGGAATGCTTTCCAACAAGTCAGCCCTAACACATCCAAGAAAACCTGTCTTGTTTTTTATCAAAACTCAAAACACTAGTCTTGTTAATAGTCTAGCATGTTTACAGCATACTCAGTTCTGTTGACTTTGTCGAAGATAATATTAATTGCAAAAAACTTCCATGTAATAGCTCAAGTTGTCTTTTATGCCAGAATGCTGTTGAGAGGCAGAAGGACTTTGTAGACAAGCTTCAGGAGCTGTGTGATGATCTGACGCAAACCGAGAACCGTCTCATCGGCCACCAGCAGCAATCCAGCAATGCAAAGAATGTGGGAGACCTCCAGCAATACCAACAAGAGAACCAAGTATACACACACACACATCATATACAGTTAAACCTTGGATTGCGAGTATAATTAATTCCAGAAGCATGCTTGTAATCTAAAGAACATGCACTGAGACTGAGAATGGGAGACGAACACCCGAAGAGCAGACCAGAAGAACTATAGGCTCAGTTGTGATCATGTGACAAAGCGTCTTGCAAAACACTCGCAGGCCAAGTTACTCGCAATCCAATAGTTTACTGTACCATATTTTGGCAAAAGATTATGTAAGATTGTATTTCAAACTTAATTCTGTTTATCTGCAAGTACAATATGTTAAGATTCATATACTTAGTACTTCACTCCTGGTCTGTCTCCACTGTTCAATCAGGCTTTACAGAAAGACATCCAGTCTAATGTCAGTGCCTTGAATGAAGTCATCAGTAGCTCCAAGAAGTTCCTGGAGGAGAACCGGAACAAGCTGACACCTGAGCAGGTGGCTGATATTGAGCTTAAGTCAGAAGAAGTGAAGAGCAAAGCCAATATGCTTAACCAGAAAGCAGAAGAAACCAGGAAAGACCTGGAGAAAGTTGTGACAACTGTCATAAAACAGGAGACAGAAAAGGTTGGACAGCTTCTGTTGCTACTTGTATTAGCACTTATAATTACTAACTCGTTCTAAGTATTTTAGTTAATTTTATAATTTTTTTTATGTGTTTAGGTTGCAGCTGTGGAACAACTTGAAGAGACCAAAAATAAAATCGAGGTTCTCTTAGATTGGGTATCCAATATCGGGAAAGAAAATGCAATGGAAGGAATGGTTAAAGAGAATGGAAACATACCGATAAAAGGAAAAATGACAGGACAGGAAGATGACCCTAATGGAAATGCAATGGACACCACAGATAACGCCTCACAGTGGTCAGGTGAAGACACTAAGGAATTAGATATAGATCAGCAATATGAAAGGCTTAAGGTGAGTAAAAGAGTCATGTTGCTTAATCATGTTTTATTGAACTTTATAAAATTATTAAAAAATTTCCAAGGGTTGAGAAATAAATAACGTAGTGTTAAAACATCCTCTCTATAGGCTCACCACCAAGAGATCCTCTCCCAGCAGCAAGACCTACTCATTGCTACGCAGTCTGCCCAGACTCTTCTGGACAAGCAGGGTGATGTTCTCTCTCCAGCTGAAAAAGAGAAGCTCCAGAATGACATCAAGGAGCTGAAGGGGCGATACGATGCCTCACTCACCCAGGCTGAGCAGCAGATGAAGCAGATGCAGAGTGTTCAGGAGGAGCTACGCAAATTCCAAAGTGACTATGTGGAATTCGGAGTGTGGCTGCAGCAGGCACAGGAGCAGCTGGCAGAGCTGGGAGCCCCCACTGGCCAAATAGATGATCTGCAGGAGAAGCTTCAGAAACAGAAAAGTTTTTACGAAGATGTGATCTCCCACAAGGGAGACCTGCGTTTCATCACCATCTCAGGCCAGAAGGTGCTGGATGTGGCCAAGGCCTGCAGCCTTAATGAGTGTAAGGAGAAACCGGGATTGCTTGAGGTGGACGCATCGGGAACGTGTGCTGCTGTGAAGGAGAAGTTGGATTCCACTGCTACTCAGTACAAAGTCATGCACACTCAAGTAATTGCACTTTATCTTTGCTTGTTATTGGTCCTTGCAGTGTTTTTTTTTATCCTGGTGCTTTTCCATTCCTGACCAACAGATGGCAGCATTTCTATGCAAATCAAGTAATGATCAGCCCCATGTATCACTACATCATCCAAAGCTTATAGCTCAGACTATTAATTCCTTACATTATTAGCTTATTATACTATTTAGCATCTTTATCACCTACTATGAATAATTTTCTTTAAACTAACAGGAAAATACATCATTGTCAGTGAAATTATTGGCCCCTTTGATAGTGTTTATGAAAATATGTTTATGGCTGGTCAGCTTCGCGTCGCAGAAAATATTAAATAAATGGTTTAACTGTTATATGAAGAGCATAAAAACATTTTACTTATTTTAAAAGAAATTCACATCATCATATCATGTTATTAAACACATATACTGAATTCTGTTTCGTTTCAGTGCAACCAGCTTGGAAACAATCTCAAAGATGTTGTGGACAAGTACAAGAAGTACGAAGATGCTTCGAGCAGCTTATCGACATGGCTCAGTAGCTCTGAAGCAGAGGCCAGAAGGCAACAGTCTGAACCGATTGCTGCAGACCCCCAAACACTCCAGAAACAACTGGAAGAAACCAAGGCATGAAAAGAGACACACTTTCTTCACCATACACAGCTATGTTGCTAGTCCAAACATTTACATTTCGCACAGACAACACGGAATGCAAAAGTTGGTCTTACACTCACTTCAGAATTCGCTCATAGTCCCAAAAGGGTCCAAAAAGGGCTGAGCAGACATTATATATACAGCACGCATACACTCTTTTCAAATCAACCTACAAAAGCATGAACCACACAAACCGGTTAAAGGTTAAAGGTTATCTGTATTAATTCAGGGCAGTAGTAGGTCAGCAGGTTAAGGCTCTGGGTTAGTGATCAGGAGGTCCACCACCCCTTAACCCTATCCGTTCCAGGGACCGTATCATGGTCTCTGATCCAGGTTTCCTGCAAACATATGTGAGGGAAAGAATTTCACTGTGCAGTAATGTATATGTGAAATATAACATTTGCTGTATGCTCACTCTGCAATCAGTATAAGGGCAAAGTCATATTAAGAGTGTAGAGTATTCTATTTATAGTAGTTTAGCGCATTCTGTTAAAAATACTCTTGAATTATTTTCGATTGCTTAGTGATGAAATTAAATATTTTGTTTTCTGTTTCAGGCTCTTCAAGGGCATACCACTGGCCATCAGGTGGCTCTGGAGACGCTGCGCAAAACAGCAGATGCTCTCATCACAGCAGAGGGAGACCTGCTAAACAACAAGGATGACATTCAGGAAGCAGTTGGTGGGACAAATTTCTTTGCCTATTGTACTCAATTTAAAGCCAATTTCTGTCAGAACAAACTGACACCATGTTGTTTTAGTATGCTAGAATTCTGTGTCAGTCTCGTATAGTGTTTATGATTTGAAATGGTTTGTGGTGTCCATATTTAACTCTGTCTCTAAACTGTTTGCAGACGACATTGTGGAACGGTACGATAACTTGTCCAAGTTAGTGAGTGACCGAAATGAGAAGCTGCAGGTGACGTTAACACGCTCGCTCAGTGTGCAGGATGGTCTGGATGAGATGATGAACTGGATGAAGAAAGTAGAGGAAAGTGTTGAAGGGAAATCTCAAGTGCCCCTAGACTCAGCTGCTATTGCGGATGCTCTCAGCAAGGAGGCAGTATGTTGCTTTTTTTCCTTACCAGTAGCATGTTCTTAAGACATTTTTATTAAAGTAGTTCGCTTAAAAATTCTACTTGTAGTATCCACTCCCTGTCTTCCTCACTATTTGTCCCATCACTTCAACTACAGTAGTAGACACCTAGCTCATGCAAATGCTGACAGCATGCAGATAATTTTGCAATTTTAAATCATGATTAATGTTAGTGTATTTGATGGCACATAGTAGACAAGAAAGCCAAAGGTGACCAGGTGATCACTTTTTTTTTTTTTCAGGCTCTGGAGCTGGACATATCCAGCAGACACAGCAGCATCTCCACTATGAAGGCCAAAGTGAAGAAGTTTATTGAGACTGCAGAGCCAGCAGCAGCAGCTACTCTCCAGGCAAAGATGGAAGGACTGGCACAACGCTTTGACGATGCCTGTGAGAAGCACAAGCAGAAGATTTCACAGATGGAGCAGCTGAAGGACAAGGTGGAACAGTTTGAGAAAACATCTGAGAAGGTCCAGGAGTTTGTGTTAAAGCATTCGCATGCTCTCTGTGAGAGCGATGGACCTGGGAAAAATGTAAACGAGCTCTCGCAGCTGGTGCAGGTACTGTAATCCCCAGGCGACATACTGGAGGAAATTGTTACCTTTACAGCTTAAGACAATTCAGTAAGTGTGTGTAAATGAATCGATTTAAAAATATTCCAAATCTGTCTTTGTAGGACATAAATGTAGAGCTGGCTGAACACGTGAAGGACATGGAAACACTGCACTTGTTGTCAAAGGAGCTTTCTAACTGTGGTCCAGAGGGAAGCACAGCGCTAATTCAGGGCAAGATGGCGAACCTGTCGAACACATTTAATACTTTTAAGGACACGGTTAAGGAGAAGTGAGTGCTGTTCTGTTTTAGTAGTACTATTTAAAATTTTTTGTTTGTTTAGCCTTATATACAGTATAAAGATAAAAAAAACACTGGCATCTGAACTGTGTTCTACTATTATGTCAGAATTAATAACAAGATTAATCTCAATAATAAGTCATGGCGGAAAATAAAATTATCGCAACCTGCATGGTGGACCTCATTAGTGCGGTGTCATGAGAACATAACAGTATGTGTGTGGATGTTGTGTATTACAGACAGGAGGAAGTTTTGTCTTGCCAAGACCAGCTGAGTGAGTTCAAAGCAGCTGCAGGGGTGCTGATGAAGTGGCTGGAAGAGACAAAAGAGCAAGTGCCTGTGGTTCAGCCCAACTGCAGTGAACAGGGCCTGGGAAATGACGTGAAGAAAGTGAATGTGAGTGCACCCTCTTCATTCTTTTCCCACACAGGTGATATTTTAGAGCTGAGCTCAGTTTTATTTGCGGGCATAAAAAAAAAAAATGCAGTTATTTCCGTTTAGAGAAAAAAGTGTAGTAGAGGTGTGAATTTGGACTGGAATCTTGTGGGACCCCACAAAAGTCGTGGGAACGGGTTTTTTTTAGTCTGCTCAGGGACGGGAGCGGGCAGGCAGATATAAAGCTCGCGGGACACAGAAATGCCATGTTAATTAACACGTAGTAGTGGGAGATATGGCATGATGTGACACGTTTATTGCTTCCTGTGAAAATTGGGCTTTGCTTTGCTTTGCTCTGGTCAGGGTTGTAGCGGTTTGCATTTGTTTATATTTAGCGAAATAGAATCAACTACATTGAGTAGAAAATATCGCAGCATATACAGACATGCCTTGTTTCCAATTTGGCCATGATGTGATGGCAGCTTTGAGTCAGTTGTGAGAAACAGAGTGAGAGTGAATGAGAGAGAGAGAGAGAGAGAAGGGGGAGTTCAAAGCTGCAGCAAAATAATCTAATAAGAGAGCAGAACCGGATAGAGCTGGTACATTCTTTTCTTTTTTTATTCCTTCCTAATGCTTGTATATTAATTATCCTGAGTTGTCGCTGAGGCTATGCCAATTTGCTCTCATTTTCATTTTCCATGTACTGTAGTTTGGAGCTACTCAACAAAACATATGATCTAGAAAAGAGATCTCTCCTACAAAAAAAAGGACCATGGTATCCTAGAATACAGTACCATCGCTCCTGAGCGTATAACATGGACTTAATTATGTGCTAATCAAAAAGTTGTCTTCCAACACATTTTCAAGCAGCAGAATTGAACCCATTAATAAACTTCAGTTCTTTCTCTACAGAGTTTGCTGGAAGAATGGACCACTAAAGCGCCTGCTGTCCAAGATATAAATAGCAAAGGATCTGCACTGTGTTCCCTAATCAGTGTTTTAACATCACCAGCCAAAGCCAGAATGCATCATAAATCAGGTATTCCCAGAAATTATTTTCAGGAATTTATTAGCTCACTTATTGTGCTTGTCTCTGTCCAAGGCAATGTTTTCAGTATGATCTTAAATGGATGAAAAGCAATGCACTATTTTACCGCCCTAGGTTCAGCGTTCAGTAATGACTCAGGTCCTGGAGGTCCATATCTAACGAACAAAGGTAAAAATATTAGGTTTGACATTTGATAAAATTTTTTATGAATCCCATGCATCTTCACTTCAGGTTCTACATTTCATATAATACAATTTCTATCAAAGAATAATACTAAGCTATTGCTGGTTAAGTCATACAGTATCATAAGGTAACAAATATACCTTATTTTTACACTTTGTTCAGACTTTTTTTTTTTTTGTGTGTGTACTTTTTACAGAGCTGATGTTGGTGCAGCAGAACATGTCCAGCATCAATGAGGATTATAGCAGCCTTGGGGAGCTGCTGAAGAACAGGGGCTCAGAGCTAAGTGCACTGTTGCTAAAGGTCCAAGGGGTTCAGCATGAGGCTCAGTCAACGCTGCAGTGGCTGGACAACATGAAGAAGACAGCGGAGTCTTGGAACTCTGAGCCAGCTGGCGAAGGCTCAATGAAAATGCAAATGGAACGGCAGAAAGTGAGTGCGCTCGTGTTTAATAAGTTATGGGTAGCTGTTTGTATGAATATACACATTTCAATAACAATTAAATAATTTTTGTTTACTGTATATTGACAGCGATATCACATTTCTTTTCTCTTAAAAGGCTTATGAAGACAAAATGCACCAAAAACAGCAACAGTACCAAGAACTGCGGCAGAAGCTACTCAACCTGATCGAGGAAAATCCTGATTCACCTGAAGCAGAAAAATGGAAGAACATGCTGAAACAGATGGGTATGCATCTTTAGAAATATTAATCTAATTCATAATGCATCTATAATCTATTCACTTAAGAAAATTTTGATAATTTTAAGAGATTTTGAGTGATGTTCCCTGTTCTTTGCTCCATGTCACAGATGCAGGATGGGAGGAGGTCAGGGGCTCTGTGGAGAACAGGAAGCAGCACCTGGAGGAGTCATCCCGCATGCTGGAGATCTTCCAGACAAACCAACCGCAGCTTTCACAATGGCTTCAAGAGAAAGATCTGATGATGAGTGTTCTGGGCCCTCTGTCCATGGACCCCAATATGCTCAACACACAAAAGCAGCAAGTCCAGGTATTTAAAGCAGAAATCCTGATAGAGGAATACTGATAATAGAAAGTGATTAAAAACCCCAGTCAAATGTGTTCAAAGATCATACAGGTCATGTACATACGCAGGGTTTTAATGCAACCACAAGCCTCTTGGAAAGCATCTGTTTTAGTTAAACTGTACACACTTGAAATGTTTATATGTTCACAGTGTCTTCCAAGTGTGCATGTAAACTCTTTTGGTGTCTACAGATGAACAGCAGCTTTCCCACATGGTGTTTGCAATAAAACCTTGAAAATACCCCCCCAACACACACACACACACACAACTTAAACCAAAACATGAACTGCACCTAAACATATTGTACAACAATATCTATTTGAATCCTAGATTCTGCTGAAAGAGTTTGAAGGTCGCAAACCTCAGTACGAGCAGCTGAACGAAGCTGCCGTTGTTATCAGTACTGCATCAGGAAATCAGGACCCTACTGTGGAAAAGGTAAAGAAACAGCTGGATGTTATCAACCAGAAGTGGCAGGGCCTGACAAGCCAGCTGTCTGACCGCGATGCCCTCATTGAGCAAGCCGTGGGTAAGACCACTCGGTTCCAGGAGCTTCTACGACACCTAGGTCAGAGTGCAGCAGACCTGGAGTTTCAGCTGAATGGCCAGCAGACTCTTAGCACACAGCCTGATGCTGTCAAGAAGCAGCTAGAAGCCACTAATGCTGTCCTGGCTAAGCTATGTGAAGAGAAGAAGAAGCTAAAAGAGGCAGAAAGTGTTTGCTCTGAACTGTCAGCTCTAGTGACTGAGGAGTATCTTAGAGCCAACCTTACGGCACAGCTGGAAGGTGTCTCCAAACCCTTTAAGACGCTTGAAGACAAAGCAGGTTTGTTGGATTATATTCACTAACCAGGGTATTCTTAAAAAAATAATAATAACTTTTCTACATCCTGTTTTTGTTACATTAATATGGTAAAAAGACAACATTACTGTCTGAAAAATAATTTTCCAGAACATGAACAGGATCAGCAGGTTTTATTGTAAATAACATTTGATAAACCGATTGTCTGTCCGTCTGCCGACGATAATTGAGGTATAATGTTGAATCTATTATCAGAATAGATTTTGTTTCCTTTGCTTATCTGATCTTGTGGCCTCATGCTTTCTCCAGGAAAGAGAATTCAACATCTCACCTCCACCTTTGCCAGCTCCCAAGAATTTCATCGGACGTCTAAAGACTTCCAGAGCTGGCTAGAGCGAACGCTTAATGAGCAGGCTGGGCCACAGGCAATCTCAACCAAGGAGGAGACACTGTTACAAAGTATAAAAGAGCACAGTGCTGTCCAGAGTGCACTGAGTCAACAAGAGGAACCATACAAGAACGTCATGCGGGAAGCAGAGGCTCTCCTACAAAACACGGAGGGAGAGGAAAAGTTGGCCCTCCAAGGCCAGCTTTCAGCCCTCAGGTCCAACTGGGAGAAAGTAAAGTTGAGCGCAATGGAGAAAGCAGAGAAGCTTAATATTGCACTAGAGAGGGCCAGAAAATATAAAGAACATACAGAAAGCTTTGGCACTTGGCTGCAGGAGTGTGAAGACAGACAGAACAAGGCAAATTTCAGCGTAAAGCCTGTAGAGGTTGAGAATGCTCTCTCGCAAGTAAAGGCCATCCAGAGGGATCTGGACAAGCATCGCGGTCAGATGGAACTGCTGAACGTCGCTGCTGACAGCCTTCTAGAGGTGGCCACAGCAGATTTAGATGATGTAAAGGAAGAGAAGATTATGATTGGGAAGAATGTGGATAAGTTGACAGAGGGGTTACAGCTCAAGAAAGATACTCTCGAAAAGCTCTCGCAGAAGTTGAAAGAGTTTGGTGACACACATAAAGAACTTTCAGACCAAATTGAGGGTGCCAGAAAGCAACTAGAATATCAATCTGGTCTTGGTGTCCAAGGTTATAGTACAAAGAACCTCACTAACATGAAGGCTCAGCAGAAAAATTTAGAGGCTGCCCAGAACCAGGTAGAGAACCTAAAAAGCCTAGCTCAAAGTATGGTTGTAGATGTACCAGAAGTTGAAGGGGTGGTAGATCTTCTCCTTCAGGCAGATGCTTTGGAAAAAGAGCACAGCTCCATCAGTAAAGCAATCGATGACAAGTGCACCACATTGGAGAACAAACTTCAGGGCATTGGACAGTTCCAGCACAATATTCGGGAGATGTTCACCTCCTTTGCGGATCTGGATGATGAATTGGATAGCATGGGTCCAGTAGCCAGGGACATGAAAACGCTAAAGGAACAACAAGGAACCATTGAGAACTTTGTGACAAAACTCCAGGATCTGATGAACAACACATCCAGTGCCAGAGAAAACTGCAAGAAAATGCTGGAGTCAGAGACCTCACCAGATCTACTAGGCCTGAAGAGAGACTTGGAGGCCTTGAGCAAGCAAAGTGGCAAACTCATGGATCGGGCCATTGGGAGGAAAGAGCAGGTTGAGGATACACTGAAAAATCTGGAGGAGTTTTACCACAAGCTGGACACTTTCACAAGGAAAATGGCTGGTGCTGAGGAGCAGGAGGAATCTCAAGGTCCAGTTGGCATGGAGACAGAGGTCATTAACCAACAGCTGGAGGCTTTCAAGGTAAGATAACTTTATTTATTATTTTAACTTGTTGCTTTGTGTTGTGGGAGAAAACAATTTGCTTCTCATTCATTAATTGAATAATTAGATTCATGACGGCTTAGGGTGCTTTCACACCTATAGTTCGATTGCTTTAGTCCTCACCAGTCAGAAAAATGTTACAATGTAGTAAACAGACGTGGGTACGGTTTGCTTTCACATATGCAGAGTTCTAAACG
>JAQMYG010000038.1:27549696-27563543 GCA_030014215.1 Clariallabes teugelsi | reverse complement strand
TACCGAGATTGCATTCACATCAACGCAAACGAACCGAACCAAGGGACCAAACACGTTTGGTGCGCACCAAATGCTGTGGGTGTGAAAGCACCCTTAGTTTACAGCACGCAGATTATTTTCTCATATAAGACTTATTTTTGTAACATAGTGATGCATGTAAGAACAGTCTCAGTCTGTCTGTTTTTGAGGAAATACTATATCAGGTGTCATAAACATGCAACGTGCTAGAGCATGCTGTCCAGACAATAAGCAGTGTTATATCTGATTTTTATTCAAAAGACATGCACTGTATTATATAATGATAAGAAGATAGACTTCTCCTCTATATATTCTATAAATTGTTTAAGAGAACAACCTCCTAATAATTTTATTAGGGTCTTTTGAAAAACCTGACAGAATATTTAAAATCCATTAAAACCTTAATTTCTTAAAGAATTTAAACATTTGGCTTTAATTGCAAATTATTGCTTTTGCCATGAACTTTATTGATAAAAAAAAAAAAAAAGAAAACCACACAAAATGAACATAACTGAAAATGTTGACAAATATGCTTGTTTCCATCCAATAGATTTTCATATTTAATTTTTTTTTTTGGTAGTGCAATAACTGTGAGGGAGAGACAAAATGACCTGCACTCTGGCTGTAACATTTATTTTAATTAACTTTTAGAAAAGAAAAATACAAAACACTTTGTGAATGGAGTCTGATGGAGCAAGATCAGGGCTATAGGGAAGATGCGTTAACACCTCAGAATTTGCAGATTGTTGACAGTGTGGACAGAAGTGTGCGGACGTGCATCGTCATGCAAGATCACAATACCCTTGGATAGCAGTGTTTAATCCAGAGTTTAGGCTTCAGCTAGTGACTGGGGAGACAGTACCCTTGAACGGAAAGCACTGATAAGACCATTATTTTGTTTTAATATAACAAGAGTGCAGATCATTTTTGACTTACCCTAGTATAACTATATAACCATATTACACTTGGAACAGTTGACTCACCTGGCCTAGCTAGTGGAGCTTTTTGCCGCGATCCAGACCTTGACATCCCATTTTGTTGGTTTGAGTGGGAGACACAATGCAAGGCGGCATGCCGTCCCTTAAATTTCACCGTGCTTTCATCTACTGTCACAGAGCCATTCACCTTACAGAGCGAGTGAAATTAAGTGGTAGTTTTCACAACGTTTTTGAAATGTAATTAAAATAAATGAATCTGTGCCAGGTGGCACGGTGGTTAGCACTGTCGCCTTGCACCTCCAGGGTCCGGGTTCGATTCCCGGACAGATTCAATTCGCGGCTCAGGTCTCCGTTCATGTGGCTTAGTGGGTTTCCCTTGGGTACTCCGGTTTCCTCCCACAGTCAAAAGACATGCAGATTAGGCTAATTGGCATCCCCAAATTGCCTGTAGTATGTGAATGAGAGTGTGAGTGTGTGTATGTGTGTGTGCCCTGCGATGGATCGGCACACTGCCCAGGGCGTACCCCGCCTCGTGCCCTAAGTCACCTGGGATAGGCTCCAGGCCCCCTGCGGCCCTGTATACAGGCTTAAGCGGTATAGACGATGAGTGAGTGAGTGATGAGTGAAAGTCTGTCGCTGACTATATCTGTGGGGAAGCTAGTTTGGAAAAGCGGAGAGATTCCCCAAGGTGTCGCAGAGCCGAAATGTTTTCATTTCTTTTACTGCAGGCAGGTCAATCATAAACCCTGGCTTGCGAATGACGTTACTGGGTCTTGGAAGTCTCAAGTCATCTTGGAATTAGGAAATGTTTTCTCCTCAAACATGTCTCTTATTCACATGTGTCTCTCACTCTTCACTCACTGAAGTTATTATTGCGTTTTTTCTTTTGTAGGCCAAGGGCACCTGAAATATAACGCCTTCATCATGTTTCTTGGCGAATCACAATCCAGATTAATTGGTCATGTGGTTCGAAAATCATACGAAATGTGTTTACATTGCGTGCAGTCTTAAAAGCATATACACACATTTATTGCACCCAATGTGTTAAACTGTTATTTTTTGTTAGCAAGTTCTACATATCTTCCAGGTTATTTGTACACATAAAAAAAAAAAATCGACTATTGCTTAATAGTCTGACATATTGTGGCCACATGCTTGGTTATGCTTTGAGATGCCCCTTTCAGTTTGTTCGTGAGCATCTGGTGGTAACAAAAGAGTGCCTGCTCATTGGCTCTTTGGTGCTGAAGAACGTTCAGCACCAGCAGGGAGACAACGTGTGCCTGTGTGCACTAGTGACCCAGCACTCCTGTTTCATTCTGCCTGAGAGACATGCCCTGGCCAACAGCTCACTACTTAAAATGAAGAGGTTTTATTTCATCCCACTGGCTAAACCAAAGGATATATAGATAAAAATAAGATCAAACTGAATTAAATAGGCTTGCATATCATTTTTATGCTTTATGTCAAATTCCAGTAGGATAACTTGTGCCAGCTTCAGCAATACAGAACGAACTTCAGCGTCTCCATACGCATCCCTTCTGTTATCTGTTTGGACCATGTGGTTCTCTGGCTGAATTGGAAGTTATATTTCATGACCCCAAACATCAAACATATCCTGCTGCTGTGAGCCGAATTTCTGGATGTGTTCAAGAGATCCAAGATTTTAATCACTTGTGATATAAATCTTAAACCCTGTATTTCATCCAGTGGGGAAAAAAAAAAAAAAAACATATATATTTTTAAGTTAGTTGTTCATAATTGAAGCATTTTAACAAGGCTTGCAAAGTGCAAATATGAGCAAAAGCAAAATTGTATGTATGTGAAAGGAGCATTTGTTCGCATAGTCGGGGTTGTATTAGGAGTTATCAGCTGCAGCTGATCGTTTGGGCCTCATGCTGCTCATGCTGTCGTTCTTTTGTCCTGCCTCAGCGTCTGGGAGGCTCCTCGCTGCTACATCAGCTGCTGGGTCAAAATCATTATTGTTCTCGATGGCCCGGTCATTTAAGTAAAAAATTTACCGGATCAATAAATCACCAAAAAAAAAAAAAGGATTTTTTTTTATTAGTTGGCTGCCCAGGCTGATTAGTATAATTTGTACAGAATTAGCTTGCAGCAGAATCCTCTGTGAAGTAAACACAAAGAACATTTCTAATGGCTACAGCTCAGACGTCTATTGTTTAATTTGGCTATTCAATCAATTCATTGAATCTGATTCAGTGGCTTTTCAGGACTTCCTAAAAACATTTCACCATCTTTTTATATTCTGCTCATTGTGCGTACAGTATAAAATAGTACACGCTCTGTTTAAGGAAGACAACTTGAGGAGTTTGTAATGGCTGAGCGCATGCTTTTTTTTCCACTACTTCTCCATGACCTCAGCATCTAACATGAACTTAAAGGAATTTTTTTCTCTCTCAGTCATTCCAGTGCCCAACTCTAAAGGTGATGACTGTTTAAAAAAAGAAGAAGAAAAAAAAGTGCAGGCCCTATGAAGTGTACAGATTTGAGCTTAGTCACCGTCCTGACTCTCTATGAAAAACCCCCAAGAGGAAACATGAGATGCTTGCACCAGTACAACAAGCCTATTGCACATTATTGTGTGATCATGACCTTGGAATTTTATAGCGATCCCCTTTCACTTGTTTCAACAGTGAGAGTGGAGTTGGAGGAACACCCAGTGTTCATGATCTAAACTGTGAGAGCTTACAAAAAAAGTGTCCGAGACATGCTTTGTTCTCGTGAAAAATAGTTGTGTGTTTCATTAACTGGGCCTATTGTTTGTGCGAGCAATAAAAGACACTGTTGACAGAGGATTTGTGTGCCTTGCCATGCATTCTCTTGATAACCATTCTCTTTAAAGCCCAAGAACATCTAATTATAAAGAGTTTATTACATGCTGTAACAAAGCTGCAACAGTACTACAGTCTTATCAGGTCTTCTTTTAGCCATGAAAAAAAAAAAAACAATAAACCTTTAAACCCTATTACCTGAATACGTTTTATAGTACGTAAGCTGTGTGCCATGACAAATGTAGCACTTAGTTTAAATCGGTGCCTGGATTATGTCAAAAGTATGCATGATTCATCCTTACTGTAAATCCCACAGATCTTTTTGAGCACCTATACATCATTGCCAGCTTCACATTATGTTCTCCACTCAAGGACAGCAGAACATTTTGAACCACCACAGTCCTCTGGAATTAACAGCAATAGAAGAAAAATACATTTTACTCCTAAATGGCTCTAGCTACGAACATTTTCCAAGGCTGATTGCTCGCTATAAAAACAAGCACTTGGCCAAAGTTTGTAAGCGTTATCACCTAGGACCAGTACCTCCTAAAACATTCCAGAGTAATTAAGACAATATACAGATGCGTAGACAGCTTGTTGCATGATCGTTCCAGAGAAAGAGAAGAAAGAAAGGAGGGAGAGAGAGAGAGAGTATCTATTTCTGCCCTGTGTGATCTCATGCGGGGAGGGAGCTGTTCACTCTTAAAGCTCTTTTTATATATATATATATATATATATTTATTTCATTTTTTTTTTCTTTACTGAAGAAGGGAGGGTTATATATATTCTCAGAGCTGAAGATGAGGAAGTAAAGTCAACCGGGCCACGCCACAGAGACAGAAGGGGGAGAATTTAAAAAGGCTCAAGCATCTACCAATCAACATGTGCTCTCAGGACAAATGGAGCTGTGGCAGATGTTGCCAGAATAATAAGGAGGGGGGCGGGGCTTTGAGCTCATTGCCAGAAGGGTGGATGTCATAGCCGGGTGGACCACAAGAGAGAGAGAGAGGCAGGAGCAGCTTTGTGTTTATCCTGGAGCCCTGCCGCTTTGTTTTCACAAATTAGTGGATTTGTTGCAGGATGTCACCTTCAAGCGGAGATATTTTTCTGGGGCATGTCTGACCACTCAGGAGCGCGTGGAAATTCAAGCACTTTTTTTCCTCCATGGAATTCGTGCCGGAACTTAGGACTGAGGAAATAAGCAACAATGGGCAAGTTCTGACAGTGAGGAGATACTGTATGGAAACGAATGATCTGGACTGCATCTTGAAATAGGATATTCTTAAAAAAAAAAAAAAAAAAAAAGGAAGTATTAAAAGAAGAGCTCTGTACTGTGGAACGTATTGTTTATTCTGTTCATAGCATCTTAAAATCATTTATATTTTGTCTTTTTTAAAATTAGGTTTTATAAAATTATATTTTATAAGATTTTTAAAGTTCTCTATATTTTTTATAAAATTCTGCTCATGAAGCTGATTATATATTTATTATATAAGGTGTATAAGATTATATATACTTTTTTGCTTTAAAGTAAAAGCGTTGTTGCACTGAAAACATTTACCTCAATATTAAAGTGTCATCAGAATGGGCAAACCTCTTAGCAGACCTGACTGTCTGCGGCAAAACCCCTCCTGTGTGGCGAAACCAGAAGAAGAGGACCTGAACATTGATGACTGTTATGTTCCCCAGAGGTCCATTTACGACACTGTGCGTCTGAATGAGCAAATCGACTCTGGTTCGAAGGGAAGCTTGGCATCCCGGCACTTCATTGGCACGCTGCCTTACAGCCACCGCACTTTGGACATGGCCACGCTTTGTGGAAATGGTGTTCTAGCCTCCTCCAGCACCCTTGATTTGCGCAGCAGGGACGTGACGCGACTGGACGAGCGGCCGTTGTTTGATGGGTACAAACTTAATGGAGACATTGTTCGGGGAACGGGTACCATTTTTGGCAGGCTTCAAGTTCAAGGGGAGAAAAAGGAACCCCCACAACACCGGCGTTCTTGGAAAAACTTTGGGCCAGCCAACCTCAATGAGTATGCAACCTTGTGCGCTGATGGACCAGACCGGCAAGCCCTGGTACGAGTGGGCCAGGGTAGGAGCATGACCAGTTCTCTAACTTCAGAGGATGACTCTGGCCTGTGCAGCCCCACTAAAGAGCAGGAGCGGCGCAAGCAGCGAGCCCTGCTGAGACCAGGTCCAGGTACCAGGAGCCTCTCTTCCACCGAGGCTGCCCTTGAATCTGGTGAGCTTAAACCGGGCCGGTCCATCAGTTCCGGGCAAGAGGAGTTTCCATTCTCCCCTGTCAGAAGCTTGGTACCAACTCCAGTGTGCTCCACAGACTCGACATGGCCTGAGGACCAACATTGTAAAGACACATGTACCATAAATCTCCACAATAACGAACACATCATTTCCAGTGATCATTACTCGGACTTACAAAGCAGGACGACAGTAAGGTCAACAAACGGAGCACCAAACTCTACTTATGACAACCAGACCAGGACTTTCCTAGGATACAATGAGCTACCCACAGTTGAGCTTCCTGAGGACACATCTCAGGAGGATTGTGAACTCCTGTGCGTTGTTGTGACACAGCCAGAGTCAACCCAGCATCATAGGACGGCTGTAGCGCAACATGTGATCAAAGATGCGGAATGTTATGAAAGTGAGCAAAGAGCAACCGAGTCCAAAATGGCCGATTTGGAAGAGTTTTTGTTGTCTGTGGAAAGGGAGGCAGGTCTCACCAATGGAATAAACCAGACTGTGAATTACATAGAAGATGAGGAGCTAGAAAGCTTTCTAACCTCCCTAACCGCATGTTCTCAAATGGATCTCATGGACATGCAATCCTCACAGGTAGTTCACAAAAATCTTTTTGGGTGGATTTATGGATTCCTGGGAAGTTAGCTAGTGCTGATCTCTCTTTATCTTGATCATGAGCTGGATAAATAATGTTTCGTGCAATAATCTGTCAGTGACTCAGCTTGTCTGATGCTGCACAGATCTGCATCGATTTCAGCTCCTAGACAGACTTGTTTTAGACCGTATGCTATGTTCAGTAGAGACTCTTTCCATGTAAGGAATGAGTAAAAGTAAACATCATTCAGCTACCCGACGCCGTAAAGTAGCAGGTACTCAAATAATGGTTTACACTGAAAAGAATTTCTTCCATTTCAGCTTTATATTTGTAGGGTGCTGACAGTCCCTGCACTAAACTACTTGGACAGTTTTGTAGTTCAGGAAATGCAGCGGTACTAACATGAATCTCTTGCCAATATGATTTACTGTACATATAGGTTTACCAATAAATAATTACATTTTATACTAAAATGAAATACTATTTATTATCTATTTGGTATTGAGATGTGCAAGAGTAAGTGCTATAGGAGTCAAGGCAGTAGAGTTCAATATTTTATTTAACGCACGGCTTTTGTAAACAAGCTTTTGTATGGAGGCTTTGTATGTGCCCGTTGCTTTGTACATCCTGTGAAATGGTTGAATGGGTCAAAGGTGGCTGATAGGGTGGATTCTATCCACACAGATGGTTTATGCTGGGGAAGACTGGGTTGTGATGCAAGATTTAAGGTCTTCTACCCACTTTATCTACACTAAACGGCAATGTTATCAAGTTCACTTACCATGTAGGTCTCCTTGTAGGTATACAGACACTGACTAATAACTACAAACCCATTTTTAGCGCAGAAAGTGACACTGACATGGTAGTGCTGGTACAGTGTGACAGGTGAAGTAAACATTAGATCCGTGGTGGTCCTATTCTGGTGCCCTAAGTGCAAAGGTCTTATTATTTTGGCCTTGACTTATATGGTTTGAGAGGAAAATACCAAATGACTATCAGTGCAAAGTTTACATGCTCTATAATTGAAAACTGGTTGTATACGAATAGAAATGTATTTATTATTTAACAAAACCAGTATTGCATTTCTGGTGTTGATAGAAGTACAGTATAATGAGGAGAATGGCTGTGGTTCTGTGCTGGAGATCAGAAGTCGAGGTGACTTTGAACCCAGCGCTGTTAGCAGCCACTAGTGAGTGCTTGGAGTGTATTCTTTCTTGTGATCCACGTGCCAGACGGATAAATGTGCCAAATGGGTATTTATTGTTTTGTTTTTTTTAAGCAGGACTTCAGAGTGGCTTTAATCAGTAACTACTCAGCAAACCATAATAAATTACTGTGTCACTTTAAGCTATGTGTCTTAATGAGATTTGCATGACTGTTTCCATTACGGTACTGTGTTTCCTCACTGATTTCAGGTTTTCCAGAAGGAAACGATCGAGTCACTGCAAACCCAATTGCAAGAGGTGAACTGTTTAGGCCAAGGACTTATTCAAAATGCATCCAAAGGGACCAGCACCAAAGCGCTTGAACATGACCTGGAGGATATCGGTACGAGGTGGAACACGCTGAACAAAAAGGTCTGGACACATTTGATTTCAAGCATCAACGGGAAAAAAAAAACAGTAATTTTGTTCTTCCTTTTTTAAATTCTGTCGTAATGTCTGAGTTGTTGTGTCTGCAATGCTGTCAGGTGGCAGAACGTTCGGCGCAGCTTCATGAAGCTTTGCTGCACTGTGGAAGGTTTCAGGATGCTCTCGAGTCCCTGTTCAGCTGGCTTAAAGACACAGAGGAACTGGTGTCCAGTCAGAAGCCTCCATCAGCAGAGTTTAAAGTTGTTAAAGCACAAATACAAGAACAGAGGGTAAGAGGTTAAAAGTTCAACACAATTTCATCACTCTGAATAGATTCTTGAATAAATTGATATTAATATTAATGTTATTAAATGTTACATTTATGTATGATAAATAATAATAATGTTAATAAAGCAAGACTTTAAGATCAGGATTTTCTGGAGATTTGGAGTGTCAATGGTTGGTTATACGCATCATGCATATTGGATTTCCTTACATCCCAAACGTTTATTTTTCTCTGGTTTATTCAGCTCTTACGGAAGCTGCTAGATGACCGCAAACCCACAGTGGAGCTTATTAAGAAGGAAGGAGGGAAAGTGTTAGAGATGGCTGACTCTGTGGATAAAGAGAAGATTGGAAAGGAGATTGATAGCCTGGGGAAGAGATGGGATGCTCTGCTGAAGAAAGCTGAGAGCAGGTAAAAAGATTTACTGTATATGTTGACATCAGGATAATTAGAACAACAATCTATGAAGTTATTACTTTGTTAATAATTATTAGTATTGATGATATTATTATTTTTTTAAATAACTGGGGGCTCAAGACACTGGACTGAAATCATATATAGACACAAATCGTTTCTTTTTTATTTAGCGCAACTTAACTGGACTCTTAAAACTATGTCAATACACAGTGGCAATATCATAACATTTAAAGTTATATGTTAGTGAATGTTAGTTTATGAACATGTCCATTATCTGAATATGGTATGGACCTACAGTATATATTAGGTGTGTAACACAAATGCCAAGATAAAGTTTACACATTGGTATTTTTATTTTATATTCATTGTTAATTACTGATTATATTAGGGCCTCCGAGTGGCGCAGTGGTAAAGTGCTCGCGCCCTATCATACGGAGATCGCTGGTTTGATTCCTGGGTGATGCTGTAACCTCTCACAGCCGGAGGTCTAGAGAGAGCTGATTGGCCGAGCTCTCTTGGAGGGGAGGGATGAGCGGTACTCAGTGCTCCCACATTAATCACAGCTCTACAGCCAATCAGGGGCGTCTGTGAGCTCACGCACGCGGAAGGAGCGGATAGCGCTGTCCTCCGAGTGTGTAAGCCGCCCCCAACGGTGCGTGAGCAAGCAGTTTGAAAAAATGCGGTCGGCTGGCGTCACGTGGAAACACGTGATAGTCTTCGGCCCTCCCAGCTGAGTGGTAGTAGTAGCCTTAATGTGGGAGCCCCCTAGTGACGGGGAGGAATTGGACATGACTAAATTAGGGTGAAAATCGGGAAAAAATCCCCCCAAAAAATAAATAAATGACTGATTATATTGTGAGCAATTATGCTTTTTTTTTCTGGTAGACACAAACAGTTGGAGAGCATTTTGGGAGTGGCCCAACAGTTCCATGAGACCCTAGAGCCACTAACAGAGTGGCTGACAGCTACAGAGAAATGCCTGGCCAATTCCGAGCCCATCGGCACCCAGACCACTAAGCTCGAGGCGCAGATCTCCCAGCATAAGGTACACACACACATACCTCAGATACTTTTGTGTTCCGCTTCTTCTTAGTAGTTCATTGTGAAGACCCATCTGATTTGTTTTTATTGTTTGGCAGTAGCTTTATGCTACTGGTACTTTTTGTTAGTTTTTTCCGTTGTCCTCTTTATGTTTGGTTGTTTTTATGTTTATTCTCTCTTGATTTTCCCCATTCTCTTTATGTTGGAATCATCATCCCTCCACTCTTACGTTTTGCCCCATCCGCACCGTTTGCCCTAATTGCTAATCAGGCTTTAGAGGAGGAGATTATAGGGCGCAGTAAGAGCTTGTACCAGGCAATGAGTCTTGGACAGGCTCTGAGGTCAGTCAGCTGTGTGGATGATAAAGAACTCGTCCAAGCTAAACTGGACAGCACTCAGGGTGGCTACATCGAGTTGCAGGAACGCTGCCGCAGGAAGGCAGAGCTGCTACACCAGGCCCTGGCCAACGCACGGTTGTTCGGAGAGGACGAAGTAGCACTCATGAACTGGCTGGATGAAATACACGGCAGACTGAGCCACATCTCTGTCCAGGACTATACACCAGACGTACTGGCAAAACAACATGCTGACCAGCTGGTAGAACAGACATCCTCCTCTTCAATCTGTTTTTTTTTAAACCCATCATCATTAATTTATCCTTTATCAGTTTATTTGATATGATTCATGTGTTTAGTTAATTAACGAGTGGTCATTTAGTTATGACGACTGCAGTTAACGCGCATGTTCTATGTTTAGGCTCTTCATGAGGATATTGAGTTAAGGAGACAGCATGTTGAACAGGCCCTGCAGAATGGACTCGAGCTCCTCAAACAGACCACAGGCAAGGCTTTTTCCCCCATAATTAGATGTGTTCATTCCTTTATTTCTTACGTGGCATTTAATTTTAAGCTTACAGCACTTGTTGATATCTCAATTCTGGATGGTCAGAAGGCGTTGATTAACTTTTTTTTTTTCCAGCTACTTCCAAATGCAGAGTTTATACAGTACAGTATGAATGTACTCCTTGGCATGTTTATCCCAGATGCTTCATGTAAACGTATTTAAAGAACATTATCTACAAGGGGATGTTTTTGAGATTTGAGTGGTTTCTTCTGTGAGTAGCCGGGTGGAAAAGTGGGAGAAGAGACGAAAAAGAAAGGCTGGTTAAAGAACAACGATTTAGCACTGCTATACGTGATAGCAGGAAAAACCAGTTATATTAACATACTGTAACTATAAACAAAAGTAACATAATATTTGGGAACCTGTTGTAGTATGAGAGGCATAAAGCACTTCATCATGTGATGTTATGGGAAAATGATCCACCTTGGGGTAGTAATGTATCACACCACTTTGTGTTATACCTACTGTATCCTTTACTTAAATAACAAGTGAATAAATGGTTTTAAACTGCAGCCTCACTCTTTCTGTGACTGGCCTGATAGAGAACATAGCATGGAAATGACATCATCTGTATAGTAACATTGTACTTGTATAATATATCAGTTCAGGAATGCGTTTTCCATTTTTCCTAACTGTTTCAAGCCCTCCTGTTCTGTGCAGGCGATGAAGTCATTATCATTCAGGGCAAACTGGATGGAATAAAGACGAGATATTCCGACATTAGCTCAATGAGCACCGACGTAATGAAGACCCTGGACAAAGCACTGTCTCTGGCCAACAAAGTACAACACACGCACGAGGAGCTGCGTTTCTGGTTGGAGAAAGTGGAATCGGAATTGGCCACGTTCGGAGCTCAGGAGTCAGTGGGAGAGCAACTGAGTAAGGTGCAAGAGAGGCAGAAAGTGAGTACCCTCCTCCGCCTTGAAAGAGGCCCGTTGCTGAAAGTTAAGGACAGCTAGATCAGATTAAATCTAAATACAACTTTTGTATTTATTGAATGTGTTTCCTGTCCAGGCTTTAATGAAAGAGGTTCAAGAGCACAAGTCAGTAGTAGATACATTGAATGAAGCGAGCAGCGCTCTGCTAGAGCTGGTGCCATGGCGTGCCCGAGAGGGGCTCGACAAACTGATCACAGAGGACAACGAGCGCTACAGGACAACTAGTGATGCCATTTCTCAGCACGTAGACCAGACAGGAGCTGCCATCTTAAAATCACAACAGGTGAAATACTGCAAATATATAAATACTAACAAAATAAACAGATTTCCTTTGAAATACTACTGGTTATAGACTGTTGAGTTTGCTACAGTATGATGGACGGACCATCTTGATCAGACCTTTAATAGGGGCTTCACTGCATAATCTACTGCTTTTTTAAATGTGTTTTTATTCTGCTGTCCAGTTTGAACAGGCTGCTGACACAGAATTGGCCTGGCTGACTGAAGCAGAGAAGAAGTTGTCATCTCTAGGGGACATCAAGCTGGAGGCAGAGCAGACCACAGCTCAGCTGCAGGCTCAAAAGGTCAGTCTAAAGCCTTCAGGTCATTTAGTTGTGTACTCACCACAAAGACAAACAGCGAACATGTGTATGTGTGGCGCATGCCATCAACTGTAGTGCTCTCTGTGTTCAAGGGCTTCTCCATGGACATTATGAGGCATAAAGACGCTGTGGATGATATCACTAAGACAGGTGAGGCCATAATGAACGGCAAAGACGAGACTGAGAAACAAGCTCTAAAGGTAAGAAAAAAAAAATGAGTGAATGTTTGATTACATTTAGATGCTCGATTTTTTGGGGGGGGGATGTGACCAGTGTGACTGTGTTGTTCAGGCTAAGATCCAGGCTCTCTTGGAGAAGTACATCGTGGTGAGTCAGTTGAATTCGGAGCGCTGTCTGCAGCTGGAGAGAGCACATTCTCTGGCGTGCCAGTTCTGGGAGACCTATGAGGAGCTGTGGCCATGGCTGCAGGAGACCCGGGCCAACTTCACCCAGCTCCCGTCCCCTGCTATTGAGTACGACACTCTCAGACAGCAACAGGAGGAACTGCGGGTAAGAAATTTCTAAAGAACCCGACTAATATATCAACCAGAACTGTTGGGGCAACTCCATCTTGCAGTCTATTTGCTTAAAAAACTTTGGAACTAAAGTGCTAAATTCGTAAATAAACGTGGGTGCTTGTTTCTAATTCTACACAGATCAAGTTATTGTTATAAAAAAAGCTAACCTAGATGAATAGGATCTGTTGAACAGTATTGCTAAACGGAAATCACTGCCAGGCCAAAAAAAATCACTCTAATATTCCAATGGTCCACCTTCTGCTTCGTTTACGGCACACAGTCACCTATTCATTATGAAATGTCACAATATTTATATCAGTCCAGAATCGCATTAATTTCCCTCAAAGATCTTATGTTGGTGATAGGAGTCGGATCACTGCATAAATTCTTTCCCAGAACATCCCAAAGATTCTCAATGTGGTTAAGGTCTGGACTCTGTGGTGGCCAATCCATAGGTTAAAATAATGTTTCATGCCATCAGGGAAGGAAAATCCATTGATGGCGGAAACACCTGGTCATTCAGTATATTCAGGTCATAAGGCGACTTAATTTTTTTGGGGGGCACATAATGAACCTTGATGAACCTAGGCCTGACCAAATGAAACAACCCCAGATCATAACACTGCCCCCACAGGATAGGTACTAGACGTGATGGGTGCGTCACTTCATCCACCTTTCTTCTTACCCTGATGCACCCATCATTTTGGAACAGAGTACATCTGAACTCATCAGACAACATGACCTTTTTCCAATGCAGTACAGTTCATTCTTTATTCTCCCTAGCAAGTTTAAGCTTTTTTCTGATTAGCCTCACAATATGTGTTTTTTTTTTTCTTTAAAAAAAAAAAATTTTAGTCCTGTCCAATTCTTTTCCCCCGATTTTCTCCCTAATCTAGTCGTGTCCAATTCCCTCCCGTCACTAGGGGGTTCCCACATTAAGGCTACTTACTACCATTCAGCCAGGAG
>JAQMYG010000038.1:27539374-27549596 GCA_030014215.1 Clariallabes teugelsi | reverse complement strand
ATTAATGTGGGAGCACTAATACCTCTCATCCCTCCCCGCTGAGAGAGCTCGGCCAATTTAGCTCTCTCGAGGTCTCCAGCTGTGAGAGGAAAACAGCATCATACGGGGTTCGAACCGGCGATCTCCAGATGATAGGGCGAGCGCTTTTACCACTGCGCCACTCGGAGGCCTGATATGTGGTTTTATCACAAGCTGCCTGACTGTTTAGTCCAAATCCCTTAACTCTCCTTGTTGTCCGTGTGGAAATGCATTTCTTAAACGTTCACTTTTCATTCAGGATGTTTTTCTGACCACAATTCTTCTTCTAAGACGATGATTCGTCACTATCCTTCCAGATTTTTAATAATGCTTTATGCTTAATAACATTTTTTCAGTTCTTAACCCAATTTTGGTAGTTCAAAATTCAAAACAATCTCCTTAGTTGTTTTCTTTGCTTGATGCAGGACAGTAATTCGACCCATCTGAAACATCTTTGCCACAACCACAGGATATGTCTTCTAACATGATTGTTTAAGAAATGAGAAGCTACTCACTGCATCAGTTAGGGTTAAATAACTTGTTGCAAGGTGAAACATATTAATCACTGCAGTAATTATCTGATGGAGATTTGCTTAGTTAAATCCAGCTGGTGACTTTGTTTTTGCCTGGGCAGTGTATATACATTCTTCCATATCCCTGTTAAATTGTATATTTTTGCTTCTAGCAACTGAGGGAGCTGATTGCAGAGCATAAGCCGCACATAGACAAGATGAACAAAACGGGTCCTCAGCTGGTGGAGATCAGTCCACTGGAGGGTGAGCCGATCAGAGAGAAATTCCAGGCCACAGACAAGTTGTACACACAGCTTAAAGCAGATGTTAAGCAGAGAGCTGCTGCCCTGGACGAGGCCATCTCTCAGTCTACTCAGGTTTGTTTCAAGTCTTTGATTCTTTTCTCTATTTAGCTTCATGAATAAAACAGTGCTTTATTATTCCATGTATGTAATCACTTTGCTTTGTGCCTAACATTTTTCAATTTCTTTCGTGTTAGGGGAAAAAAAAAGCTCAAAAAAATTAAATCGTCCATTTAACAAAGCGCGTTAGTGGAATATACATAAAGATAAATGAATGTCATTGTTGTTAATGTTGATTAGTGAGAGTTTGAGTACTCCTAGTTTAATTATATGTTAATTGTCCTGATTTGTGTGCGCTCCTGTCAGAACATGGCTCCAAAAATAGCTGCTGTTAATCTTATCTTTAGTAAGTTATGTTTCAATGAGATCTTTCATGTCCTACAAACACAAGTGACAGCTTGTTAATGAAGTGTGCAGCCAAAAACAATTTGACGGAAGTAAATCTTAAAACACTGTTTATCAGGGAAGGATATATCAATCATGTCGTTACTGATAAGACCAGGAGGAAATGTGAGGTCTGACATAATGTTTCCACTAAGAAACTTACTGACAAACTGACGATTAACATGTCTACAAGTGATTACCTGCTTTAGTGAAAGGTCTCCTGATTGGTCCTGTTGAAAGACCTAACCACTGCCTGATTGCCCAGCTGTTTAGGGCTTCAGCTAAAGTATTTTAACAGGTGTTTGAAAATTCGCTCATTTTACACTGCCGTTTTTTTCCTCCTAGTTCCATGATAAGATCGACCCGATGCTGGAATCTCTGAATCGTATAGCCGAGCGTTTGCGCCAGCCCCCCTCCATCTCTGTGGAAGTGGAAAAGATTCGTGAGCAGATTTCTGAAAACAAATCTGTGAATATGGACTTGGAGAAACTGCAGCCGTGTTATGAAACACTGAAGCAGAGAGGAGAGGACATGATCACTCGCTCAGAGGGCGCAGACAAAGACCTGTCAGCTAAAGGTAAGCATTTTTATTTGTCAAAGATACTAAAAAAAAAAACTTTAATATTCAGTAGTCATCTAAAGGTGAACATTTGTTTGTTTGTTTTAAAGCTGTACAAGACAAACTGGATCAGATGGTATTTGTATGGAGTGATATCCATGCTCTGCTGGAGGAGAGGGAGTGTAAGCTTCTGGATGTTATGGACCTGGCTGAGAAGTTCTGGTGTGACCACTGTGCGCTCATCATCACCATCAAGGACACCCAGGACTTGCTAAAAGACCTGGAGGACCCTGGAGTCGACCCCTCTGTTGTTAAACAGCAGCAGGAGACTGTGGAGGTTAGTGAGCTCTCATCTCAGGTTTAACATTTTACTGGAGATAATAATCTGTTGTTAGTGAATAGGATATGCTATATATAACTAAAGCAGTTATATATAACCTATACATATATGTTTGTAGTAGGAAGTAGCCTATTTATGACCTTTTATTTCACGTATTGGGCTCATGGTGGAATTTACTGGCTACAGGGGTACAAAGAGGAGATCGATTCTCTTCAGGAGGAACTGAATGTGGTCCAGAATTTAGGGGCAGAGCTGATGACGGCCTGTGGAGAACCAGACAAGCCTGTAATCAAAAAGAGCATTGATGAGGTAACATTATATACACTATATGAAGAAGCATACAGGTACAGTATATGACACAAAAACAACATACTATAATGAGAAATCTTTAACTTTTTCTGTCTTAAGTAAATAGTTCACTGTATTAGAAATGTTGTTGTGTTTTCTGCCTAAAACATATTATATTCAATCCTCTGTGTGCTCTTGCCTACTAGGTGAACACAGCATGGGAGACTCTGAATAAGACATGGAAAGAGCGAGTAGACAGACTGGAGGAGGCCATGCAGGCTGCTGTACAGTTCCAGGATGGTCTACAGGTACAGTGAGTCACAGAATGACTCAGAAAGAGTTTTTTTCTCTGCTAGAGCAACTTAGAAAAATAATAAAACTCATTATGACAAAAAAAAAGGGTTTGAGTATTGACAGTACTTATTCTTTAATTTTATTAGATATAAATAAAAATATTTTAATCATATATTTTAATATTTTAATCACGTCACATACTATGATTTAAATGCATGCATAAAATATCTTTAAAACATGGAAAAAATATTACTGTTTTTGTGTGTCATTTGAGTGAAAAACTTAAGGCAAGCTGAATTGATGAAGTTATTCAGCTGACAAAAAAGCGTGAGAACCCTTTAGAGCATAGAGAATGTTTTAATTTAATTAGCGTTCACTCAAAATTTGTTCTGAATAAAAAAGGTGACAGGGCGTAGGAAATCATTACATATCGTACTTGCACAGGCTGAGGCGTGATGCAGTTTTCCCACGTGTCTAGTGTCTGAGCTTCTCAACCGAAGGTAATAGTGTAACTTGAGTGTACGTTGTGTTAATACGTACCAATAGCATTTCATTCTTCCTCTGCAGGGCATGTTTGACTGGGTAGACATTTTGGAGAGTAAATTGGATTCCATGTCACCTGTGGGAACAGACCTGGAAACTGTGAAACAGCAGATTGATGAGCTGAAGGTATTTCTTTTACTATGTTTCATCATAGGGATTTTTGAAGTAGAATTATTGCACATATGTGGTTTATACTGATCAAAGCATGTAAACATGTGTCAGTGATCACACCCAGCCATGCCTTGTCCTTTTTTGTTTGATAAATGCAATGAGCATACAGGCCAAATGCCAGCTGTGTTTATTTAGAGGATTATCATGTTATGTTCTCTCCCACAAGTAGTTCAAAGATGCATTGTCTAGTCAGCGTTGAGCCAGCTTGAGACGTCTCTTTATTGTCGACCCATGGGCAGATCCGGATTTTTAAGGGCTATTCAATAAGTGATTTTAAACATATATCTTATTTTACCCAATGTTTGTTTTTCTACAGGAGTTTAAAGGTGAGGCATACCAGCTTCAGATTGAGATGGAGAGGCTGAATCACCAGGCAGGACTGCTCCTGAAGAAAGTATTGGATGAAGCAGACCGCGTTGCCATTCAGGAGCCTATGAACGAACTCAAAATGCTTTGGGACAGCCTGGATGAGAAGGTCATCAACAGACAGGTAAGATGTTAACCTATTACTTCCTGGTGTCATGTATGCTCCTTAACCTTGGCTTGTCCTCTGGATCTAGATTTTTGCTGAACGTGATTGTCTTGTCTGTTTTACAGCACAAGTTGGAGGGAGCCTTGCTGGCTTTAGGGCAGTTCCAGCATGCTCTGGATGAGCTTTTGGCCTGGCTGACTCATACTGAAGAGCTGCTTAGTGGACAGAAGAAAACCAGTGGTGACCCCAAGGCTATAGAGATTGAGCTTGCCAAACACCATGTAAGGCCATGTATACTGTATACAATATACAGTTTATTTATATTTCCAATGTAATGTTTAATCATAGTGACGTATCAATCACAACAGCTTTAAGCTTTATCATTATGTTGTCTCTTTGCCATGAGATCTGCATTTTAATTCAAAAGAATTGTTTGTGGTCAAGAATATTAATGTTGTCTTTAACCACCAGGTGCTGCATAATGATGTATTGGCCCATAAGACCACAGTCGAGGCAGTTAACAAAGCTGGCAGGGATTTGATGGAGTCCAGTGCAGGGGAGGAGGCATGTGGCCTGCAGAGCAAGCTGGAGAACCTTAACCAACGCTGGACGAGCATCCTGGAAAAGACTGAGCAGAGGAGGCAGCTTTTGGACAGCGCCTTACTCCAGGTTCTTCTCAAACACACGGATTAGCTCATTGGCAGCCTCAGCCAGTTTAACAGTGTGCTGTTTATGCATGAAAAATGTGCTTCTTGAGATAATGAGAAAAGTATTGTCTCTAATTTAGAGAATCAAATGTAACTGAGACACACCCTTTTGTTTTAGGCAAACTCAGCAGTTCTGGATAAAGCCCACACATGGTCATAGATGACTTACTGTAGATCCTGACGATTACTTGCAGTACTGTAGGGGCTCACAGTAAACTTTTCAGATTTAGAGTATGTAAAGTTTTCATTTTAACAACAAAGCACAACAAATATGAGATTTGTTGAAGTTCTCCCATTTTGAGAGCAGATTCTGAATTTATAATTATGTAAAATAATGTAGTAATATATCACTTAATAATGCATTAACATGGAAGCTGATTTTATTAATTCAGCTTCTATAGCAATGCATCATTAAGTGATATATTACTACATTATTTTACATAAATATAAATTCACTTACTATCAAAATAATTTCTTCATTCAAAACGTGTAGACACTGAGGGAACATCGCTGCAGTATTAACTGATAAATACTGAATTCTGACCCAGACGATAATGCTGTAGCTGGGAATTCTCACCAACTTGCCTTATTCAATCATCCTAGACTAGTATAGAAGAACATCCATTTTAATCTAAACTTCTTTTCACGTTTAGAAGCCTGCACTAATGAGAATAACGTGAACTTCATTGTTGTGACACTAGCTGTATTGTGTTATAGGCCCAAGGTTTCCATGGGGAGATTGAAGATATGCAACAATGGCTGAAAGAAACAGAATGTCAGCTGTTAGCATCAAAAGCAGTTGGAGGCCTACCAGATACGGCCCGCGAGCAACTTAACACCCATCTGGTATGTATTTAAGACTACAAAAGGCCTACTTCTGATGGCAAACTTGACCTCGCACCACTAGAGTCGAGAGTTCAAGCCCTATCTTGGGTCTGAGCGTGTAGAGTTTGTACAGTATATCCATGCTTGACTGGTTTTCTCCGGGTGCTCTGCGATGGATTGGTACCGTGTCCAGGGTGTACCCCGTCTCCTGAGATAGGCTCCAGACCCCCCCGTGACTCTGTGTACAGGATAAGCGGTATATAAGATGAATGAATTAATAACGTGTTGTCTTGTGCGTGTGTTTGCAGGAGTTATGTAATGCAATGGAGGTGAAGGAAGACCTTTACCAGAAGCTTCTTCAAAAAGGTCAGCAGCTGATAGCCATGACCCCAGAGAACCAGGACAGCAGTACTGATCAGGACCTCCATAACCTTCAAGAAAAGTGGGAATGTGTGCAGGCCAAAGTGGCTGAGAGGAAGGCAAGTGCTCTATCTATCTATTTATTTATTTATAAAAAATAAAATAAAAAATAAGTCACTCAAGCAGCTTAACTACAGCTTCAGATTCCATGAAGGAAATGGTTGATCATGCAGCTTCATGTGTGATTTCAGAGATGAGAACTGTAATGATGTCAGTGCGAATGTGGTCAGAAAGTGTGGGGGTGGCTGTCTGGGGAAATTGGCAATCAGTATGAGACATAATGGTCTGTTTGTGAAATGTGTCATATGCCAGTGCTTATTAAGGGCTGTGTCATACCTTGAAGAAAAATATAGACCGTCCCGGTCCAGACATGTTCCTGAACCCAGACCTAATGCTCTTTGATGGATGATGTCGGAATTAAAGCCTGACTTCTGAACAAACTCGAAGGCATTGCTTTATTGCTTTATTTATTAAATGTCATATATATTTCAAGGTACCTTCCTGGGAGCAGATTTGGCCTCGACTCTTTTTCAGAAAGGTTTAAGGAAGCTCGCTTATTTAATATCGTTAAATGCTTTCCGAGGCTCCTCAGCTTTCGCTTAAGAAAGACGCCGTGTACCAGATGAGTCACCCTGTTGAATATTGAATCAAAGGACAATGTTTTTGTGCCTGCAGGGGAAATGTTTCTTCTACACATCCTATTTTATTTGTCATTATAGCGCTGAGAGATCAACACTTCCTGTCCGTGCTCAATCACAAGCAGCTCTTGATGCTATTTCGGTTGCGCTGATGTAATTATGGCTTGAATGAGTAAATCTCTGTGTATGTGTGTGTGTGTGTTGTATCTAGGTGAAACTGGAAGAGGCATTAGCGATGGCCACAGATTTCCATAATTCTCTGCAGGACTTCATTAACTGGCTGACTCAGGCAGAGCAGACACTCAACATGGTCTCTCCAGGCTCCCTCATCCTAGAAACGATCTTGTTCCAGATTGATGAACATAAGGCATGTGATCTTTCTCATGGAGTTTTATTTGAAAGATGAAGAATTTATATAAAATAAGATATAAACTAGATAATATATCATTTCCAGTTTGTTGTATTTGTGAACACAATTCATGTGAGACGTTTAAGTCTCAGCTCTATCCACCTACTGTACTGTAGCTTCTACCGTGCTTTCTGACAGATCTTTGCAACAGAGGTCAACTCACACCGGGATCAGATAATTGAGCTGGATAAGACAGGCACCCATCTGAAATACTTCAGCCAGAAGCAGGATGTGGTCCTGATTAAAAACCTGCTCCTGAGCGTTCAAAGCCGCTGGGACAAAGTAGTGCAGCGATCAGTGGAGCGAGGGCGCCTGCTGGATGATGCGAGGAAACGTGCGAAGCAGGTGTGGAACCAACAAGTGCTTACAAATATTTAGAGATACTATTAACTTTGAGAAGAGAGCCAATCAAAACAAATACATGTTGTAGTACAGTAAGTGCTGCGTATCCAGAGGAGTAGATTTAGAGTTAAGATTTGAGTGCCATTATGCTACATGCTGTAGATCCTAAATAAAAAAATATATTTAGCAAGTGCTTAGAAGATCGAGCGAATCTGGCTCCACTTTAGTGTCCTAGGTGCATTTCACTTCACCTCAAACCTGTCCCTAATATCAGAATCCGTATAGTGATAATACAGAACTCAATGAAACATTTTTATCTTCCTGCAGTTCCATGAGAGCTGGACCAAGCTGATGGAGTGGCTGGAGGAGTCAGAGACGGCTCTGGACTCGGAGCTGGAGATCGCTAATGACCCCGACAAGATCAAAACACAGCTGACTCAGCACAAGGTGACTGGATCGCAAAACACACCCTTTCCCTTTGAAAACAATTAATTACACACTTCCCAGAATCCTGCTGATCTTGCGTTTTAACCAGTTCCGGTTACACATCTATGACGAAGTGTAGGGTACTACTTTCCACTAGCATGGCGTGAATCATGGCATCAACCAGCTGCTCTTGCTCATCTCAGCTGCTGTGTTATTTCCGTTCATAAAATTACTCCTTCACAGTGACGGAAAAAAAATCCATCTGAATTTGTTTGTCCTATTTGGCATTAAAATAGTGTATACTGTTTCCGTCAAGTTTATTAAACCACAATTTACTTTTAAAAAAAAACCTAAGTAACAAAAGCTGACTAACAAACAAGACCAAAGTCATTAAGTATGGCTGTGAGGATTGTACAATTAAATTAAACTCTTATGATCACTTTCTTATTATTCCCACAGCACAATAGTATCATATTGATTGCACATATCTTTTGCACCTCATAATCAGGAAAATTATTTATAACCATTTTTCCCCCTAAAAAATACAAACAGAATGAATTATCTTCTGCTGTTCGTTTCTAACAGTAGCATGATTCAGTGTTGTTGACAATAGTGAAGCGAGCACAGTGCCAGTGCCATGTAATTAACAGCTCAGCAGTGCGGCCTCAGCAGATTCCCTCACATTCTGTCGACTCAGCCATCTAATTCCAATCAGCCAAATCAAACTGCTTGTTTCACGTTTCACTGTGTGTCCTTGAGGCTAAATGCTGTCTCTGGCTCCTGTAGGAGTTCCAGAAGGCCCTGGGTGCCAAGCATTCTGTTTACGACACCACCAGCCGGACAGGCCGAGCCCTGAAGGACAAAACCTCACTTCAGGATGACAACCAGAAACTGGACGACATGCTCTGCGAGCTCAGAGACAAATGGGACACGGTTTGTGGCAAGTCTGTAGAAAGGTAAGTTTATATCCTGTAAGCCGAGTATCCACTGCCTTAACATATACATCGAACGGGTAACGGGTATCGGTAGTCAAACTGAATGCTAACGTTAATTTATTCTTCTGTTAAAGATTCCAGTTCAAATAAAAATTTTTACTCATTTTCAATGGACATTTAACTGACATGTTAGAAATGCAAGTATTTGACTTCAGATATTCTCTCCTCATAGGCAGAACAAGCTAGAGGAGGCTCTGTTGTTCTCAGGCCAGTTCACTGACGCTCTGCAGGCTCTGATTGACTGGCTTTATAAAGTAGAGCCGCAGCTGGCAGAGGACCAGCCTGTCCATGGAGACATTGATTTAGTTCTCAACCTCATTGACAGCCACAAGGTACTGCTGGCCCTCTGACTGCATTCTTTGGAAATGTTTCACTGTAAAGCACAATGTACAACTAAAGGATTATTCAATTAGCCCAATACAGAATTAAACAGGACTGAATAATTAATATATTAAATTTCTGCTTGTATGAGTTCATTGAGTTTTGTTTTGAAATACTCCTTTGTGTGCTTCTATTTTTGGGCTTCTTGGTTCTTTTATGTTTTGAAGATGTCAGTTTTCTTTCCCTTCGTCTCTTTTATCCAAGTTTGTCACTGCACGTTTCTATTAGACAACTTAACTTAGTCACTGAACAAAACTTCATCTCATCATTACATTCCCCTTTACACAAGCCTCTTTTGGCCTCTGATTGAGCTCATCAGATTGAAGGGCCTTAGGCTCAGATTACTAAATCTGCAGTGTTTTTAGATACAGCTATTACGTTTTCCTCCTAATCAGCGATGATCATTTTCTTTGTTTTCTGGATTCGATTTAAACTTCAGAGACAGAACTGTGCCAGAAAGTTCATGTTTTTGTGGAGGGGGCGGAGTTTGATTCAACACAAAGCAGATACTTTTGCTATTTGGTACTAGAGTACTTAGTTTCACATTGCACATATTTAAATGCACTATAAAGCAAAAAGAAAATGTAAAAAGGTTGTAAATCTGCTCGTAAAAACCCTATTCATTGGTCAGACATATAGTAATGGAAAAAAAATAATAAAGAAATCATTACTAAGAGCATGCAAAAATCTGAGCCAACACTAAACAATGAGGTAATCAATTAATCCTTAACAAATTTATGAAAAGATGGACATTTCCCCAGTTTTAGTTTTATTTAAACAGCTCAAAAATCCCAGCAAGTGAGTTAATTATGATAAATTAATAAAGCACATATATTTTAAACAAAAAGAATATTAATAAAAATCTCCCTGTCCCCAACCTCTTGAGGTTCCTAAGTTAATTAATATATGGGCTACAGAGAAACATTATGCAAAACTAACATCCCAGGAATTAATTGATGAATAATTAACCATATGGAATGGGATGATAAAAAATAAATACTGTAAATTAAAAGGCAGATATGGGTATGATGGCCAGGTGTCCACATAGTTTTGGCCATAGTATGTACACTACCGTTCAAAAGTTTGGGGTCACTTGCAAATTTCTTTGTTTTTGTTTAGTGATTTATTTTCTACAT